>JAQHUG010000003.1:15054415-15066517 GCA_028555095.1 Dicrostonyx torquatus | reverse complement strand
AAGGAAAATGCACCAGCAAGAGGGGGCCTTGTCTCTTAGAAAGGGATTTCTTTCTTTCTTTCTTTCTTTTTTTTTTTTTTTGAGTTAATGTCATTGTATAGACCTGGCTAGCTTAGAACTCACTATGTAGACCAGGCTGGATGTGAACTCATAACTATCCACCACCCTCTGATTCCTGGAAAGAGTTAAACAATGTTGGGTCAGTGGTGTGCACACCTTGACCAGGACTGCTTAGCTAAGCACATCCTTAGCCCTTTAGTTTTTGATCTTAGTTTAGGATTCCAAAGGCAGACTTGGGTTCACTGGACCTCTTTGTCTGTCTTCCTAAAGAGAATCTCCTTTTTCTGATTTTAACTTTTAATTTGGTTCTTTCGATTGGTTTACTGAGGACGGACCTGACTTGGGAAGTAGTTTGTGACCTTGCCAAACTCAGTAACACTCTCATTCTGAATCCATCAGAGACCCCAGGATTGTGCCAATTCTATCACACTGCTCCATGGGATTTTCCTGGCCACACTGTTCTCAGGCATGACCCTGCCGGTCAGAAGTGCTGGATGATCAGGAGTCAGGCAGCCCTCCGAGGCCACCGCTTGGTCATCCCAGTGCACTGCAGTAGCGTAGACTGAGCAGGCCTCTGTCTGCCCCCGGAGAGAAGTAACCTCCCGGCTCCGTCTAGACTGGCCTAAGGCCCCGCCTCCTTCCCGCCAGGCAATCCTCCGCCCCAGGCTCGCCTATGGTCCCGCCCCCGCCACACCTCTGGCCCCGCCCTAGCCTTAGGCCCGCCCCCACCCAGGCCCCGCCTTCGCCTCCCAGCCCCTGCGTCCCTCCCACTGAACTGCGGGACTGAGCCTAGCGGGCCAGGCTAGGCTGGCGACGCTGCCCGCCGCCAGGCTGGCAAGGGCCGCGGGCGCCGCGCTCGGGGCTCCAGAAGCCGCCGATGGGAAGTGGCGCTCAAAAGGGAGAGAGACGACGCCGCGGCCACCGATAACGCCGCGGCCACCATGGGGAACAAGCAGACCATCTTCACTGAAGAGCAGCTGGACAACTACCAGGTGAGCCAGGCGCATCGCGGCCCCTGTAGTCCTCTCCCGAGGCCTCGAGAAAGCGGAGTCACTAAGGTTCAAACCGTGCCGCTGCCTTCGGCGCGCAGCGTCACCTTGGATAGATGACTTCCCCGCGAGGAGCCTCAGTTTCCCAGGCCGGGAAATGAGAGCATTCCAATTAGAGGATTCTATTAAATGCGCCTCACCCTACTTCTCTCCCTCATTAACCTTCTCTCCTGCTCTCTCAGGCTGGACTCCAGCGATTCCTCCCAGCAAATGGGGTATGACCCCCATTCCAGAAAGGTCGTAGAGTAGGGGAAGGACAAGAGGCTCCAAATGCAGTTACAGGTTGGGGTGTGTTGTTTATCTGTTGGAGTTTTTCTATGGCTCTAGCATGGAAATAACTGGAGGAAGGAATCTACATAGCCACATCTCTCGACTTACTTTTTTGCTCCCAGTAGCCATTCTTACTCCAGATTCTGCCAGGTTCAGAGCTAGTTATTCATATGGTGATCCCAAAGCCCCCAGCCATGTGAAGACTTTTCTTTGGTATATGAGGAAGGCTTATCCCCTGACTGGTCCAGAGTCTTACCCACCTGCCTAGTTCACCTCTGCTGTGGTAGTTGCCCCACCCCCTCCACATCCTGAACCCTGTACTCCATCTGCCTTAGTTTCCCCACTAGCCAGGTTCAGGCAGTTTCCTTGGCATGAGATGCCTTTCTCACGTCTCTAAGCAGTGCCTTCCACCATTCAAGGCCCCACTGTGAAGTCTGTCTACTCTAAACAGATTGGGTAGGACTGTTTCCTCATGGGTATTCATTCCTACCTTAGATGTCTGTAACTGTCATGAATATTCAATTAGTAAGAAGAACTTACCTCCAGTGCCACCCAAGTGATAGACTATGTATTGAAGAAGAGCCCTACTGGACAAGGGAGGACAATAGGAAGGGAACTCTCGCTTTGACTGGAAGGTCCAGAAGGGTGCAGACCTTGCACAGGGCCTTGGGAAATGAGAACTTGCCCAGCAAGTTCTAGGAGGCATCATTCTAGGTGGAGGTAGATGTAGACAAGCAGCTGAAACCAGAAAAGGGTGGCCTGGTGACGGTGGGGAGCCTGCATCTCCACTCAGACCAGCCTGGCATTGGGTTACTAGTCAGACCCTGTCCAGTGTTGAGTTCTGATCCTTCGCTAGACCCTGCCAGAGAAACGAGAGCCATGAAACACGAGAGCCCCACATCTCCTTGCCTCTGGCTCTATGATAGCCAACCAGGGCTGGGTGGGGGCACCGGAGTTCCAGTCCTCTTCCAAGTAACCCTGCGTTTCCTGGAGCTTCACAGCCGCACCATCTCCCATTTCCCAAGCAAGATGTCCTATTCTCTGCTCTTCAGATGCCCTTGATTCCCAGAGTTTAGGCTGCTGCCCAGGCCTTTATGTGTACGGCACACCCCCCCCCACACACACACATAGGCCCACTGCCCTCCCCAGAACACACTGCATGCCTCCGGCCCCTCCAGCTCTTTGCTGTTCTTCAGCCTGTGTTTTCAATTAAGAACAAGCCCTGTGACTCAGCCTGCTTTGCCTCTCACCTTGAGATCCCTGCTCCATCTCAAGAACTAGACCTGGCCAGCCCTCTGATGTCTCCTGGAGACCAAGGTTTATCTGGAGCTTCCTCCCCAACCTTGAGTTCTTGAATCCAGCCACAGTCCTTGTCTTTTGTCCTTCTTTTCTTCTTTCGCTCCTTCTGTTGCCCTCCACTTTGTTCTCCCTCCGCCCTTCATCTTTCTTTCAAGAGACAGCATAGACTTACTATGAAAATCATGGACAAAGAGTCAGATAGGCTCTGTACTAGCCGGGGCCCCTATAGGAAACCCTAAGAAGCCATTCAGTGGACCTGGATGAATGTTCCAACATAAACATTATGTCCAGCTCTAAGAGCAGGGAACTTTCTAAAACACAGGTCTAGCCACCTTCTCACCAGGTAATTCTGGTGACTTGGGATGACTGAACAGACTCGGAGCAGGGCTCAGCCTAGCCTGCTCTGGGTTCAGCTGGTCTCCAACCTCTTTTCTTGCTTTAGCCTCAGGCGCTCTGCAGGGCTTCAAGTCAAGCTGCTGGTGTCGTCTTAGCTCCTGACCAGCAGTCTGTGTAGGCCTCACATCTTCAGGGAGGGTTCCTTGACTTCACCCTGGTCCATTCACCTGGGAGTACTCAACAGGCCTATGACACATATACCTCTCCAGTCCTTTCTCTGGCCACTGAATAGTTCCTACCGGGTAATGTTGCTGTCTACACTCCTCTCTTCCTGTGAAGACATGTCTAGGCACAGACATGGCTTAAGGAAGGAAGGAAGAAAGGAAGGAAAGGAAGGAAGGAAGAAAGGAAGGAAAGAATAAACAAACACAGATACAACATACAGTTCTAGAAGGGCAAAGAGCTCCACATAGGGATTCTGAAGTCCTGGGTTCAAGTTGTAGTTGGACAGCTGGGGCTATGGGAATGAAGAAGTTGGTGTTCTCTTCTGGGACCAGGCTCCCGCTTTTATAGTGGAAATCCTTACTGATCCAGCTATGCTTATGTCACAGGGTCGTTATGGGGATCAACTAAGGTCATTCTGGAGCCTGACCTCCAGCCGCCTGGTGATTGGTAGGACTCTTCCCAGGCTGGGCTGGGAGAGTCAGAGAGGAGCAACCTCTCCTTCGGATGGGACAGATAGCGTCTTGGCTCCTGACCACTGCTGTAGGCAGGCCAGGTAGATAGGAAGCAGATGTCAGACAGCTCTTGAGTAGAGAGGGAGGAGGAGGGGGTTGGAAGTGCTGGAGAGAACGGGGGTGGGGGGAGGATAGGTGGCACATACATTTGGAGGCAAAAATTAAGTCTTGATGGAGATGACTTCCATCTCCACTAGTAACTACAGATCCCAGCCTGGCTTGCTAGGTGCTTCCAGAATCCTAAGATTAGTTATTCTAGTCCAGGCCCCCAAGACACAGTTTTCAGGCCTGTAAAATAGGGGGATAATGGTTGTCCCAGGGTAGTGCTAAACATGAGATGAAATTGGCAATTTAGAGTCTGTCATGCAAGGTACCTGGTAACTGTGTGTGGGCTGTGAGGTGGTTCTCAGCCTGGGCTATACTTTAGAATCACTGAGTGTCTAGGGATGAATGGGAGCCCTGGGGGGATTGGACCTAAGGCTTTCTGTATACTGGCACTCTACCATTGATCTATGCCCCCACCCCTAGTCTTCTTTTCACTTTTAGCACATTTAGATACTAAGTTGCCCCAGGCTGGTCTTAAACTGACTCTGTAGTCCAGGCAGGTCTTGAATTTGTGATCCTCTTTTCTTAGCCTTCTAAGTAGTTGGTATCACAGGCCTGTTTGGAAGGATCAAGTGGCTCGGAAGATCACTGATGCCTGGGAGGACCCAGGGACTTCCCATTTCCTTGGTCTGAGCGGTGGTGAGGTCCACATATTTTAAACTGCTCCCAGGTGGCACTGTTCTGGTAAAGAATTCCCTTGCTAGTAGGATCATTACCACTGGGAGGGCATTTAAAGTACACATTACCACCCACGTTTTTTGACTCAGGAGTTTGGCCCAAGCATCTAGAGTTCTACATATTCCCAGGAGGCCACTGCCAGGGCGCCGTTCCTTAAAGATCAGTGCCAGGACGGTGAATCTAATTGTGCTAAGGCGGCCAGGATGCATGGAAACTTTCACACCTTCTGCCAGCAGTGCTCTTGAAGGGTCTGTATATCTTCTTTCTGACTTGGGGTATATATAGGCTCAGAGACTGCGGCCAGGACTCCCTCTCCCCTCTTCTAGTTCTGTGACAAGCCCTTCCAGGTTAGTTAGCAGAGCCCTGGTCCTTCAGAAGGCAGAGCTTGTCCTCTAGATAGGGCATTTGTTCCTGAAGGCTCAGCTAGGCTGTCTGTGCTGCCTGCTCCTGGTCTCTGAGAACAGCCAAGGGACCAGCCCATAAGCCTGCCTGAGTCTTGGTCCTGCTAGACAGGGAGTTTTCTGTCTGCATGGGGCTGCTGCTTCCCAGCCTGCGCCTTTCCTGACCCATACAGAGGGGCCATTGCCAAAAGCAAAGTTGAACCCTCCAGGGGAAACCCCTGAGTTTCCAAGGTGGGCATGGCAGTGTGGAATCCTCCGTCTGTCTCCTAGTAGTCAGCAGGTGGCACAGAAAGAGATTCGCTGGGCTTCATGGGAACCTGGAAGTTCCACCCACCTTCCTCTTTGCCTATACATAGGCAGCAAGGAAAACCCTAGCTGTAGTTCACATAGTGTGGACATCCTCTTTGGCTCACCACAATGTGCAATCCAAGCGGCCTGGTGTCTAGCCGCTCCAGGTCTTCCAGTGCCAGCCTGGCTGTCGGTACGCCTGGGCTGTGTCCATTCGCCCCCTCATCAGTGCGGCTCTGCTTAGCATAAGGCCCCAGGAGGCCCTGTGGGCTCTGGGCTCTGCTGAGTCTGAGGCCTTCTTTCTTCATGCTACAGCAGTGGGCAAAGGCAGAGGAGGCAGCCAGCAGGAGATAAATGAAAAAGCCCGGCGTTGGTGGGTATTTTAGGTCCTTTTGGGTCATTTTCACTTTCTGTCACCTAGGCCTGGCGTAGTAACCATCATGTGAGACTCTCATCCAGACAGACAGGTCCCTGAAGAGTCCAGATGCTACTTTTCCATCCCCTGCTTCTGGGGTCTACCCCTCACACTTCAGGGTCTCCATTTCTCTAAAGCCTCCTCAGTGTGATGTCCCTTGTTCAGCCTGAGGACACAGATCGTATGTCTGGAACCGTAAGCCTCCAAACCCAGGACTGCTGCCTGTGGTGACCCAGGCTGTCTGCTTTATACTGCCTGTCCACATGAGGCCCTGTTCGCGGTGCCTGTGGAGGCCAAGGCATCCTGTCGATCCACTCTTGAGTGGTCTCTGGTTACCTCCCTGCGCTCCCACAATGTAACCCCCGACCTTCAAATCTACTGTGGCCACCTGTGACTCCATGTTCCTCTTTGCTGAGAACCCACAAATGTGCCACCTAGCCCTCCCCCTCCCCCCTATGTATTTCTATCCTGGGCAGAAGGGTGGATCAAAAGCTTCTGGAGGCATCATCTGGACCCTACTAGAATTAGGTGTCGCCTCTGGGGAGGGCCAAGAATGGAGTAGTAGGCACTCTTCTTCCTTGGGTCCAGGGCTGTTGGATGGGACCCTGTAGCTGTAAGGTTCTAAGGTCCACCATGTGTGTTTTCCCTCCACAGGACTGCACTTTCTTCAACAAGAAGGACATCCTCAAGTAAGTGTGGCTTCTTGTCTACATCCCTGGGACTAGGGCTGTCGTAAGGGTGGGGCTGGGGACTCCCCGGGGGGCGGGGCTGAGCTGGAGCTGAGGAAGAGAGTGGGGCCTGAGTTCAGGTAAGCCTCAGGCACACATCAGGGCTACCATCTAGACTGAGGAGGTCTCACAGCTCCCTGGGCTCGTATCCTCCTCCTGGGAAAGGGGCATCTGCTGCATTTTGAACTCTGAGATAAAGTGAGGCACAGTCTCATTCAATCCTCACTAGGACCTTGTAACAGAATCCTGCTCACCCCCTTTACATACGGGACTTTGAAACTTGATCCAAGTCACAAAGCCAGGGTCTGGAGAAGTGGCCTTCTAACTCCAGGTCCCTGGCTATTTTTTTTTTCCCTTTTGGGGTCTGCTACCGTAGGGGACACCTTCATCTTTTAAGATAGGTGCTCTAATACTCCTCTGGTCTCGATAGCTGTCATTCCTGGGATGTCCAAAAGCCAAAGACATGCCTACCACCCCTGAGCTGCTTACCAGGGGTCTCCAGGACAGTCCTTCTCCCTGTGGGCTATGGAGGGGGTCCTGGACAGGAGACACAGCACTGTTGGCAGTCTCAGACCAGTGAGCAGGCAGTACAGGATGCTAGGAAACCTGCCGCCCTCGCTGGCCCCCTCTACCTAGGCTATCCGGTGTCACTAAAAGCCAGCAAAGTCTCAGGATCAGTTTCCCTGGAGATCGATGCTCAGGCTGGGGCTAGAGCCTGGTGTAGCCTCCCCAGAGAGCTGTGTTGTCATTTGTTGTTACCCTGACTGACCACTCTGTGTGAACGGTGTTCCTCCTCCAGCCTACCATTCTGTCTTGTTACCTGAGTGGGCGGAGGATACCCTGTTTTCACTTCCTGGGGGAGTGCAGAGCCCCCTAGACTTGGTCTCAGGCCTGGCTGTCCTTCCACATGCACAACACTGGGGTCCAATGGCCTCAGTGAGGTTTGGTCCTCCAGAACCTCACTTTCTGGGGTGCTGGTTCCACTATCAAGGGGCAGTAATTTAAGGTATGTCAGCTGACCCGTGGAACTAGCCTTTGGTGAGGCTTTCGGGGCTGATTCTGACCTTCCAGAGTTGGCACACATCCTCTTTCCATCTTACCGTTAACCCTTTGTTATGTGTGCTCCAACCTCCTCAGCATCTCACCCTGCTCTGTGGATGCGGAGTCTGAGCTGCTTGTATTCCGACGCTCACACTATTTCTATTCTGGTCTAATTCCTTGCCACCCCAGCACTTACAATGTTCTTAAGCCACCCCAACCTCTGTAACGAGGCTCAGCAACTGGCTTCCCCAGAGAATTCAGGTGTGGTGCCTGTTAGCTGCCAGTGAGTATGTAAGGGGCGTGGTAAGGGAAGGAAGACTGGCCACAGGAGGGCGGTCCAGGCTGGCAAAATACAGAGACAAAGGCACAGGCCTGCGCCCCTTCTATCCCCTACCATGCACTAATCCTGTTGGGTTAAGCAGGATCTTAGGGAAGAATGGCTTAAAACCAAGCCAAGAGTTGGAGCTGGTCTGACAGACCTTTGGGGGGTGTCTCTGGCTCATTGGCAAATGAAGGGTTCTTGGGCAAAGGTTCCTGGCTCCCCACAACCTTAGCCTTTTAATCTCCATACAAGAGAAAAAGAGCAAACATCAGGTCCCCTCATGGGCAAAGGAACCTGCCAGGAAGCTGGACGCCTTGCCTGAGCCATTGCCTGTCTTGTTTTGAGGTGACACCTCCAGCAGAGGCTCATGTCACTGATCCCCATAGCCTTACCAGGCCAGCTTCTCTCCGTGGCTGACATCTCAGTGAGGCCCGGAGAGGGCAAGGATCAACGACCACCCACCCAGCTGTGTACAGCAGGCCAGTGACAGCCAGGCTGGCCAGACCCTGCCTCCACTGGCCTGCCCTCCCCTCCCAGGGCTTGGATGCAGCCTCCTCCTTTTCCACCCCCGCTGCCTGTTTCCTCGGTAAGCTGCACCCTGAATACTGACCAGATGGCAGGGAGGAAACCTGAGCAGGAGGTTCCTTTGTCAGTGGTTTGGATCACAGATAACCATGATCTGACTCAACTGCTCCCTCTACCAATAATCCCAGTGGATCCTGTTACTCTCTACACACAGCTCTTCCCTCCCAGCACTGAGGTGATGGGCAACCTACCCCACCCATCCTCCCACTTCCTGTGGGTCAGAGCTTAGATCTTCCATTGTCCTCAGTTACACTTTGTTCCTGAACAAGTGGACAGAAGTCCTTGTCCCCTCAGTCAAAGACAAGCTTGTCCAGTTGACACCCCAAGGAACCTGCCAAGTGATTACTTTATTGTATTCCTTATTTCCTCAACCTTTTAAACATTTCTGTAATCTATTTTAATTACTTTTTGTTTTCCTATTATACATGAGGAGTCTGAAACTTAACTGCCTGCAGGGTCCAACCTGCACCATAAGCAAAGGAAGAGGGCCAGTTTCTGGATCATTTCTGAGGAAATAGCTGCTCCAAGCCCCAGCAGGACCAGCAAACAGATGTACAGTGTACAAATCTTTCAATTTGTAAATGTTGGCAAATAAATTTGAAAATTTAATTTAATCCTTTCTTTTCTAAAACTTTAATGTATTTAAAACCCCATGTGGAAGCCAGGCATTCGTGTGGGCTATCAATTTCTGACTTTTCAGAAGAATTGGTCTTTCTCCCAATGATCTCAAATGCTGTGTATCATAGATTACATCTCATTAATACTTGGATTCCACTCTTCTCTGAGTCTGGCACCAATGTTTGTTCTTTATGTTCTTTTGGTGGAGGGGTGCAGGGAAGGAGGTAGGAAGTTAAGACAGATCTTGCTATGTAGAACTGGTTGGTTTCAAGCTTTCACTGTTTTGTTCTGGTGTTTCCTTTTGGGTCCTGGGATGAAGGGTTGACTTTTGCCTCTCCCTCTTCCTCTCCTCTCCTCTCCTCTCCTCTCCTCTCCCCTCCTCTCCTCTTCTCCTTCTCCTCCTTCTCCTTCTTCTTCCTCCTCCTCCTCCTCCTCCTCCTCCTTCTTCTTCTTCTCTCTCTCTCTCTCTCTCTCTCTCTCTCTCTCTCTCTCTCTCTGTCTTTTTATTATTGTTATTATTTTGGTTTTGGGTGTTTGGTTAGAGTTTGTCTTTGTTGTTGTTGGTTGGTTAGTTGGATCTTCGTTTTTGAGACAGGATCACCCTGTACAGTGGGAGGCTCTGTTAACTTCCTGAAGTCACCCCGGTGGCTTTCACATTTGGTTCCATGCAGCTAGAATGGCACAGTTGTCATTTCTGGTCCTGGCTATTATGATGGCACATATACAAATCTTTTTTAATTCAGTGGGGGAGGGGATGACAGAGATGTAGATCTTTCTCTTTCTCCCTCCCTATTTCCCTTTCTTCCTTCCTTCATTTCTTCTTCCCACAGTGATTTGGGCTTTCAAATTCTCTGTGGAGTTCCTTAAATTTCCATCATCATTTTGGTTGTTTTACTTTTTACTTTTTAAGTTTTTAAAAGGTTTATTTCATGTGAATTAAGTGCTCTGTCTACATGTATGTATATGTAGCACATGGCTGCCTGGTGCCTGCAGGCATCAAAAGAGGGTGTTGGATCTCTGGAGCTTGAATCATGGGTGGTTGTGAGTCACTGTGGGTGCTGAGAACTGAAACCAGGTTCTCTGCAAAAGCAACAAGTGCTCTTAATTGCCAAACCATCTCTCCAGCCCCGATTTATTTTATTTTTAATTATGTATATTTGTGTGTGTCTGTGTAAGTACATGCCATGTGTATATGCCTGAGGAGGCCAGAGGTGTCAGATCCCCCTATAGCTGAAGTCACAGGCGGTCATGAGCTGCCTCATGTGCGTGCCGCCACGCTAACTCAGATCCCACGGAAGCAATACATCCTCTTGGCCTCAGGGTCATCTCTCCAGCCCCTAGTTGTTGTTTTTACAACAGATCTGTATACCAGGGCAGAACCTGGCTTTTCTTCTCGGGAAATGCTCCCCACCCTTTGGGAGTACCCATAGGCTGATCCCACACTCACCTCTTCTGAGGAGTGTCTGGAAGACAGACAAAAGTGTAGAAATAGCTACAGTTTGACTCTAGGTGGTTTGTGTACATATGTATACTTGGGTGTGCATGGGTACACATGTTTTTTGTTTGTTTGCTTCTTTGTTTTGAGACAGGGTTTCTCTGTGTAGCCCTGACTGTCCTGGAACTCGCTCTGTAGACCAGGCTGGCCTCAAATTCAGAGATTCACCCGCCTCTGCCTCCTGAGTGCTAGGATTAAAAGTGTGTGCCACCACTGCCCAACTTCTTGGGTGCACATGTTTGTGTTGGTGCATCTGTGTGTGCATGCATGTGGAGCCCAGAATACAACCTCAGGTGTTATTCTTCAAACACATCCACCTTTGTTTTGAGACAGAGTTTCTCGTTGCTCTGGAGCTTACCAAGTGGACTGGGCTGTCCTCGGCAATCTGCTTGTCTTCTACTCTCTAGCATTGGGATTACAGGTGTATATGCCAGGGATGGAGAGCTGCCTCAGAGGTTAAGAGCATTTACTGTTCTGACAGAAGACCCAACTGCAGTTTCCAGTGCCCCCATAGTGGCTCGCAGCTGTCCCTAAGCATGTATGTGATGTATGATGATAAATGCAGGCAGTTTTACTCTCATACACATAAGATAGAATAAATGAATATTTAAAAACTTAAATAAGCAAAAAGTTAAGATTTTAAAAAACAAAATCCTTTTTTTTGGGGGGGGGTCACTATGCCTGACCTTTCTTTTTTTAAGATATATTTATTTATTATGTATCCAGTGTTCTGCCTGCATGCATGCCTACAGGCCAGAAGAGGGCACCAGATCTAGATAATTGTGAGCCACCATATGGTTGTTGTGGCCTGCGTATCAAGGATAGTCTCTTTGGCCTATCAGATAGTTTTATAAATATTGACCTTGAAGTTCTAGTTTGTGGCTTCAGACAAATCTCTCAGTGCTCAGTTTGCTTAGCTACAAACTGAGGTCATGTGTCGCCTGCACAGTGCTGAGCAGGAGATTAACGTGACTTATGTCAAGCACAGTGCCTGAAATATAAAAAAACTCCTTTTACAGTTTAACAATTAGCTGGGCAGTGGTGGCGCATGCCTTTAATCCCAGCACTCAGAAGGCAGAGGCAGGTGGATCTCTGTGAGTTCGAGACCAGCCTGGTCTACAAGAGCTAGTTTCAGGACAGGCTTCAAAGCTACAGAGAACCAAAAAAAAAAAAGAAAGAAAGAAAAAAAAAGAAAAGAACATTTATTCATTTATTTATGCGCTCACGCTCACGTGTGTGTGTGTGTGTGTGTGTGTGGGAGAGAGAGAGAGAGAGAGAGAGAGAGAGAGAGAGAGAGAGAGAGAGATATTGTGCATGTAGAGGTCATAGGACATCTTGTGGGGGTTGGTTCTCCTCTCCACCATATGGGTCTCAGGGATCAAACTTGGGCTGTATGTTGACAGAAAGCACCTTTACCTGTGGAGGCATCTTGCAAACACAGCATAGAAGACTTAAGAGAGACCAAGTCAGGGCAGGTAGGGGAGTGGGAGAGAGGGGAGAGGTGGAGAGAGACAAGAAAGAGGGAGATGGGAGACAGTTGCCCAGCTGGGGAGTGAGGAGAAAGTGCATCTATAAGGGAAATAGTGGTGGTTCACCTATGGGGAGTGAGGAGGGAGTGCTACTATAGGGGAGATAGTGGTGGTTCACCTATGGGGAGTGAGGAGGGAGTGCTACT
>JAQHUG010000003.1:15035857-15053910 GCA_028555095.1 Dicrostonyx torquatus | reverse complement strand
AGTGAGGAGGGAGTGCTACTATAGGGGAGATAGTGGTGGTTCACCTATGGGGAGTGAGGAGGGAGTGCTACTATAGGGGAGATAGTGGTGGTTCATGGATACGGATGCATGTGTTGGAAACAAGCAGGGCTTGGGCACAGCGGGTTATCAGCACAGGTATTTGGGCAGGACCTGCTTGCTCTCCAAGCTGTGCCCACTGTGGGCAGAGCAGACAGCTTCCTATTGCCCCTCACTTTGTCCTGGATGAGGACGGTTATTTCAAGCCTAGATCGGATGGCACTGGGTCACTGGGGCTCAGGGCTGGCAGCCTCTAGTGTTTTTCCTCTGTTTCTCTCAAAGGCTCCATGCGCGGTTCTATGAGCTGGCCCCCAACCTCGTCCCGATGGACTACAGAAAGAGTCCCATCGTCCATGTGCCCATGAGCCTCATCATACAGATGCCGGAGCTCCGGGTATGTGAGAGGCCCCTGCTTGGGGGTTGGAGCGTGGGAAATCCACACCCAGGCAGGGAGTAAGAGGCCTGGATCCAGACTGAAGCCTGGCTCTACCCACTGTGAATGTGTTGCCCTGAGTAGACTGCTGAAGCTCTCTGTACCTCAGTTTCCCAATATGCACTTTGCATAAATTATGTAAAATTTGCATTTTGCATGAATTATGGAAGCAGGTGGGGGCTTGGTAAGTGTACTGTGGATTTGTGGCTGCCCACTGCCCAGCCATTGGCCCGCACCCGTCTGCATGTCCCTATGTGGAGTGGTCTGGGCTGTACATGGCAGCCCTTAGTTTGCTCTTTCAGATTATTTTTCTCTCTTCTTGTTTGGTCATGGATTCTTGGTCATCTCTAGTGGCACAACTCAGACTCAAACTTCCTGGGAGTCTTTTTAGAATGCCCATTTGGATTTGGGCCATGTAGGATAGGCCACCTACACATTGAAGGTTTTTTGCTTTTTTTTTTTCTTTTCTTTCTTTTTTTTGTTTTTGTTTTTTGAGACAGGGTTTCTCTGTAGCTTTGGAGCCTGTCCTGGAACTAGCTCTTGTAGACCAGGCTGGCCTCGAACTCACACAGATCCGCCTGCCTTTGCCTTCCGAGTGCTGGGATTACCACCACTGCCCGCCTGGTTTCTTGCTTTCTTCACATGGGATATAGAAAGGACATTCCCACAGCACTGGGCCTAATTCCACAGGGCTATGGGACTTGGCTGGCCTGGGATGGATGACTTAAGGTAGGGTAAGAGAACTACATGGTGTCCCCTTGGGCCTGCATTCCAACTCTGTCCTGAGAGGTGAGGAGCGCAAGCTTGGCCCTGGAAAGCACTGCCTGTCCTCGTGGAAGACCAGGCTGAGTGTCATGGAGAATGTGAGGCACTGTAGGAACTGTGTTTCCAGACCTCTGGTGCTGATCTGGGCTGAGCAGCTGTGGTGGAAAGAACTGGAAGGAGTAGAGGCAGTGCTGGGATTGAGAACAAATGAGCAATGTGGCTGGCAGCATCAGCGCCACCTCTTGCTGCTTGTGTTGGTCCATTATCTGACACGTTGGGGGCTTCCTTCCATCTCTCACCTGTCTGACCTGAATTAGCCTGATCTGAGGACTTCCTGGAGTGGCTGTCTTCTTTTGTTGGGGACACAACTCTGTTCATGGAGGAAGGAGCCTGTGTATGTGCCTTTGAAAGATGGGTCGGCTGACATGTAGGCACTGCTCAGCTTTCTGTGCTTGTGTGTGGACCCCGGTAGCATGAAGCATGCTTGCTGAGTCTGGTCCTGGATCAGTGCCTTACACACGCTAACTTGGCAACTCCTCCAACAACTTGTTAAATAGCTGAGATGATTGCCTTGCTCTAGAGGCTACACACGCATATTGTCACAGGCTGCTTTCAGACCTCAGTGATGGCTGTGCTTGTCTTCAGGAGAATCCCTTCAAGGAGAGGATTGTGGAGGCTTTCTCTGAGGACGGCGAGGGGAATCTCACCTTCAACGACTTTGTGGACATGTTCTCTGTGCTCTGTGAGTCGGCACCCCGAGAGCTCAAGGCAAATTATGCTTTCAAGATCTATGGTAAGGAGGGGCTGGCAGCAGGGCGGAGCTGAAGTGCTGAAGGGACCATCATATGAGCCATTGGACCATCCAGTTATTGCTGGGTACACTGTGGCTGCCCTCAGACCATCTGCTTCAGGGCACAAATTATGCCTGAGACACATCCTCAGAAATGGGGAGAGACTTTTCGGGGTGGCCATAACGGTGAGGAACAGGGACTAGAGGACCAGGGGAGACTGATCCCTGGAGACAAGAGGACAGACACCCCAACAGAGTGCACAGTAAGACTTGACAAGATGATGAAAGTTTGGGATGTGGCGGGAGGGATCAGTGAGAGGATAGAGAAGTCAACTAGGCTGTAGGAGCCTAGTGCTCAGGACTAGGACACTGCAGGGTTCAGGCAGGGAAGGGCATTTGTGTTCTATAAAGATCATTGGTAAAATTTTAATTGTGAACTAAAAATGTCAGGCTGAAAGGTCTTCTGGGATGAGCCATTTGGGGAGGGAAATCCACAAGAGTCCTACTCCCAGGCCAGAGGTAGGGTCGCCCCATTTCCCCACCCTGCGGACCCATTGGCCACTAGGTGGCAGTAGACACACAGACTTCTTCCGTAGCTAATTGGAGGCTAGCACACTGTGCCTGAGTCAAATCCTTACTGGGTCAGATCACTGAGGCCCAAGGAGGGATTTGAACTTTTACTGGACCAGATGAAAAGACTATAAACCTTCCCGCACCTTTGAGAAGCTGGTGGATGTCAAAGCAGTGGGCCTGTCAAGGGCTGCCTATTAATTTTGTGATTATTTCAAAGGTCTTTGGTTGAGACACATGGCCCAACACATTGTGTTTGCATGTAAGAAAGCCGACCCCGCCTGTCCACCCTCCATATATGTAGCTCTCAAATCTCACCCATTATCCCTCAGTCTTGGACCCCACAGTGCTGCTGCCCCTGATAAAGGTTGTTGTCTTCCTACAAGAAGGAAATGCAGAGCTCGTGGAGGCCTCAGGTTCTTACTGTTCAATTAGCCTAGGATTCTCTCTGGCCCACTATCCAGATAACGGGCTTTTCCATGGAACCTTCTGCAGGCCCTTCAGGAGCAGAGATAAATCCCATTTCATACCCACTGTGGCGACCTCCACAGGCAAGGGCAGAGGTGGGCAGTTCAGGTTACATTGAAGGCCTTCTGTTCTAAGTCTGACTCTGGTCAGGGTTGTGACCTCGGGGAGGCCCTGTCCTCTGCAACTCTGTTTCTTCATCTGCAGAGTTTAAGTAAATGAGGAAGAATGGCTCTCGTCTTCATCACTACCATTCACGCCAGTCTAGTAGGCAGCAGGCATTCAGTGGGAGGGACCCTCTGTCTAGACAGTGATGCTTGAGGAAACTTGAAGACCAAGTGGGTATTTGTTGGGAAGGCATTAGAGGCCCGAGAAGCCAAGTGCACAGAGCTGGCAGCTGTGCTGAGAGGGCGGGAGGAGTGGTAGAGCTAATTACAATGATCTTGCTCATGGCTCGGGCCCACAGAACCACTGTGCTGTGCTCTGGGGGCACTGGTAGTACCCTTTGCCCAGGAGACCCAGCTCTGCCCTTTACTCTGTACGCAAAGGCCTTCCCTGCTCTGGCCTCTCTCTAGGGCCGTGGCTCTCAACCTCCCTAATGCCGTGACCCTTTATATAGTTCCTCAGGTTGTGGTGACCCCCAGCCATAAAATTATGTCATTGCTACTTCATAACTAATTTTGCTACCGTTATGAATTGTAATGTAAATAAATAGCTGATATGTAGGATATCTGATGTATGACTCAAGCCCACAGGTTGAGAACTGCTACTCCGGAGAGCTCCCTGCATCTCCTGACTTACTTCTGTTTTTGTTTTTAATTGACAGATTATGTTGTACATACTTGCCATATACAACATGACATATGTGTTAATTAGCCGTGTGTGTCTGGAAGCCTACCAGAGGTGATGAGGTGCCATTTAGAAAGTGTGGGTCTTAGAGTCAAATAGATCTAGTCAGAATCCTTTCTCCTTCCTGACTGGAGCTCTGACTTGGACTCGGGCACTTGGTCTCTCTGGGTCCTGGCTTTCTTGGCTCTAGGAGTCCACTGTGGGGTGAGGCCAGGAAGGCTTTTTGCCTTCAGTGGGAAGTTCTCAGGGTGCTTCAAATTTGGAACTGTTTGGGATGTGGCTGTGTGCACCCTCATTTTGGGGGTTTGTGGGTTTCCCAAATGTTAACTTGTTCACTGTGAATGTTTAACATATGTCTTGTGTGTGAGCCTATTGGTTTCAAGGGTCCCACTACTACCTGAGTTCATAGAGCTACTCCGGGCACCTGAGAAGCTGGTGGAGAAATCAGTGTGGTCAGAAGGGAGGAAGGGGAAATTATGGACAGGACACCCCTTTCTTTGAAGTCCCTGGAAGGGACTCAGCCCGTCTTGACCATCTCTGTTCACTCTACCTAACCGCATAGACTTCAACACGGACAATTTCATCTGTAAAGAAGACTTAGAGCGGACGCTGGCCCGACTCACTAAGTCAGAGCTGGATGAGGATGAGGTAGTGCTTGTATGTGACAAAGTCATCGAGGAAGCTGACCTGGATGGCGATGGCAAACTGGGCTTTGCTGACTTTGAGGACATGATCGCCAAGGCCCCGGATTTTCTCAGGTGCTGTTATCTCGGGGCCTGGGCTTGGGTTGGAGAGGGCCAGAACATTAGGGCATTAGGGTCACAGCTGGCTGCCTGGTCTCATGGGACCCCCATGGGGAATGATGTATGTAGACCTGAAGTAAGAGTTTGAAGCCCCACTCCCCAGACGCATAACTGCCTCTTACATGAATATTCATATCGTGAGAGGGATTTAGACCTTCCGTGGTGCCTGGGAAGGATCTAGACTCTGGAGGCTGGAAACTGGACACCTGCCCCTTCTAAAGCCTCCTGTAATGACTCCCTTAAGGAGATGGCCAGGGTTAGGTGAGCCTTTCCCCGAGGAACCTTCTGCCCGGCCCACAGCCGCTCACCATCTCCCCTTTCCCTCTGCAGCACTTTCCACATCCGCATCTGAGGACACTGCCAAGGCCTCAGGGGCCTAGATGTCTGCCCTCTGACCTGCTGTCTCCGCAGGTATGGTTTCCAAGCACTTCAGCAAAGGAGCTGCAGCCTCTGGAGTTCTCACCCATGGACATTTCCTGTGGCCCTCTCAGCAAAAACAAAAACCAAACCAAACCAAACAAACAAATAAAAAAACTTAATAGCAATGAGGTTGTGAAGAGCAGGACCCTTCCCAGGGCCCCAGAGGTTCGCCCACAGGATCAACGGTCCCCCTGGGGCCCCCTCAACCGCCCCCTCGCCCAGTCCTTTTCTCACCTAGCAGTGCCCTCCTAGGAGGGGAAGGTGGGAAACCTAGCAGGAGGGGTGGGGCTGGATTGTCCATAGGCTGGGCAGACACACAGTCATCGGGGGCTAAGTGCAAAAACCAAACAAAACAAAGCAAACAGAGACTGGGGGTTTAACAAGCTATGCAATCTTTTACTAAAGCCAAGGCTGGGCTGTACCCCCATGCCTCCCCGGCCCTGTCCTTTCTCAGTGTGAAGCTGTACAAGCAGTGGGTCCAAAGGGCTCTGCCCCTGTGTCCTGAACACTACCCTGCCCACCCTTCCCAATGACATGGTGTCACTGGGGTGTGCTGACCTCAGGTTTGTGAATGCCTAGGAATAAAACACTTTTGTGTCCTGCACTTTCCGCATCTGTTGGCAGTAGGAATTCTCAGTGCTCAATTCCCGGCAGTCCATGGAGTCTTAGCCTCCGTTTCAAGGGTTAACTTGGTTTCAGGATGTTGGGTGAGGATTGTTTCCATTTTCTTAGTAGTAGTTACATCTGCCTAACAGACTGCTCACCACTGTCCCAGGCTAGCCCACTGCTATTAAACCTTTCACCCCCGTCCCCAACAGATAGGGTCTGCTAGAGCCCAGAGAGAAAAGAGTATTAGCCAAGTGTCTACCAAGAAATGGCTTTCCTCACAAATGTACACTGAGCCAGTCCTGCCCAGGGCCTGGGTGGAGGCAGGGGGAGAGGGGACTGTGGTCTTGGTTCCTGCCTCCTGCACGTGGAAGCAGGGTAGAGAGAAAAAAGCAGGCCAGTTTCTCACCCTGTGGAAGTGGGGACACATGGACAAGGCGGAGTGGTACTAAATGGGGAAAGATCCCTGGAAGAGCCCAATTGGCCGAACAAGGGCAGGACTGGCTGGAGGCAGAAGGCAGGTAGTGGTGACCTGCTCACATAGGCATGGCATCAAGTGTCCCCTGGCTGGCTCCAGATGTTGCCCAGCAGTGCATCCCAAGCTTAAGCCTGTCTTATTGAGGGGTCTCTGTTCAGGCCCTCACTGGCCATGTCTTCAAATAAGTTGCTGGGACTCAATTTCTTTATCTGCAGCACAAACTAGGAGTGTGCAGAGTGAAGCTCGGATAAAGATGGAAAGCGAGACAGGAAGATTGGGGAAGTTCCCAGGAAGACGTGGGCTGGGCATTTCCTAGCCTGCTGTCAGTTCAGCGTCATGACTTTTGAGGCTGGACCCAGCTTCTTGCTCTAATCCTCCTGGGGCAGGTGCAGAGAATGTGGTACCTACCCTTCTCCCATCACCCAGCAAGACCACAAGGAAGGAAACTGGTTTTGTCCTCAGAAGTAATAGCATGATGTCATTTAGCCAGTTGGGAGAATGTCTGTCTCGGCAAGGGGCGTGCCACATGATTGTGAAGTACCTGAGGTATGAGGCCGGCTCTGCCGTTCATCAGCCCAGGCCTCTGCATGTTCAGCCAGTCCTTCCTTTAGTCAGTCCCCACTCTTGTGTTCTTCATTGTGTGGATGGACAGCGTTGGGGACATATCCAGGAGTTGCAGGCTGTGGCAAGGTCTCTCCCATGCCTTCCCAGGTGGGTACCTAGGCTACATCCCAGAGCCTGCTTCCATAGTGGCTAGTTGTGTCACACCTTCAGGTGAGCTGAGGTATCCAGGTGTAGCCAGGACACCCCCTGGATGCCAGGCCTTCCTCAGAATTTGTGCTTCTTGTCCATGAAGAAGAGCCTCCGGAACTTGTCAGGCTGGAAGGAAGGGAAAGACGTTGGAACCTGGGCTCCCCAGCAGAGATGGAAAGACCCAGGCTCAGAAGCTCTTAGCTGGGGTCTGGGGTGAGGGTCCAAGCTGGAAAAATGTTGCTGGACTACAATGCTGGTATGGCTCCCACAAGCCTCTATGGGGCCTCCAACCCCACTATCAGCCTTCAGATTTAAGACGGATTTGCCTTTGTCTGATGGGGAAGGAGGAATGTAGAAAAGGGGTGGGGAACTGCAGAGTATCGGCTTCCCTCCCGGGTATGTCCTGGGCTCAATGCCCAACTCCTACCCAGCTGGGGCCTTGCTGGGACAGGATGGAGGAGGGGAGGGGTTATATTCAGGACTCCCAGGGTTAAAGGAGGACATGGGGACATCCAGGGGAAGTGTAAACCTGGCTTCTGAGGTCCTTAAAGGACTGTCCACTGCCTGGGTCTGAGAGGATCAACACCTCAGAAAATGGTGGGGATAGAGCTAGACCGGGAAAACCCAGCCCTGGCCTGATGGAGGAGTTGGTTCCCCCAGAAGCCTTCTGCTTTGAAGCTCGGGACGTCCCTGTTCGGCCAGAAGAAGGAAGTTCCAGCTTTCCCCAGACTTGAGACTATGCCCACAGGAATGGACCTTTCTACTTCTACTGTTCACGAGTAGAGGTAGCCGAGGGATTGGAAGGGAGTTGGTGGCCTCATCTGCCTCCCTGGGGACCCAGGAGCAGCCACCAGCCTCTGGTGTTCTTACACCCCATCCATGTTTTTGTCCTGTCTATCATGAATCCTCAGAAATAATCATCCTATTCACCAAGAGCCACCTCTGACAGTGTCTTGTCAAGAGAGGATGTAGGACACTGTCCCTTGGGCAGCTGCCCTGGGCATAACCATTTGGTCAGCCTCTTTTACAGATAAGGAAGAGAAAGCCTGGGTAGGATTGCCAAGTGAAAATACAGGCTGCCCAGTTAAATCTGAGTTCTAGGTAAATAAGAAACCGTTATGATTTTTTTTGAGATGTATCAAAACTACTGGTTTATGTACAATTCAATAATAGATGCCTTGTATTTTTTTTTTTCTTGGTGAATTTATCAACCCTAGTCATCGAGGAATTGTCACTGCAAAGCCACAGGCTAGAGAGCTGCTGATTCATGACTAGGGCCATGGGTCTTCTTTCTGCCTCCCAGTGGTCCCGACAGCCCTGCAGTGGGTTCTGAGAAACACAGGGAGTGTTCTGCCATAGAGGAAGCCCTTAGGTAGGCTAGAAGCCCCCATTTACCCCACATCCTTATATCACCAGGTGGAAATGTTCTGGGTACTTCTGAGCATCGGCGGTAACCTGTTCATGCTTGAGGAGCACCCTCAGGCTCTCTCTATGTAGTCCTGGCTGTCCTCAAGTTCACTACAGAAGCCAGGGTGGCCTCAAACTCACAAACTCCCTCCTGCTTCTGCTACTCTAGTGCTGAGATGAAAGACATGTGCCACCATGTCTGACTCACTGGGTATTTTGTAAGGACCTGGCCACCCAGGGAACTCACCTTGGCTACCCGTCCAGTGTCCTTGTTCTTGGAGGCTGGGATTTGCTCATAGGTGTTCCCTGGCTCTGGGACCCGAGATGTCCCTGAGATCTCATAGCCACAGTCCATGGGCCCTAATAGCTGGTTGTATGTGGAGCTGAATTCAGGGTATGGAAGCTTGGCAGTGCCATGCCAGAAGGTTGGAATCTGCTCATAAGTACTGTTTCCTTGGTGTGGTCTGTCCTTACCCTCCTGTCGTAGGCCTGCAGTCCCAGCAAGCTGGTAGGTATCTGTAGAACTGGCCTCAGAGGAGGACTGAGCCTCGTGGCTCAGCTTTAGAAACCCCTGCCTCCAAGTAGCAGCCCGTGATCCTGGGACCTCAGAATTGGGGGGCAGGGGAAATCCTAAGGAAGCATAAGGCATGGTAGCACTCTGATCTGTCTTCACCCCACATGGGGCAGGCTCTAGGTTATTGGGATTGTTCTGGTCTTCATCTGAGAGTTTCCTTGAAGGCTTCCTGCCTGGGGAACAAGCCAGGCTGCCAACTGGAGCTAGCCTGTGCCTGCCCGATACCTCTAGGCCCAAGCCTTGCTGTGCCCGGTTTGTCTTCTTCAGGTCCGCATATATGATGTCGCTGGGGCCTGCAGAAGGCACATCTAGAAGAGAGGGACTCCTCTGGGGAATAGGGGGCCCTCTAGTGGGTGCCTGGGAGAGAGGGACAGAGAATGTCTTAAAAAGCGCTCCATAGGTACCACCCCCGAGCTATCTTTATAAGCCTCCCCTCCCCTCTTTTGCTTCAGTTTGCCTATCATAGGCAAGGGTTGGCTCATGACCTTCATGTTTCCTGGTTCTATGATTCTAAGTACAATCTTTACCTTGGCATCCAAGGTAACTAGCTCAACAGCCAACCCAAACTCATCCTGCCTGGTCCTCCTGCCTCGAGCATGGTCCATTTGTGCAGGGCCCCATGAGCCCACCCACTCACTGCTATGTGCCCTTTCAGAGCAGCTGTATCCCAAGCCCATCGCTTGTGGATCCGTTCAACAAATATTTACTGAGTACCAGCTACATGACAGGAGTCTTAAGTCCTGAGGCCAGCATGAGTTTACATTCTAATCGGGAAACAAGCACCATGGGGCTGTGCTAGGAATGCACAAGGATTTGATGTAGTATATGACATATGAATGTGACATAGGTAATGCCATGTCGACTCATGATCAGTACTGTGGGGGACAAGGCAGGTAATAGAGTAGAGAAAATAACAGGTGGAAAAAGTGACATGTCCCATAGGTCAGGTGAGAAAGGTGGCATGTCATATGGGAATAGTAATATGTTCTATAGGTCATATGGGAAAGGTGATGACATGTCCTATAGGGCAGGTAGGGAAGGTGACATGTCCTATAGGTCAGGTGGGAAAGGTGGCATGTCATATGGTCATGTGGGAATAGTAACATGTCCTATAGGTCACATGGGAAAGGTGGCATGTCCTATAGGACAGGTAGGGAAGGTGACATGTCCTATAGGTCACGTGGGAAAGGTGACATGTCCTATAGGTCAGGTGGCCTTTTTGAGGAGAGACACAATGCAGTATGAGTACCAGTGATGTCACTCTCTGGTAAGAAGAGACCCAGGCAGAGTGTACAGAAAGTTCAATGGCTTATGGGTTTAAGAAAGATCTAGAAAGCCAGTGGAGCCATGGTGAGGAAAGTAAGGAGGTTCCGGTTACTGGAGAGGCTCTTGTAGACTCTGAGGATTTTAGGTTTTATTCCGAGCATAAGAAGTCCTTGGCATAGGTGTGTTGGCACATGCCTTTAATCCCAGCACTTGAGAAGCAGAGGCAGGCAGAGCTCTGGGAGTTTGAGGCCAATCTATGCTACATAGTGAGTTCCAGGACAGCCAGGGCTACACAGAGAAACCCTGTCTCGAGAGAGAAAAACAAAACAAAACAAAAAAACAACAGCAAAAACAAATCCTTGGCATACTGTGGTCTATGTATCAAGGACATTCTCTGAGCCTATCCTAGCATACAGATGTCCCACTTTAGTTTGCTGAGTGACCGTTCTCATAGAGATCTCCCGAGAACATAAGGAACTCAGAGTACATGACTCGCACAAAGCCTCATGGTGAGAAAATGAAGTCTAGTCTAGGTTTGAAATCCATCCAGCTGACCAGTTGGATGGCCATAGCATTGTGGATCTAAGACCAGTTCGTGGTTCTTACACCGGGGGTCTGATGTTCACCTTCTATAGCTGAAGATACTGCTCTGGTGGTTTCTAAGGACCTGACTTAGATATGACCCCTCTCCCCCCCACATCCGGGCTAGCAGCCATTAGCCTGTGTGGCACAGATCCTCCTCACCTCTGTGCTTTCCTCTTTGGAGACAGTCCAGGGATTCACATCCAGGCCTTTCTTGGTGTGCAGAAAGGAGACCTGAGGCTTTGCAGGAAGGCAGGGGCTGGTGACCTTGTCAGGAACCACGGTGGGAAATCCCATGGCAGCTGGGTTTTCCAGACCTAGACTAGTCTGCTGGAGGCCCGTGTTGACAGCATCATAGAGGTCATTTTCCTCTAACTGAAGGCAGTGAGGATATAACAGGCTTATGGTCATACACTGACAGCTTCCAACTGCTTGCAGATACGGCAGGGGGAGGATGGAAACACCCCACTAGGTTCCTAACCTTGGGAAAGGTAATTTTTTTGAATGAGGGCCCATGAATCCTTTGAGTTCCCTTCTTAGGATTTACCTGTGTGTTTGTCACCCCGAGCCTGGACACCCCATCCTACCTCCCTCACCCAGGAAGAAAAGTGCCTACCCGTGGGCAAGCAGTAGCAAGGGTCTCTCCAAAGGGCTCAAGCTGCACCTCCTGGTAATGACGTAGGAGTTCTTCCAGGGTTCTGTGGCTGAGGGTGTCTCCGGAGACAAGGTAACGTCGATTTCGGAGCTGGTTGATGACGAAGTGGCGGCAGCGATCACTACCCCTGTGACACAGTTACATGTGGACTGGCTTGGGCTGCTGCCTACCAGTGGGCCAGCTCTGCACCTGAGTATTTCCATTCTGCTCAGACTCAGTTGACCAAGGGCTGCCCTCCCCATGGGCTTCTATGACGTTCCTCGGGGAACTGGGGATGGGGTTGGTGGCTTCAAATGTCTAGGGCCCTGGGAAGAACATGAGCTTGTTCTTGGGGAGGGCAGGACTGGGATTAGAGTGACTGAGACACTCATTGAGCCCAAAACAAGGGTACCCCAAATCTTGCTCATCAGATTTACTAATACAATCTCTTTGTTGTTGCTGTTGTTTGTGTGTGTGTGGTCCTGGGAAATCACACCTAGGGCCTCACCCATGCTGAGCAAGTGCTGAAATACTAAACCATGCCTCCAGCCCTATTTACTTAGCTATTTTAACTTTAAATCTTTTAATTATTTACTCATTTATTTTTGAGAGTAGATCTCATTTTATATATATAAAATACAACTATATAGTCCAGGCTGGCCTCAAACTCAGGTGGATTTTCCTGTCCAGTCCTAGGACAATAGGTATGAACTACCATGTTTGGCTAATACAGCATTTTAGAAGCACAAAATGGATGAAAAAGCAAAATAAAGCAACAACCTATCAACACAAAAATGAGAAAGAAAATATCAAAGTCTCCAGTAAAGACAAGATTCAGCCATGCACCTTTCCATTCTGCTTCACCCCGTCCCATCTTCTGGAACAACTGAACCCTGGCTTCATTTTCCTTTTTTTTTTTTTAATAGAAGAATGATTTCAACACAGAGCACACATCATGGGTGTTCAGCATGATGAATTTCTACACATAAAAATGCTCATGTAACCACGTGTAGATTAGGATATGAAACCTTGCCTCGCCCCTCCTTGCCAGTGCCCCACAGGTGGCCTCTTCCTGGCCCTATTGCCATAAGTCCCTTTCTTCCCTTATGGAATTTCAAATAAATAAAAATTATGCAAAAATCCTCATTTGTATCTCACTTCCTTAATGCAAGGTATTTTTCGGATTCACTGAGGTCCAAGTAGATTTAGCTTCTTCCCTTCAAAAGTTATGTGTAGTGCCTTATCTGATAGAAAACCTATAATCTATTGGGTATTTAGGCTGTTTCTTTATTGAGGTTTTTAAAATATAGCTATTATGTTTATCTTTTGATGAATGTGTGTGCTGATATCTACTGAGAATATGTCAAAGAGTAACAGGAGAAAGATTAATCAAAAGACATATATATATATACACACATTCATCAAGGAAATCAAATTTATTAGTCTTTTGAGAACTTTTTTGGGGGGTTCCTCCTCTATTCTGGGAAGGCTGTCCTCTTCAAACCAAGCATGCTTCAGGAAGGGGACCCATGTGAGGGAGGAAAGAGATGCACTGTCTAGCCATCCAGTCAGCTGACTCCATCCTGGCCACCAGTGGGGTGACAGAAGTCACAGCCAGATTGCCCTCATATCCAAATCTAAGCTTTTATAGTGAGTCTTTTTGTGTCTAAGAAATTTTTGTTTATCTCATTCTCATAGGCAGTTGGTTGACTTACTGAAATGTTTTCTTATTTCTTTTAAGAAAAGTTACTATTTTTGTACATTTTGTACATTCCCCTCCCCCACAACTTGGATATCCATGTGCTTTGTGCCAATTATAGGAAAACCAGGAATGACAGTGGCACTGCTGATGTGAATCAGCAGGTCAGAATGCTGGCTCATCTCTAGACTCTTCTGTCCCTTGTGACTATTTATATTTCTCTGAGCACCTCATCTTGCTGTCTTTTACAAGGTGGCATTCTGCCTAAGATCTCCTGAGGGAGAGAGAAGCTCAAGGAAATACAGAATAAAGGAAAATCAAAACTGAAAAGAGATTTGAAAAATGCTTACTTATTTTATTTCAAAGTGCCCAAAATAGTTTCTGGTGAAAAATGAGTATTGATCAATGACTAATATTTTCTTAACCCAGTCAGGCAGTGGTGACACACACCTTTAATCCTAGCACTTTGGAGGCAGAGGCAGGTGGATCTCTGTGTGTTCGAGGCCAGCCTGGTCTACAAAGCTAGTTCCAGGACAGGCTCCAAAGCTATGGAGAAATCCGGTCTCAAAAAACAAAACAAGACAAAAGAAGTTTTTACTTAGCCCTTCCATGGTTTGTGCACTTGGTGCCAGGCATTTTCAAATGTACCATCTTACTGAGCACATCCAACAGTCCTATAATAGGTAACTAGAATGGCCCTGTTTTACATATGAGATGGCAGAGGCACAGAGAGGCAAAGAAGCTTCCTCTAGGTTAGGATCTGAACAAGAAGAGTCTGTGCACATCATTTGAATCAGAATCTGAAGACCTGGAAGTTTGCCCTGCGCCCCTGGCCTCCCTCCAGGTCTCCAGAGGGAGCCTTTTCCCAGCTCCGCCTATGTTCAGGCCCTTGTCTCCTCTTCTTTGGTCTCATAGCCTTACTCATAGTCAAAGTTTTCCTATTCAATGATGGCATGGGACCCCTGTAGCCTTCACACCTCTAGACTATCTCCAGTTCTCCCTCCTTATGCTGTTATGAGGATACTGGTCAAGTGGCACTCTCCCTGCATCCCTTCTTTGTGTCAGAATTCTCATTCAAGGCTGTCCCCAGATATCATGATTCCTGCTGCACCCAGGGACCTGGGGCTCCCAAAACCTT
Organism: Dicrostonyx torquatus; assembly: GCA_028555095.1. Taxonomy (NCBI): domain Eukaryota; kingdom Metazoa; phylum Chordata; class Mammalia; order Rodentia; family Cricetidae; genus Dicrostonyx; species Dicrostonyx torquatus. Next base: position 15,039,621 of record JAQHUG010000003.1, on the reverse strand, counting down.
GCACTTCTATTCTACATCTGCTAGAAGGCTTTCTTATGCTCAACCTTGCCCTCTTCCCACTAGCAAATAGCTATTTCTCCTTTACCAGGCTCAGAATTTATCTCTTCCCACCAGGAAAGTGTTTTATCTGGCTCTGCTCATCCCTTTGAAGGCTCCAGCACTATCCTTGGCATATGGTCAGTGCTGCTGCCCTGAAAGGGTTGGCCAAGCCTGGGATGGATGAATCATGGAGTCGGGGCCCAGGGAAAACCAGACAGTGGGCTTCTGGGCCTTGTGTTTATCAGCAGGCTCTGGGTTACGGAGTCTTGAGGCTGCCTGGCCCTTCATAGAGGGCTTCCCACTTACTTACCTGTAAGACAAGATGTAGCCAACGGCCCGGTCACTGAGGCGGACGAGGAAGGAACCGAGAGCTTTGTCCCTGAGTAGCTGCTCTGTCTGCCTGGACAGAGGACATGCCATTAACTGGGGTCTGTAACCCCACAATAACCAAGTAGCCTGAATTAGACCTGCCTCAGGATCCTTGCAAGCCATGGTCTTGGGTCCAAGATTGAGGCAGATTTCAGCCCTTGGTAGAGAACCTTCTTAGACCTTTGACTGGCTCTGAGGCCTCTCAAGGTGCAATCTGTGTTTGGTCCTGGCTCACATGAGCAAACTAAAGACAGCCTGGAGTTGGATGTGAGTCCCGAGGCACCTTCCACTCCCCACTGCAGCCTTGCCAGCAAGTGCATTAGACACTGTCTGCAGCTACCTGCTCTCCACCTGGATAACTCTATAGTAAGAATGATGCCACCCAGCTGGAGACATTTGCATTGGCAGCAACCTTTCTCTTGTAACTAGGTGTGTGGTTGTGCAAGATGTATACTACAGAAGAATTTCTGCAGCAAAAAGCTACTGCTGCTGCGTCTCAAGCTTAGTTACAAGAGAAGTTTACAGGAGCTCACTTCCCACCCTCTTCATGTCCCACACAATGCCAAGTGTTTTGGAGGAATGGCAGAAAATTCTAGCTTTTTTTTGTTTTTTTGTTTTGGCTCGGCAGAATAAAGATCATATATTTTCCTAGCCAGATACTCACCAAGTTAAAACTACCTTCATAATTTGTAGGGATCAGCACCAAATGAATATGTTAGGTCCATTATTTCCAAATGAAGAGTGTCAAGACAGTGACAGCCGAGTATTAAAGCAGGTGCAGGTCCCTCCTGAACACACAGCCTCAAGTGATCCACAAAGCTATCTCTCTTGTTCCTTCCTCCATCAAGTATTAAGAAGTGTGGCAATCTAGATCAACCATAATGTCAAACCCCACATTCTATCTCCTATGCCAGGATAATCATATGTCTAGGTTTCCTGGCCAGTTTTTTAGCTTAGTTAGAATAGGATTCCAATGCACAGTCTTTTAACTTTCACCAAGATACCCAGAAGTCATCTAAACATGCCCAGCTCCCACACGGTCCACTGTCAGTCCGTCCCATAGCTGCAAAGACCCCATAGGGAAATGCTCTTCATACCTGCCTTCAGAAGCTTCCTCAATCTGTCCCATCCACTCCCAGGGTTCTGCCTAGTGAGGGAAAGGTCAGGAGCCCAGAGTTCCAGAATCCTTGGGTGATATTCTCAGCCCTGAGGAACTGTGGGGGACATGCTGGGCACGTTGTCAGGGGCAGCCTTACTTGCGGGTGATGAATCCATGAAACCAGGGGGGCAGAGCTCCATTCTGCAGGATAGAGGGGGCCTGAGTCTCCATGAACCACTTTAGAGCTAACTCCTGGATTTCAGCCAAGGCCTGCCCATCCCCTGTCTCCTCTAGTGCCTTGGGCAGATGCAGCTGCTCTGGGCTGCCCTCCATCCTGATGAGTACTGATGGGAAGTGAGTCCTGATGGCTGTCGTTCCTTATATCTCTGTGTGATGCAGCTCATTTGCCTGAACCACACCCTCCCCAGTGCCTGAAGCACACAGGAGTCCTGTTACCTCTGGACTGGCAGCGGGTTCTCCTCTGTGAAGCTTTGGGATGAGGCATTTTGGCTGGCTAGAGTCACGAGCAGGAGGCTACCATTGCAGCCTGGTGAGGGTCAGGCAAACTTTCCATGATCTCTGAGCCAGCAGATGAATGGCTGACTTTGGCTTCTTTTCTCCCAACCTTCCGTCTTTGCCTCAGCTGGGAGCAGACATTGGCTGCAGTCACAATACTGACCCTGTTAGTAAAGCCCTGGATTTAAATTTGTTGTATTTTTGTAGGGAAGTTCCATATTGATAAATTTTTTCTTCCACTGCAGGTTGTATCAAGTACCTACTGTTCACCATATAAATCTGGGAATCAGGCCACTGCAGCTGGGAAAACATTTTTGATATTGTTGTTGTGTGTGTGCATGTGCAGGAATGTAGCCATGCATATGTTTGTGGAAGTTAGGGGGCTGTATTGGATGCCTTCCTCTGTCACTCTCCACTCTCACTGGACCTGGAGTTGCTGCTTGGCATAGACTGTCTGGCCAGCAAGTCCCTGGGACCCACCTTTTTCTGCTTCTATGTTCAGCTTTTATGTGGGTGCCAGGGATCCAAAATCAGGTCTTCATGTTTGTGAAGCAAGACCTTTGCCTATTGAGTCATCGCCGCAGTCGTGGAGAAGCACTTGTTACTAACGGAGGTAGATGGACAATAAATGTTTGTGCTGTGTATGGATGCTGTGCCAGATGTGGACATCCAGCCTGCAGGAGGCAGGGAGAGGAAGGCAGAGCACTTGGGCTGCATGCCATGGGTTGCAGTCAGTCTTACCCAAGAGTGACAGTGGGTGCATGAAGGAGGAATGCAAGCACCTGGGGGAAGAGAGGCGGTTGCCAACCATGGGGAAAGTGAGGGCACAGACAGGGAGTTTGGGATCAGTTTAGGGCAGTACAACACTTTGTTCACATGAATATTCCCAATCCCCAGGGTCATTCCACAGCAGAAACTGAGGCTGAAGGACACTGAACCAGCAGAAGCATTCAGCCTCCCCAGAACATAGGTTAGACTCTCCCTCCCATCAAACAGTGGCATGGGGGACCAGAGGGTTGCTGAGCCGTTGGAGATATCTCAGTTTGCTCATATACTGGACATAAAAGGTTACTGTTTAGATTCTGAGGTCATCATGATGAGTAGGAGCAAAATGGTAACGAATGAGAGATCATTTACATAAATTCAAAGCAGGCCAGAACTAATCAATGATGCTAGAAATCAAGAGCAGAGGTTACAGCGAGGGGGAGGTGGGGAGGGGAAGGAGAATTTAATGACTTCCAGGAAGGGACCAGGAGTGCTGGTATGTTTCCACTTTCTGCTCTGGGTGGTGTGCTCACTATGAAAATTCATGGGGCACTTGTCTAACTTCAGTGTCTTCATCTTTGAAATGAGGACAATAAGATGACGTGTGTATTAGCTCATTTTCTATTTACAATGAAACACCCGAGGCTGGGTCCTTCCTAAAGAAAAGAGATTTATTTAACACATAGTTTTTGAGGCTAGAAGGCCAAGATCGGATAGTTCCATTTATTTTGGTTTCTGGTGGAGGGCTCCTTAGCTATATCACAGGGTGGTGGATGTCATCATGGGGACGTAATTGAAAAAGAGCAATCACATGGCCAGAGAGGACCAGTTAGAGCTTTTATAGTTACCCGCTCTGTTTAGAACTCTCCAGAGTTCCATGAAGACGGAATTAATTAAAAAATGGGGTAATGATCTGAACAGAGAATTCTCAACAGAAGAAGTTCGAATGGCCAAAAGATACTTAAGGTCATGTTCA
>JAQHUG010000003.1:15008254-15034503 GCA_028555095.1 Dicrostonyx torquatus | reverse complement strand
CCCATAGGGCAGGGTATCCTGCCCCATCTTAAAGAAGCAGGGGGAGGGTGGTGGGGTAGTGGGGGAGCGGGAGGGCCGGGAACAAGGGGAGTAAATGTAAATTTTTCTTTTAACAATAATAATAATAATTTAAAAAAAATACAGGTCTCTCAATGTAGCTCTGACTAGCCTAGAATTCCCTATACAGAGCAGGCTGGCCTCACACTCAAAAAGATTTACCCTACCTTGGCTTTCCCAGTATTGGCATCAATGGAGTACACCACTATGCCTGGTTTTGAAATAAAGTCTTCTGAAAACTGTGTTTGGGATGCTTGGTTTAGTGGCAAGGCAGGAGCATGAAGCAACCCATAACCTGAACCTGGGGGCTCTTTCTTTGCCTTTTAGCCTCTTCTTCCACCTTTACACAAAAATAGCAATACTTAACTTTCTTGGGCAGCTCTTAGCACAGGGCCAGGCACACCGCTACACAGCAAGTGTTCCCGAAGAGTCAGCTACCCAGAGCAGTGATTTTATAAATCATTAATTTCCAGTCTTGGCAATGAGAGTGTCAAAAGGGGCCACCAAGAATGCGTCATCATTTTGGAATGTGATACTTGATCTTCCCATTACAGTCAGAGAGATGGTGGGGTTTGTAGTCCCACGCCCAAGTGGGAAATGACTAGAATTCTGTAGAATGTAAAGTCCAGGAGAAAGGAGATTCTGTCTTTATTTTCCTTAATGTTTCATTGAGATTCAGTAACTCCTTCCTGGTGGATACAGGCAGTAACCCCATTAACATTAGCAGCACCTGCCGTTTCGTCACCAACAGAAGCCACAGATATTTTCCTAGCTCATGACAGCAGCTGCAGACATGTGGACAGTCCGTTTTACTCGTCCTATCAGAATTATAAAAATCTAACCCAATTCAACCGGTTCTTGCTTTTTAGCACAAGGTACAAGCACAGGGCTAGTACTGCATCCGTGTTCTACTACGGCCCTAGCCCCACATAGCCTAGCCCCTCTGTTCCTCTATAGGGCCAAATTTGTTCATTAAAAACATGTTTAAGAGACACATTCGGCTCAGCCGATTTTCCAGAGGCCCATGGCACCATAAGAGTGAGAATTCTGGGGTCCGACCCAGACCTGGTTTGCTGCCAAAGTAACGTCCTGGAAGTATTCAAATGCAAAGAAATACACTGCCCTCTTTTTCCATGAGGCGGTCTCACTACACCACCTCTTATGCTGGATACATTTATGGGCAGAACCTGATCATTTTCATAAGAAGACAAAGGCTTTTTTGTATGAAAGGGAACATATCCCAGATGGCTCTGGACCAGGGGTGACAATTGTGAAAGTCAGGCAAATAAGGAGAGCTCTATATTTATCCTCAAAGGAAATATGGGGCTTAGAGGGAGCAACTACTGGGTTTGGAGAGAATTCAGTTTGCTATGTAAAGGATTGTGGGTAGGAAACAATTGCCCAGGATGAACCCCGCATCCCATTGTTCAGTTCCCTACATGTGGTCACCTGGAGGATGCTGGGCCCTGGGTAGAGAAAAAGTTATGGAGTAGTTCCCTTCTTCTCCTCCCTAGGGCTCAGAGGTGTAGGGAGGGAACTTGAGGGGGAACAGGCTCTGGAATCAGACTAAATGACTCAGAATGTCAGCTTCCACTGACTGCTCTGTCAGTGGAAAACTGTCTCAGTTTTCCCATCTATAAAAATGGAGCGAGTAGTCAAGTTCTGCACAACCGTGAGGACCTGAGTCTGAATCCCTCCCATGAAGTGAAAAACTGGACATAGTAGCTTGACCTTACAAGCCTCGCTTTGGGGAGGCGGAGTCAGGTAGTTGTCTGGAGTTGGTGAGCTCCCAGGTTAGTGAAAGATCCTGTCTCAAAAAATAAGGTGGAGGGTCTTGAGGGATGGCTCAGCGACTAAGAGCACTTTCTGCTCTTGCGGAGGACTCAGTTCCCAGCATCCACACAATGCTTCACAGCCACTGGAAGCTCCAGCTCCTGGGGGTCTAACATCCTCTTTTGGCCTCTGTGTGTACTAGACAAGGCATGTGCATACTACACATGCAAACATGCAGGCAAACACTAATATAATATAATAAAAATAAACACATATTTAACAAAATAAGGTAGAGAATAATAGGTCAACATGATGTTGACATATGGCCTCTACATGCATGTGCCTATGCATCTGCACATACATGTACAGCACACACACACACAGAGCAGGGAAAATAACTACATGGGAGTGTTGTGGAATATTAGTTGAAGATGTGTTACATTCATTTATGCTGTGGAATATTTGTTTAATTATGCAGAGATGTGTTTTATTTGCTTAACTGTGTGTTACTTTGCCTGCCTAAAATATCTGATTGATCTAATCTAAGACCTGAACAGTCAATAGCTAAGCAGGAGAAAGGATAGGCGGGGCTGGCAGGCAGAGAGAATAAATAGGAGGAAAATCTAAGGAAGAGAGATGAGCAAGGAGTGAGACAAGGAGAGGAGGATACCAGGGGCCAGCCACCCAGCCCCGCAGCCACGCAGCCACACAGCCACACAGCCACACAGCCATGCAGGCGCATAGCCAGCCACGGAGTAAGTAAGAAAGAAAGATAGATAGAATAAAGAAAAGTAGAAAGCCAAGAGGCAAATGTAGAAAAAGAGAAACAGTTAAGTTAGAAAAACTGGCTAGAAATAAGCCAAGCTAAGGTAGGGCATTTATAAGTAAGAATACGTCTCTGTGTATTTATTTGGAAACTGGGTGGCGGGTCCCCAAAGAGTAAAAAACAACAACAAAAACAAACAAGCAAACAAAAAACTACATGGTAGTGTTTGAGTGAATGATATAAGTGGCCAGGAAGCATGGCTACACATGCTGGCAACATGATTCACACCTTAGCTTCAAGATATTACAGGTTGGGAGGTCCCCAGAATTTGGTGTCCTGTCCTTGTCAATACTACCCTATCCTGGGTCCTCATCTCTCAAGGCCCTACTCTTCCAGACAGAGAGTCACAGATGACCCAGGAAAGGGCTCTTCTAAAGGTGTTTAGCCTGGCTGACTCTGGGAAGCAAGGCTGAGGTATCTCTGCAAAGCTTTTCAGAGGGAGTCTTGCCAGCCACTAGACTGAGCCCAAAGAGTGGCTCCAAAGCAAGCACTGGCTCGGTCTTCTTTCCAGAGGCTCTGCAATAATGATGCTGTCCACTGCAGGGCGCTGCTGGCCACCACACTCCTGGGTAGAATGCAAAGGGCATCTGTCATGTGCTGGTCTGAAGGACAGGCACCACGTTGTTTTCAAGCCCTGGTAGTTCTCTGAGTAGTATGTGGTTTTGTGTCATAGACTTGAGGAACAGAGAATGACGCGATTCCTCCTCTTCGGAAGAGTCTGCCATTCTGCACTGTACTATGCCCAGACCAGTCCTTGGCACAGGAGCAGTAGGCACACATATTAAATTATTATTCAAATAATTGACCACTTATATGTCTTTTTAAAAGGTTCTACACATGTTATTACTGAACAAACCAATTAGCTCACGAGAGACAGACAGCTTTCTGGGCATGTCTGTGAGGGAGTTTCTGTTGAGTTACTCGAGGTGGAAGAACCACCATGACTATGAGTAACACCAGTCCATGGACCGGAGTCCAGGACAGAATAAACAAGAGACAACGAGCGGAGGCCCAGCATTCCTGACCATGGATGCTATGTGACCAGCTGCATCACACTCCTGTTGCCATACTTGCCCTGCCACCACGATGGACTGTGTAGCTCCAAGGGCTGAGCCCAAACCACCCTTTCCTTCCTGAAGGTGCTTTTGTCAAGTATTCATTGACAGCAACAAGAAAACGACTAGGCAGAAAGAGGAGAGGAAAGAGAGGAGAAGGAAGGAAAAGTTGTCAGTAGCAAGGCATCATGGCACACACCTCCATCCCTGGCATTTGGGAAGCTAAAAGATTTGGGAGGATCATGAGCTTGGATCCAGCCTGGGCTACATAGTAAGGCATTGTCTTAGAAAAATACCAGCATTAAACCTCAGTGCCCGACCCTACCTTGCTCCCATAGGTGGCCACTGTTACTCATTTCTTGAATGTCCTTTCTGAGTTAACAACTGTATGCATATAACACACCTACACACACACACACAAACACACACACACCATTCCAAAACCGCTCCCTACTCTTTGAGACAGATCTGTGTAACCCTGGTTATCCAAGACCAGGTTGGCCTTGAGCTCACTTGCCTGCCTCTGCTTCCTGAGTGCTGGGATTTAAGGCGTGCACCAATACCTCTAGTTCACCCTCCCACTTTTTGGAGACAAGGTCTCATTAGTTGCCCAGGCTTTCCTACACTTCTGGAGTCAAGTGATCCTTCCTCTTCAGTGTACAGACATCTTAGACTACTGGTATGCATTGCCTGTTTTTATTTTCTCCCTTGCTTACATAAAAGGTAGACAACTGTATAGTGGTCTACTTTCCTTATAAAACATGTAATGATGTAATTACACTCCTTCCACAAGAGTTCACAAACAGGTGATACTCTTATTTTTGAAGCCTCATAGTATTCCATTATCATCATGCCCACACACCTGTGTTTGAACTTAGAAATGGCATGTGGGCCATCATGCCTGTAAACATCCCCACCTGCACAAGTGACCATATGCAAGAATAGCATGTTCACCAACATCACCATATACCCATCCTATATGGCCGGGATTAGAAATGGCACGTGGGTCAACATTGCTTATAAGCCAATCCTCCCCTCTTGACAAGGCTCAGAAATGGTGTATGGGCCCCTGGACCTACCATGTGACTGTGTCTGGAAATGTCATGAATACCCACATGCATCCTCTGCCTCTCCGTATGACTTACATCAGACATGGAATGTGGCCCAACATACTCATGCCCTCCCCCATACAACCTAAATTCAAAATGGGGCGAGCCTACATGACCATACACCCCAATGTATCTTGTCTTGGGAAAGGCTTGTGGTCCAATATGCCCATATATACCTTCATATGACCAGATTAAGAAATGCACGTGATGAGTGGTCCCACCTGCCTCCCTTGCCCTCCACTATGATCTGACTTAATACGGAAATGGCACGTGAGCCAACATGCTCATATGCCTTCCAATATGACTCCTTAGAAATGTCTTGTGAGCCAGCACAGTCACATACACATGCCCATGCGTTCCCCATGTGACCAGGTTCAAATACAGCACGAGGGCCAATGTGCACATCCACCATCCAATACAAATAAGGTTGGAAATGGAATGGTGGTCAACATCCCTGTATAGCCCTCTAAGGTAATCAAAATATCACAGGGGCCAGCATGCCCACTACCTCTCCACATGACCTGCCTTGGAGATGACATGTGGGGGTGGATATGGCCAGACATCCCAAGCTATAGCTGGGCTCTTAAATGGCATCTGGGTCAATATTCTCATACACTTCATGAAGGGGCCCAGAAATGTCATGTAGGACTGCATGTCCATATACTCCACTCCCCAATGTTACCGAGCTCAGAAGTGGCCTGTGAGCCAACATGCGCTTACACCAGCCAGTGTGACCTGGTTCAGAAAGGCTTGTGGGCCACCAAGCCCATATACCCACTAGAAGACTGGTCTAAGAAATGGTACATGAACCAGAAGTTCATTTGTTCTCCTATAGGAACTGGTAGAAAAATGGCGCGTGGGCTAACGTTCTCACACAGCGTCCCCTTATCATCATGGTCGGAAATGACATGTGGCCCAACAATGCCCTTTACATATGACTGGCTCAGAAATGGCATAAGAAAAATATGTCCATATACTCTACCATATAACCCAATCTCAGGAGTTACATGTAGGCCAAAATGCACATATACCACCTCATATGACCAGGCTTGGAAATGGCGTATGTGCCGACAAGCCTTTACACCTGCAGTGTGACTGAGCTTGACGCAGTATGTGGGTGAACAGGCCCATGCACCCCTACGGAAAACTGGTATTTTGATGATTGTCACATGAAGGGGTAAATGGGCATGTTGGCCCAAATACCACTTTTAGTCCTGTGACTGACATGGGCACTCTGGGCACGTTAGAAGGCAGAACTCTTCTGAGTTCAAGGCCAGCCTGGTGTACACAGTGAATTCCAAGCCCTCTGGTCTATTTAGTGAAACCTTGTCTAAAACAAACAAATGGCCCAGAGCACATAAAAGGATCAGAACTGGGCATGGTGTCAATATACCTATAATTCTAACACTTGAGAGCTTGAGGCAGGAGGATTATGATGAGTTCAAGGCTAGACATAGTTAAATCTTGTCTCACAAAACAAAGATGAAATATCAGAAAGGCATGTAGGCTGATCATATTTTAATGAGAAGACTAGTATATCCCTCAGAGAGAACAACTGGAATTACCCAGTGGTTGTACTCCAGTATCCCCCGAACAAGCCTGCTTTTTCCATTCCATGTGACACTGGACATCACTTTAGAAGAGGATTGGATTTACATGAAAAGTTCTCTTGCGGTTGCCCTGGATATTCAGGAAACACTGCCCCCAGGTGGATGGTAGCAATTTCATTTTGGTCCTGTTCTAGATTGTAAGTGTTCTTAGGTGCTATCATACTGATGAGAGAGGGTAAACAGCCTTCCTCAGCACGACAGCTACTGCACAAAGTAAGTATTCTCATATTTGTGGGACGGAGAAATTAGTGACATCATGGCTGTAGCAACTTATTTAGTATAACATGTCTTAAATTGTGGTGGCCAGAATTGAAAACTAATACTCAGGAATTTAAAGTAGTACAGAATAAAACAAATGGCTAAAGTATTTCTTCTCTTTTTAAATATAAATAACTATTTTAGTCAACCAGATTATTCCAAAACCATATATTTTTAAGGCAGGGTTTCACGGAGCCCAAACTGGTCTAGAAGTTGCTATATAGTTGAAGATGGCCTTGAATTTTTGATCCTCCTGCCTTTACCTCTTGAGTGCTGGGATTACAGGTTGCACCACCATTCCCAGCTTCTAAGGTACTATGGGTAGAACTCAGGACTTCATGCATGTTAGACAAATACTCTAGGAACTGAGCCACATCCTTAGTCCCCAAATTGATTAATTTTTAAATTGTTTAACAATTTGAAAGCCGGGTGGTGGTGGCACACACCTTTAATCCCAGTACTCAGGAAGCAGAGAGATCTCTGTGAGTTTGAGGCCAACCTGGTCTACAGAGTGAGTGCCAGGACAGGCTCCAAAGCTACAGAGAAATCCTGTCTTGAAAAACCAAAAAAATTTTTGATTAATCTGTAAACTGTTTTACTTAATTTTTGTATATTGGTTTGCTTTTTGCTTCAGTCTGTCCAAATTACTTTGGTTAACTGCTGCATCAGCTTTCTTGACCACCTATAGACTTTAGAATTACAACTCTGGATCTTTGACCAGACTTTTAGTATTGAAGCCAAAATGAGGACTGACTCATGGGGTTCTCTTTTGAGTAGCTAGCCCAGACTGTGGATTAGATCTCATATGCAATCCTTTAGGCTAACGGGATATCAAATCCTTCAAGCAAGACCTGGGGGTTACTGGGCATGAAAGTGCACAATTGCAATGCCAACAGTGAGAGGTAGAGGCAGGATGATCAGGACTTCACGGTAATCCTCCGCTACATAGTGAGTCAGAGGCCAGCCTGGACTGCAGGTAATCCTGTCTCAAGCAGACAAACAAAATGACCTGGGAATAGAAGGAAAGGGGAAATCTCAAATAATTTAACCAAACCAAAGGCTACAATATGCAGAGAATCTTGGAAGAGAGAAATGCTATTGTTAATATTAACATGTGATCAAAGATGTCTCAGCAACGGGCTATTAAATGTAACTGTACTCAAACAAAGTTAAAACAATCTCCAAGGCAAATGCTAGCCTCACCTCGCTAATGTCAAGTTTCTTGATGGAACACCCTGGCTAAGAGTTGGGTATTTACATCATCTAACAAACTCCTTCTGTTCAGATTCCAGACTCTTTCTGAAGAGTTGGGCTTTCTGTATCATGCAGGGCTAGCAAAGAACAGATGGACCAGACTAAGCCCACAGTCTGAGCCACCAGCCTGGCCTGTTTCTCATGGAAAATTAATAACATGGTGTTTTGTTCTCATGTCCATCAAATGTATAGGGAACTATAGTCACATGATGGAGTATTGCTTAGCAGTTTAAAAAGTCCTTCTAATAGATGCAATGATATGGATGAATCATGTGCAGAAGATCACAAAGTAGTCTATTATGTCATGTCAGTGAAATTCAAAATTGGGAAAAGCTGATCCATGGTGGTACAAATCAGAATAGGGGTTGAGTTTGGGAGGTGGAGGTGCTGACTAGAAAAGGGAAGACATCTGAACATAAGGGAACAATTCAAACTGATATTACATCATAGATACATGTGTTAAAATTTTTTAGGATGAACACTGCGGGCATGCTATTTTCTATGTGTAAATACATTTCAAGATTGAATTATTGACATACAAAACTACCTGCTCTAATCATTAGCTTCTTGTGAACCTCATGAGCATGAGATGGAGCTCCTGGGTGGCCAGGCTATGATGAGATGTTCACCTCATACTTAATACTAATTCTATTGGAGTGGGCTGTAGGGATTATGGCAGTGTGTTTGTGTTGGGGTGTTAATCTTGTAGGGTGGTTTTTTTTGTCAAATTTTTCACTAAAGAGAAGTAAATGTTGTCAATGATATTATTTTATGCTATTGAAAAAGATTTAAGCGAGTTTGATTTTTTCAGTGAATTCTTGTTAACTCCTAATAAATATATACCTTTTTTATTGTCACAAATTGTGTTCTATTCTCTACTAAACATTATTTCCCTAATTTTATTAGTTTGTAGGCTATGGTATCCTTACTAGCTTCTTTAGAAAATTAAGATAATTTTCCAGAATCAAACTGGCACTTTTACTAAGAGGCAAGTTCAAATCATATATTGTATTCATTCTCTTAATAAATTAGAGAGGAACTCTTTATTCAGAAAAACTCTTTAAGGATGGTCAGAAGACAGACATGATGGTGCACACTTGTGATCTCAGCACTAGGGAGCTGGAGGCAGAAGAATGAGCAGTTCAAGGATCTCCTCAGTGATCTCTTTCAGCAATTGGTATCAAGTAATTTTAGCTCTAGGTTAAGCAGGGCTGGTTTGTTATAGTGGCTGGCACATAGTAATAACACCATTATCATTGCCATAAGCTCTCCACTCTCATCATCCTCACCTCACCAGGAGTCTCAGCTAGTCACATGTGCTCTCCTCCCAGGGCAACATCTTATGACCTTTCATAGGATACTTCATAGTCTAAAAGATTGATTGTCCTCTGCCTACAGGCTGATTGAGTTCAGAAGGAAAATTTTACATCAAAACCACAAGAAACTGTTTGTTTATTTATTTACTTGAGTCATGGTCTCACTATGTTCCTCTAGTTGGCCTGGAACTTGCTAAATAGATTGGACTGGCCTTGAGCTCACAAATATCCACAAATATCTGACCATAAGTGCTGGGATTAAAGGTGTGTACCCCATAACTGGTTTTATTCATTCATTTATAATGACAAAACTAGATGCATCAGTATGATTTTCCTTCCCCAAATTACTCAGAAGACAAATTACTTGTGAAGGTGGTTTGTCAAGTCCATGACCATTGTGCCTTCCCATGGAACTGCCATCTTCTATTCCTAAGTGGATGACAGTTTTTCGTGTGCCAGTAGAGCCTTACTTGCCAAGGACTACAAAAGAAGCCAGGCTCAAAAGAGATGTTCACAGGGTTTCTTTAAATGTGAAAACAGGAGCAAAAGATGACAGTAGAAGATGAGCTGTGAGGATTAGGGAAGGGGACTCAGGGAATAGGGGAGAGAGAAGAGCGCAAGATGGGACAGAAAAGAAGGGGACATACCAAATGCATGTATGGAGATGTCATAGTGAAACCCATCAGCTTCTGTAATTAGTATATGCTAAGAGTTGTAGTAACAGTTTTCAAGTTATTACTAAAAGGAATGTTGGTAAGTAGGTAGAAATGGCTATTTTGTTGAGTAACTATTGTGTTATATATCTTAAATGGACATATATAATTGCTGTTAATCTTCATAAGCACAAATTTTAGAATTGTAGCTTTATTCTTATTACTTGGGTAAAGACACTGAAGACCAGAGAAGAAAACTGCTTCAGGTCATGTGAGTGGCTGGCAAAGACATCACCTACATACTAGCTGACATGTCTCTATAGTCCATGTTCTTTCCTTTGGACAATCACACTAAGAAAGTCTGTCCAATTTTCAAGGAAGATCTTTGCTTCTTCAGCATCTAGATCTTGAATCTAAGAAAAGTGAAGCATCTGAAAACATTTTGAGAAGAGAAATCAGTTGTCGGACAGACTATCTTACTCGGGGAGGTTTGTAAACAGTCAACACAGCAGCCTGGCCATGGTCAACCCAAAGAGAGCTTTTAGTAAATGAGTAGACAAGGTCATTAAAGACTCAGACTTCCTTGAACGTCACTGGGTAGCAGTCTCCAGAACTGTGGATTTCAGAAATACAATAAATTGAAACAATAAGTTGATAAATTAATAGAAAGAGTAAAGAAAAAAAGATGCATTGCTAACATTTAATTTGCCCAGAAAGAATGCTACAAAAATTATTACTCCTAATTATAACTATTGTTACCACGGTTACGTTTCCCTTCCTGCAAACTAGAAGAACACAATTCAAAAACAAAGGATTGCTCTTCCAAAGAAAGAACAGTTGGTAACTTTACTCCCTATGTTTGCTCTACGTTACGGTCATAGCTCTCCTGTTTGTCTCAGATGAGAGAACTGCTGTCTGGCAGCTGCTCCACCTCCAGCCATGTAGTTTCTAGAAGTAATCTTTTCAACTGTGTCATGAATGTCTTTCAAAGATCTATTAATTGACTACCTTGTGCCCAACACATAGGTCTTTAGCTTTGACTGTGTGTGTGTGTTCGTGTGTATCAGTGCACACGTGTGCATGTGGAAGCTAGCAGATGATTCAGCATGCCATTTCTCAGGAGTCATCTATCTGTTTCACACAGGGTGTCTCATGGGCCTGGAGCTCACCAGGTAGAACAGACTGGTTGGCTAGTCTGTCTCTGCCTCCCATGAGCTGAGGTTACAAGTGAAATCTGCCATGCCTGTGTTTTTTTGTTTTTGTTTTTTTAAAGACCAAAACAAAACAAAAAAACAAACATGGGTTCAGAGGATCAAAACCAGGTCCTCATACTTGCCCATGCATTTTACCAACTGAGCTGTCTCCTCAGCCACTTAAACTTGATTTTTAAAAGTTGCTAATTAGCGTTTCTGTTTCTGGCATTTGTTAAAAGTCATAGTATGAAGCAGAGAGCTACAATCTGTCAATCATTTGTTTAAGGTGGTGACTGACCTTTGAGGTTTCTATGCCTCATTTGTTAGTATGTGAACATTGACCTGAGCAGGGATAGTCCAGGAACTAATAGTCTAGAAATCTAAAGAAGAAAACAAGGAAGTCTCACTGTTTCAACCAACAATGTTTACTGAGTGTTTCTTTTGGTCTTAAACACAGACACACATAAAACTCATAGTGTCACTAGATTCTAAATTAGGGGAGAGACTCTTTGTGGTCCCGGCTGCTCACAGAGTCCTGGCCCAAGCCAGGAGTCTGAATGAATGAAAAGATAGATAGGAGGCCCTTGCAAAAATTACCACAAAATCAGATGAATTTGTTTATCAGGCAGTAATAAACCGCAATCAGTGAATAGTGCTTGACATTTATGGCAGTAATTCCAGGAGAAAAATATGGAAAATAAAAGATAAAATGAAAATAAAATAAAAACAGAAATAGACAAAACCAAACAACTCCAACCTAAACCTAAACCAAATTACTTAGCCTCTACCAACTACTGTGGTCCAGTACCAGAAATTGACCTTGTTAAAGACAATCAAAATGAGAGCCATATTTTCAGCATTTACTCTGAGGTAAGGGGGGCAAATTTGTTTTTTGAGTATTTTCCCTCATTCTCTTATTATGCATCCTAGTAGCACTGACTTTGTGTTAGTATTAAGCTGGACCTGAAACACACTTGGAGCCTCTATCCTGTGCCAAGCAGTGTGTCTATTTAATTGTTACAAACACTGTGTGGTGAGGGCTCTTATCACTCTCGTTTTATAAATTATGATACTAGGATGTGGCACGGTTAATTTGTCAATATCACGCCATCAGCAAGTGATGGGTCACATTTGAAATCAATATATTTCCCTAGTTTTTCTGATAAATGCATTGCCTTCCACTAGATTTGGTTCATTGGAAATACTTATACTGCTACAGAGTTCCAATCTCTAGGACTAGGACCTAGAATCTGGGATTTGAAAAGGACTCGGCAGGTGAGCCTTCAACCTCACTCAAATCATAGAAAACGTCTCTCATGCAGCCTGAAATAGGGTGTGTGGGAGTGCAGAGGCTGGCTCATCCTAGAGAGCGTAGAGAGGCACGAAGAAATTGCTAGCGAGTTTAATCAAACAAGTACTGATTGAGCCAAGCAGCAGTCTGCATGCCTGCAGAGGTCACAGCATCCTCAGAGTCTCTAAGGTGATTGGCATTTTTGAGTGTGCCAGGTCCTTCATTGCTTTTATTTTTTTTCACTTGTTCCTCATGGTTCTTTGCCTAGAGAACACTTTAAAACCAGTTAGGGATTGATAGAGTGAAATGAAAATGCCAAGAACACATAGGATATAGCTCAGAGGAAAAGCCTTTGACAGATTTAAAAAAAAAAAAACAAAGCAGCAGGCATTATTAGCCATCCAGGAAAGGAAAGGCAGCTGTGTCATCCCGAATCTGCTCCCCAGAAGTGAGGAATGGCTTCACTTTGCATCACCAAGCCCCATCTCTGGTTCCTTGTGGTCTCGCCTTTGTTTCCGGCTCTTCTCTGCAGCCCTGCTTTCCCCTGCTCACCCAGGCTCCTCTGCTGTGTAATTTAGTCCTCATGCTCATTTCTGTCTCATCTTTACAAGTCCTTTAGAGTCTTTTATACACCATTCTCCAATCTGAGATCTCTACCTTCCAATTCACATTCCCTGCTCAGAGAGTCTGATTGGCTGAGCCCACTCTATGGGATGGTTCCCTTCTGAACAGGCTCTAGTTAGCTCATTCTAGACTTCTTGGGAACCAGAGAAAATAGGATCAGTTGGGGTCACCTTTTCAACAGAATGGAGGACAATCTCCAAGGTCACAATTTGTATTGGAATCTCCAAATATGTCCCATATACTTGATTTAATTCATAATTACACTGTAGTTCCCAGTCCTGTTACTGCTTTGTATATTACTTGTAGCTTTTGTATTTTCCTAGTTCAATAGACTTTTAGCATGACTTAGCATTATATGAATTAAGCATACCCATGCCTATAAAAAGGAATTAATACAAGTATCCATATCTTAGTGTATATTACCATCAGCATAGCCTCTCTTTTGCAGTTTTTGTCTCTCAAAAAGATTTTGTGTGTGTGGTCATACTTAATTCTCAGTAACAAAGTCATGAGATTTCACATCAGGATGTGTAGAATCATTATTTTACTAAGTGCTGATACCCAGGCCATAAACTTTAAGGTGTGTGCATGCATGTGTGTATGTGTGTGTGTGTCTCTGTGTATTTGTGCATCTGTATATGTTCACGTGTATATGCATGTGTGTGAATTTGTATGCATGTCTGTGCATGCATGTGTGTTTTCGTGTGCATTAGTGTGCATGTGTGTGTACATGTATGTAAAAACCGAGTTAACCTCAAAGGGAGATAAGAGATACTTTATTATGGAGCCAAACGAATGTGAGTGATCAGGACCTGGGAACACAGATTCAGATTATTTACTACAAATTCCATTTCCAAAACAGAAGCAGTTTCATGAGCTTTTTATGGTAGCAGAACAAAGAAAGTCATAGATCAAGACCCTTTCAAAATACACTGGTGTAAACATTGGAGAGATGGGTTATAGTCTCAGCTATAGGCCTCAATGCTGCCTGACAGAAGTCTTATCTCTTTGATTGGTGGGAGCAAAGGTTCATTAATACATTCTAAAAGGGTTTTGTCTGTTAGTCACAGGATGTTAGGTCTGACACGGGGTGGGCAGGAATGGCTATTTCGGGGGCTAATGATGACCCTACACAAACTGTAACTAGATAATCTGAGCCTCTCCACAGCGCTGAAGTGCATCAGCCAGTCAGCATCTGCAGGCGCAGCTTCTTTCCAGGACTTTCTATTCCCAGTGTTTGTGCAATATGTGGATGTCGGAAGAGAACTCTCATAGTCTGCCCTCTCCTGCAGTCTGTGGGATCCAGGTATCAAACTCAGGTCAAATTCTCATGCCCAAGAGCCCCTACCTGCTGAGTCACCTCACCTTTACCTTTTGAGACAAGGTCTCTCACTGGCACTTGCCTTTTGGCTAGACTGGCTAACCAAACAAGTGCCAGGGATCCTTCTGTTTCTATGTCTCCAGTGTTGGGATTATAGGCATGCGCTACCATGTCTGACTTTTTCTTTTTCTTTCTTTTTTTTTTTTTTGGTTTTTCGAGACAGGGTTTCTCTGTGGCTTTGGAGCCTGTCCTGGAACTAGCTCTTGTAGACCAGGCTGGTCTCGAACTCACAGAGATCCGCCTGCCTCTGCCTCCCGAGTGCTGGGATTAAAGGCGTGCGCCACCACCGCCCGGCCTGACTTTTTCTATCAGTGCTGGGGATCTGAACTCAGCTATTCAATCTTGTATGACGAACGCTTTACTTACCAAGCCCTATCTCTAGCCCTAGACGTACCTTCTAAAAACACAGTTCAAACACATTGCTATAGGTTTTTTATTGTGTGTATGTGTGTTTAAATAGAGTCTTATTCTGAAGCCCAGGTTGGCTCAAACTCATTGTGTAGCTCAGGCTTGAAGCTAGAGGAAGATATTTGCTTTCTGTTTTTTAAGTGAATTTATATCCTAAAGTGTTTGGTGCATGGGTGGCATGAAAGATTTCTGAGGGTCCCGTATCTGAAGATCTAGCTCTGGGCTGATGTGCTAGCAGATCGGCAGGCAAAGATCTAAGCCATAAAGTGTCAGGCAAATGACCCAAGAGTTGGAATGAAGCTAAAAAGGTGAGCAGATGCGTCCTCAGTCAGGGTGTCACAGTGAATTTCGGATGTCTGTTTCTGTTTGATTGATTTGCTGTTGATCAGGATGGTTTGAAACACTGCCGGAATGAAAAAAAAAGCCCACAAATGTTTGAAAACAAATAGGAATACAAACAATTCATTTAAAAATTAATGTTTAATTAGCTTACAAAGTAGCAGGTTTCCTGCGGTATTTCCACAGCTACTTAGTTTTGATTAACCTTACCTTACCCTCATAATTCATTTTCATAAGCAGTGCAATGTTAGGTGGAGAATACAAATCACTGTAAGCCAAATTCTCACTTAAACTAGTTTAGTATCCTTCTGGTCACTCACTAATGAGTAAATTGAATAAAACATTTGGTATAATTTCATTTTATATATGCATGGGAGCTGTGCTTTAAAGAAATAATGGGAACTCTACTGCAGAGGTGCAAAGATTTGTGGGATTGCAAAGCAGCATCAATGTATTTGATGTCGTAATGAGGGAAGATTTTATATTGAGGGTGATTATTTTATTTATTTACTTATCTATTTATTGTTTTTTTGTTTGTTTTTGCTTTGTTTTTCAAGACAAGGTTTCTCTGTTTAGCCCTGACTGTCCTGGAACTTTCTCTGTAGACTAGGCCAGCCCCAAACTCACTCAGAGATCTGACCGCCTCTGCCTCTCGAGTGCTAGGAGTAGCAGGTGCCACTACTGCCCACTTGGAGGTTATTATTGTTTTCAAAAAGGAAATTGAACTTGAAGAAGAAGTTGAATTGGGTGGAACTGTGGTTGGCAAAAAGAAAAAGAAGAGACAGACTTTTAGGCAGAAACAATGGTGGATGCTGTGGCTTTGGTTATAGGGATTGCATGCAGCTCAGGCTTGTAGACTGTAGGAGGCACCTCACCAACACTGAGACTGAAGGTTCAGCAGGGACCCTTTAGGTATCTGGAATGGTTTGAAAGAAAAAAGGCCCCTAAAGGGAGTGGCACTATTAGGAGGTGATGGAGTAGGTGTGGTCTTGTTGGAGGAAGTGTGTCATTGTGGAGGTGGGCTTTGAGGTCTCATATAGCTCAAGCCCTGCCCAGTGAGACAGTTCATTTCCTGTTGCTAGCAAGTCAAGATGTAGGACACTCTGCTCCTCCTCTAGCACCATGTCTGCTGGTACACCACCATGTCCCACCACGATGATAATGGACTGAACTCTGAAAATGCAAGCCACCCCAATTAAATATTTTTCTTTATAAGTGTTGCGATAGTCATGGTGTCCCGTCACAGCAATAGAAACCCTAACTATCTGAGGACATGTTCTTTGTAGATTTAGGAGCCCAGGGCTGCTTAACTATTAAATAAATGTAGATGTGTATTTTACATTTGGATTTGAAATTTGACATATATACATTATTATTATATTTTTAAGTAATAATGAAACAATTTCACATACAACCTCTTATTTCTTATTTTTAAAATTTAATTCTACAGCAGAAAAACTAACACAGAATATATAATGCTAACTTGACTGTGATTTCCTAGACATGTTTTTCTCTTCTGAGACATGAAGTTAGAAAATGTAGCTCAGAACCAGGTGTGGTGGCACATGCCTTTAATCCCAGCATTAGGCAGGAGAATCTCTGTGAGTCCAAGACCAGCCTGGTCTACAAAGCAAGTTCCAGGACAGCCAAAGCTACATGGAGAAATGCTGTCTCAAAAAAAAAAAAAGGAAGAAAGAAAGAGAAAGAAAAAGAATGTAGCTCAGGCTAGCCTTAAACATGCGACTCTTCTGCCTCAGCATTCCAAGTGCTGAGGTCCTAGTTTCTTTCTTTTTTTTTTGGTTTTTCGAGACAGAGTTTCTCTGTGGCTTTGGAGCCTGTCCTGGAACTAGCTCTTGTAGACCAGGCTGGTCTCGAACTCACAGAGATCTGCCTGCCTCTGCCTCCCAAGTGCTGGGATTAAAGGCATGCACTACCACCGCCCGGCTCAAAAGATTATTTTTATTACATTTACTGTATGTGTGTGTGTGTGTGTGCACGTTTGTATATATATGTGCATGCATGTGCAAGGGTGCCCATGTGTGTTCCATTCCATATTTGTGAAGATCAAAGGACAGCTTACAGGAGCCAGTTCTTTGTTTCTGCCAAGAAGGTCCTGGGGAAATGAACTGAGGTCGTCAGTCTGTGAGGGAAGCTTCTTTGTGTGTTCAGCCCTATGGTCAGTCCTCTATTTTATTAACTAAACTTCTTTACAAAAAGGTTCTTTGTTTAAAAATAGAATCTTTTTTGTTTGTTTTGCTTTGTTTTTCAAAAGAAGATTTCTCTGTGTAGCCCTGGCTGTCATAGAACTCACTTTGTAGACCAAGCTGGCCTCTAACTCAGAGATCTGCCTGCCTCTGTCTCCCAGTCCTGGAATTGAAGTCATGCACCACCACACCCAGGCATTTATGTGTTTTCCTGATATGTACATGTACTGTAAAAATGGAAACAAATGTGCAAAAGGATTGAAGTGAGGTTTGCTCACAATTATAAATTAGAAATAGGAAATGCTAATATAACTTCTAGATCTTTTTCTTTGTACACACACACACACACACTGTTTTTAAAATTCACAACTATTTTTCCCTCCTTTTCCTTCTTTCCTCCCTTCATTGAAATGAAATTTACATAAAACTAACTCGTCAGAAACAAACAGGTCAAGAGCACTGAGCACACACACTCCCCTTGCTGTCCATTACCTCTACTGGCTCCAAAGCACTTGCAGCTCCACATTAGGGGCCCTGCCCCATCTGAGCAGCCACTTCCCACCGCTTCCTCTCCCAAGTGCTTGACCACCACCAATTGGCTTCTTTCCTTCCTTCCTTCCTTCCTTCCTTCCTTCCTTCCTTCCTTCCTTCCTTCCTTCCTTTTATCTTTCTCTTTTCTTTTCTTTCTTTTTTTTCCTTCAAGACATGGTTTCTCTGTGTAACAGCTCTGACTGTCCTGGAACTTGCTTTGTACACAGGCTGGTCTCAAACTCACAGAGATCCGCCTGCCTCTGCCTCCTGAGTGCTGGGATTAAAGGTGTGCACCACCGCCTGGAACCAATTGACTTTCTATCTCTATGGATTTTCCCATCTTGGAAATTTCATATGAATGAATTTTGAGATGGAATCTCATGTAGCCCAGGGTAGTCTTAAACTTACTATGTATTTGTGCACAACATTGAACACTTAGTTTTCATGCCTCAGCCTCCCAAATGCTGAGATTACAGACATGAGTCACCACTACTTCTATTAGAGCCAAGCACATCTCTGAAGTTCACCCATGTTATAGCACATGTGGCTAACGTTATGCCTTATTTTTATTGAGTAATATTCTCTCACGTTTTGTAGCACATTTTGTTTAATCTGTTTATCCCTAGGTAGACAGTTTTTTTTTTTTTAAAAAAACAAATTGCTTTTAAAAAGTTCAGTAAGAACAAGGCCCTCTAAATCAACTGAGCAAAGCTCATGTGAACTCACAGAGACTGAGGCAGCAATCACAGGGCCTACACCAGTCGGCACCAGGACCTCTGTGTATGTATTATAGCTTTCAGTTAGTATTTTTATGGGACCTCTGGGTGTGCAAACGAGTGGGTCTCTGATTCTAGAGCCTTCTTTTGAGGCTCTTTTCTTTCTGTTGGTTTGCCTTGTCTGACTATGATGTGATGGTTTTTGTTTTATCTTATATTTTGTTTTGTTATATTTTATTGTTATCTGTTAGAACTCTTTCTAATGAGAGACAGAAAGGGAATAAATTTGGATGGGAGAGGAGGAGGGGAGGAGCTGGGAGGAGGACAGGGAGGGTAAACTTTAATCAGGATATAGTGTATGAGAAAAAAATCTGTTTTTAATAAAAGAGGGAAAACTAATTTAAAAAGTTCAATAAAAACCTTTCATGTGTTCTATTTGAAGACCTTGTTTCAAAGGCGAAAGCATTAATGGTATTGGAGTTTATCTGTACAAACAAGTCGCAGTGTTCTCAGCAAGGATTAAATGAATCAGTTGACAGAATCAGGTTTTGTTGGTTTTTTTGTTAACTGCTAATGCATTCAGGTACACTCACAGGCAGGTGTGGACACATTCTGCCTCTATCAGAAACCAAAGCCTAGACCCAGATCCCCAGACCTTTCCACACTGTTTGTTTCTGCTCTGAATTTTTTTTTTCCCGAGACAGGGCTTCTCTGTGGCTTTGGAGCTTGTCCTGGAACTAGCTCTTGTAGACCAGGCTGGTCTCGAACTCACAGAGATCCGCCTGTCTCTGCCTCCCGAGTGCTGGGATTAAAGGCATGTGCCACCACCGCCTGGAATCTGCTATGAATTCTTTAAAACAGGAGAGAATCCCATTTCTTCACTTCTCACTTCCCTTTGTCGATATGGTGTTAGGAAGTCCAACCTCTGACTGTGTTGTTCCACAGAAGAGTGTGGTTACTTGGTGATCTCGATATCTCAATAATACCACAATGTGTGTTCATTGCATGAGTGACTTTTTTTTTTTCTCAGCAACTAGAAGAACATAGGAAGGTCTTTTTGCTCTCTATGTCTATGGTCAAGTTAATTTGTTCTTCTCTCTTTAAAATTTTATTCTGCTTGCATTCCACCCCAGCAAAATCAGTTTGCTTCTCTAGGGGCCTAACATGGCCTGCTGTCTATCCAGCACACCAAGACTAATTCAGTGACTAATTCCAACTTTTGTTCAATCCTCATCTTTATCAAGGCTATTGGTTTTCTAATTCTGTAACTACTGTCTGCCCCTCCCCAAAGGATATAGTATTTTGTTTCTGATGCTTCGAACTCTGAACTATACGTGACGCGTTCACTAACAAGCTTTACATACTACATCTCTGATATAGTTAATAAGTACTTGATTAAACATTTGTTTTTTTCCTTTGTGACAGGGTCTCACTAAAGTAGCTCGACCAGGCTGCTTTCAAACTCACAGAGATCTTCCTGTTTCAGTCTCCCTAGTTCTGTGAATAATGCTGTGTGGCACCATGCCCAGCAATAAACATTTTTTGAATTCCTGCAGTGTAACAGGAATTATATTAGGCTTTAGGAGGTAAAACAATAATGTTAACAACAATAGGAAGGGTATCAACTTTAACAGACATAAGAAACAGTGACTTAAACAAGTTAAGCTGGGTGTGTTGATGCTCATCTTGGGATTCGGAGCTAGGAGGACAGGAAGTTCACTGTAATTCTTGGATATACTGAGGATGAGACTGGCCAAGGCTACTTGAGACCTTGTGTCAAAACAAACAATTGAAACCATAATGATAATAATAGTGATGATCAAGTGGCGATGGTGAGGACGGCTGAGGAGATGTCTCAGCAGATGAAGACTTTTGCTGTTCACCTTAATAACCAGAGTTGATCCCTGGTTAGAGAGATCCAGCTGGTGGAAGGAGAGAGCCAGCTCCCAAAGTTGTCCTCTCCACACCTGCTCCATGACACATGCATACACATACACACACACACACAGGTAAAGAAAGAACTGTAGTTAAAAAAAAAAAATCCAGTTTTAGCAGCCCAGGGCTGGTGAGAGTTTTCCATAGTCACCTGGGACTCAGTTGAAACCTTCTGTCCCCGAGGGTTGGCTCCTCGACCTCATAGTCCAAGGTGGAGCACCAATCATCACATTGATGTTTGAAGGAACAGGAGAGAGCAAGGAAGAAAGCAGTGATAGAAGGGGCGATAACTGCTGTCTTGGTTTGGGTTTCTATTACTGTTATAGAACATCATGATCAGAAGGAACCTGGGGAAGAAATGGTTTATTTCAGTTTAGAGCATGTAGTCCAGGAGGTCAGGGCAGGAACTTAAGATAGGAACTCAAACAAATGCCACGGCGGAGTGCTGCTTACTGGCTTGTTTAGCCTGCTTTCTTTTATATCCCAGGAACATGTGCTCTGGGGGTGGCACTGCCCACAGTGGGCACGTGGAGAAATCAACCTGAAAACCAGAAAAGCAAAACAGCTAAGCCACTAGAGAAGCCTTACTTTTACCAAGGCTGGGCGACCACAGACTAAGCTGACTAAGCAGACTAAGTAGACAGAGCCGCTCTCTTTTCCCATTTTATATTCCCTCTAGTGCTGAGATTAAAGGTGTATGACTCCCTAGTACTGGGACTAAAGATGGGAGCCATCCCCCTGGATTTATATAGTAGGGAAGCTGCTAGTTCGTTTCCTGGCTTCCCAGACTCCTGAAATAATAACACAAAAACTATATTATTTAAATCACTGCTTGACCCATTAGCTCTAGCTTCTTATTTGCTAACTATTACATCTTAATTTAACCCATCTCCATTAATCTGTACATCACCACAAGGTTGTGGCCTACCAACAAAGTTTCAGGGCATCTGTCTCTGGCGGTGGCTCCATGGCTTCCTCCCTGACTCTGCCTTCTTCCTCCCAGCATTCAGTTTAGTTTTCCTGCCTAGATAAATTCTGCCCTGCTATAGGTCCAAAGCAGTTTTTTTTTATCCATTAGTGGTAATTGCAGCATACAGAGGGGAATCCCAAATCAGATTTGTTTATGCATTACTCTTGTGTAGCCCAGGGTGGCCTTGAATTCTCAGAGATCCATCTGCCTCTGTCTCTCAAATCCTGGAATTAAAGGTGCGTGCCAGCACTGCCTGATCTCTAATGGCTTGGCTGTGCCCTTCTGTTCTTTAGGCATATGATGCTAGTCTGAATTAAATTGACATAAAAACTAGCCAGCAGCCGGGCGGTGGTGGCGCACGCCTTTAATCCTAGCACTTGGGAGGCAGAGGCAGGCGGATCTCTGTGAGTTCGAGACCAGCCTGGGCTACAAGAGCTAGTTCCAGGACCGGCTCCAAAGCCACAGAGAAACCCTGTCTCGAAAAACAAAACAAAACAAAACAAAACAAAACAAAAAAAACTAGCCAGCACAACTGCCTTATAAGAAAAGTTTTCAGAAAATGCTGTACTTTGGCTCATTTATCAAAATTTAGGCACAGGCCTAAATAGCAATAAGGTAGACTAGAGAACATAATTCTCTCTCTGTGTGTATGTGTTTCTCTCTCTCTCTCTCTCTCTCTCTCTCTCTCTCTCTCTCTCTTTCTCCTTTTCACATAAAAACTGGAGTCCTGGCCAGGCGGTGGTGGCACACACCTTTGTCTCAGCATCGGGAGGCAGAGGCAGGCAGATCTTTGTGAGTTCAAGGCCAGCCTGATCTACAGAGCAAGTTCCAGGACAACCAGGGCTACACAGAGAAGTCATGTCTCAAAAAGCCCAAACCAAAAACCAAAATCCAAAACCAACCAGTCAACCAATCAAAAAAAAAAAAAAAAAAGGGTCCTGATGAGGAGAAAGGAAACAATAGAGAAAGCAACTAGCCATTGTCATGATGAAGGCAGTCTCTCTGCAGAGAAGAAAGGGAACCATAGCAGTGCAGGATGAAGGCGGTTAAGTCACCAGGGAGAAATATACAGAGATGGTGGCCTCTGACCTAAATTCAAAACACTGTGTCAGGAGGAGTAGGAAGTAGACAAGTGCCTTGGTGACGAGGGAGCTGTTAGATGGGGACTGGCCAGGTCAGGGACTTGAGAGTTTAAGGCAATTACAGCCCCAGTGGGGCGGGACTACCTGTTTAGAGAACAAAGGTATTGAAAGATAAGTAGCATGTCTACATAATGATTAAATGACAAACTATGTTTTTTTTTTTTTTTTAATTTGGTTTTTCGAGACAGGGTTTCTCTGTGGCTTTGGAGCCTGTCCTGGAACTAGCTCTTGTAGACCAGGCTGGTCTCGAACTGCCTCTGCCTCCCGAGTGCTGGGATTAAAGGCGTGCGCCACCACCGCCCGGCTATGACAAGCTATGTTAAAGAATAGTTCCCACTTGTGTTAATTTAAAATGAATTCATGTGCTGATGTCTTTAAATTCATGCCTTTAAAAAAATCTCAGCACTCAGGAGGCAGGGGCAGTCTAAGTCTGATTTCAAGGCCAGTCTGAGGTGAAGTCATCAAGTCAGTACCACAACAATGACTGGAAGGAAGATGGCATAACAAATGGAAGCTTTTCCACCTTGTGATATATTTTCTCATTTCCTTTCTTTTTTTGTTTAAATTTATTTTTGTGTGTATGGGTGTTTTGACTGCACTGTATGCCTGTGCACCAAGTGTATGGCCAGCACTTTTGGAGACTAGAAAAGAATGCCAAACACCCTGGAGCTAGAGTTACAGACAATTACCAGCCTTAACATGGATCCTGGGAATTGAACCCGAGTCTTCTGGAAGAGCAGCAAGTACTCTTAACCACAGAACCATCTCTTTAGGCCTTCTCCCCATCCTTCAGATACCTATTTTTTGTTCTTCCCGAAACCTCTTTTTTTTTTTTTTTTGGTTTTTCGAGACAGGGTTTCTCTGTGGCTTTGGAGCCTGCGCTGGAACTAGCTCTTGTAGACCAGGCTGGTCTCGAACTCACAAAGATCCGCCTGCCTCTGCCTCCCGAGTGCTGGGATTAAAGGCGTACACCACCACCGCCCGGCCTGAAACCTCTTTTCTAGGACTCCTAGTTCTCCTGTCCCTCCTTCTCACATACCACGATCACAGGAATATACCACCACCTTGAGGTTTGTGATACTCAGCAAGCAGAGGTTCATGCTCACTAGGCTAATATTCTAAATGAGTTCTATCCTCAGTTCTGATGATTCTTAGGCTACACATAAAAGCCAATACAGGATGTACCTTGATCTTTTGACCTTGATATCAGTTTATCTTCTGTAAAAATTTTATAGAAACATAATCAAGTCATACGCAGGCTTTCTGTATCAGGCTCTTTTATTTCCTATTAAGCTGACATTTAGACTGCATCTGAACCTGAACTTCCCACCTAAGCTAGTACTGAATTCTTTACCCACAGACATTGAGATGCTATTTATTGTTGTTCTTGGCCATTGCATTTTGGGCGTTGGTTTTGTAATTACTGCTGGAAAGCTAAATCCCTTTGATATTTAATGTGCTACCAAATTCAGTGATAAGGTATTTCCTATTGAAACCTGTAGAACTGGTAGTGGTGGCAGTAAATGCCTACAAACCCAGCACTAGAGGGGAGCAAGCAAAAGAATCAGGAGTTCAGTTCAGCTCGAGGCACATACTGGGTTGGAGGCCAGTGTGGGCTTACCTGAAACTCTGCCCCAAAAGCAACTAAACCTGTGGGCACAAGGCACTTTGTTGCAATGGTATTTGCTTGTGTTGTTAATTTATTTTTAATTATTTATTTTACTTGTATGAGTGTTTTGTTTGCATGTATGCCTACGCACCACAGGCATACCTGGTGCCTACAGAAACCAGAAGAAGCTGTCATTGGATTCCTTGGGTTGGAAGTTACAGACAGTTATGAGCTGCCATGTGAACGCTGGGAATCAACCCAAGTCCTCTGGAAGAGCAGCCAGTGCTATTAACCACTGAGCCATCTTTTAAGCCACATGTTATGTTAACTTAAAGACGCTTTAATCTCAGCATTCTCAGGGGACTCCCTGTTAGGGTGAGGCCTGCCTAGTCTACCTAGCAGACAGACGTTTCCAAATCAGAAGAAAGAACTTTGTTTTTTTAGGTCCATGCAGAAGAATAGATGGAGAAGGAGGAAATGAAACAGTAAGTAGATCATTGAAGAAGCTATTCGTTGAGACTGAGTTTCAGGAGGTTAGATTGGACAAGAAGAGGCTTGGCCACAACTTTAGGAGACTTAACTTGGCATCTGCAATCCGAGACACAGTTACTGAAGGGTCATTTAAGGACTCTGAGGGAAGAAGGGAAAGGTGGAGGTTGGCTTTAGATGTTTGAGTTGATACTGTGAGAACGAGGAAGGGCACTGCTTCACAGTTGCGTGAATGGATCAAAATGTCATGGAATGCTACAAAACAGGAACCAGCTGTGAAATGCTTACGTGACATGGAGGCAGTAATACTCCAGTCAGTCTTTGGATGACTTATTTGATGGTGGTTTTGTCTCAGTTTCCTAACGCAGAGAAGGTTCATCCAGAGTCTAGTATTTTTTTTTAAAAATAGGTTTTGCATTTTGTTCTTTATTTATTATATATACAATATTCTGTCTATGTATGTCTGAGGGCACCAGACCTCATTACTGATGGCTGTGAGCCACCATGTGGTTGCCGGGAATTGAACTCAGGACCTTTGGAAGAGCAGGCAATGCTCTTAGCCACTGAGCCATCTCTCCAGCCCCCAGAATCTAGTATTAACAGTGGGTTCCAGTGTGTGTAGGAGTCCATTTTGACTCTTTTTGTTTGTTTGGTTGTTTTTGTTTTGATTTTCGAGGCAGGGTTTCTCTGTTGCTTTGGAGCCTGTCCAGGAAGTAGCTCTTGTAGACCAGGCTGGCCTCGAACTTCCAGAGATCCGCCTGAATCTGCCAGATATGGAGCCAGTCCCCTTGAATGCTTTCATCTTGGTCTTATGGGCTTCACGCTCCCCACCTTGACTCTTTAGGAGCCTGCTAGCTTGTTTTTTTTTTTTTCTCACAAGGTCTCTCACTGACTGGACAGAGAATTCAGGGATCTGCCCATCTCAACCCCATCCCCACCCTGCACTGGAATTACAAGCATGTATCACCACACCTGCCTTTTTTTTTTTTTAACCTGCATTCTGGAGATTGAACTCAAACCGGCATGCTTTCAAGTCAAGCTCTTTACCAGCTGAGTTATCCCAGGAGCATGGTTTTCAGGCTTTAGAACACTGTTCCTTTCGTTGTGTTTGCTGTTTGGAGATAGTGGTCCTCCGTTTGCCACAGTGATCCGTTTGCCCCAGCTTCCTGAGTGCTGGGATTGCCAGAGTGAACTGCCACACCTATCTAAAAGCAGCCTGACACTTAGAGATATTGTTGCTAAGTAGCCGTTCTTCTGAAACACTGACTCCAGTAACACACCCTTCATTTTTCTTCTATTAGTTGACATTTGATAAAACATTAGTCTTTGTTATAAATATAGTGTTAGAATTGCTTCAAATTGTTACTTTGCTTTTTTTTTGTATTTACTGAATTTTTTTTTTTTTTTTTTTTTTTTGGTTTTTCGAGACAGGGTTTCTCTGTGGCTTTGGAGCCTGCACTGGAACTAGCTCTTGTAGACCAGGCTGGTCTCGAACTCACAAAGATC
>JAQHUG010000003.1:14948046-14983843 GCA_028555095.1 Dicrostonyx torquatus | reverse complement strand
GCCCTCCCGCTCCCCCAGTATCCCTCCTCCCTCCCCCTGCTTCCTTAAGAGGGGGCAGGGTACCCTGCCCTGTGGGAAGCCCAAGGCCCTCCCCTCTCCATCCTGGCCCTAATAAAGTGTGCAACCTAATAGACTAGGTTCCCAAGAAGCCACTGCATGCAGAAGAGATAGGTCCCTGTTCCATTATCATTGGTTTCTCAGTCAGTCCCTGTTGGCAGCTATATTCAGAGACTCCGGTTTGGTCATATGCTCATTCAGTCCTGGTCCAGCTGGATTTGATGAGCTCCCAATAGGTCACGCACACTGTCTCAGTTGATGGGCCAGTCCCTCGCAGACATGACTTCCTTGCTCATCTTCTCCCCACTTCTGCTCTTCAACTGCACCTTGGGAGCTCAGTCCTTTGTTCTATGTGGATGTGGGTCTCTGACTCTATCTCCATCCATCAGGTGAAATTTCTCTGGTGATGATCAAGATATACATCAATGTGACTATGGGACAAGGCTAGTTCAGGGACCCTCTCCTCTGCTGTCCAAATACCTAGTTGGGGACATCCCTGTGGACCCCAGGGATCCCCTCTAGAGACAAGTCTCTTGCCAAACCTAAAATGACTCCCTTAATGTAGATATCTTATTCCCTTCTCCAGTATCCACCCTTCCTCGATCTCCACCCTCCCCCACCCCCAAGCTCTCCCCTGTTCTTTCCTTCTCCCTTCTACCACCTCCCTTTTGCCTACCCCCACCCCCAACCCCTACCTCCACCCCCATCCCCACACCCGTCCTTCCAACTTTTGCCTGGCGCTCTTGTTTGCTTCCGATTTCCAGGAGAATCTATATATGTTTTTCTTTGGGCTCACCGTGCTATTTGGCTTCTCTAGTCTTGTGAGCTATAAGCTTAATGTCCTTTGTTTATGGCTAGGGTCCACTAATGAGTGAGTAAGTACATACCGTACTCATCTTTTTGGGATTGGGATATTTCACTAAGGATAGTGTTTTCTATTTCCATCCATTGGAAACAACCTAGGTGCCCCTCAATGGAAAAATGGATCAAGAAAGTGTGGAATATATACACATTAGAATACTACTCAGCGGTAAAAAACAATGCCATCTTGAATTTTGCAGGCAAATGGATGGTGTTTTTGATTTTAGCCATTCTGACAGGTGTAAGATGGTATCTCAAAGTTGTTTTGATTTGCTTTCCCTGATCGCTAAGGAAGTTGAACACGACCTTAAGTATCTTTTGGCCAATCGAACTTCTTTTGTTGAGAATTCTCTGTTCAGATCATTACCCCGTTTTTTAATTGGGTAATTTAGAATTTTTATGTCTAGTTTCTTTAGTTCTTTGTATATTTTGGAGATCAGGCCTTTGTCTGATGTGGGGTTAGTGAAGATCTTCTCCCATTCAGTAGGATGCCTTTTACATTTCTTGATCGATTTTTCCTGGTACTTAGATTTTTAGAACCAAAAATTGTTAGGTTACCTACCTCTACTAATGTTGCGATTATAAGTTCCTCCCACCATGCCTAGTTGATTGTTATCCAGGGAGTCCTTTGTTTTTGGATTTAGAATAGTTTTTATTTGATTCATAGTTCCAGAGGCTGGAAAATCCTAGAGCATGATGTAGTAGTACCTTGGCGGTGGATGGCTCCAGAGAGAGTAAGTTTGTGCTCTTCAGTACTGTGCCCTGAGAGGCTGCTCATATGTCAGCAGATGATTCTACATCTATGCAGACAGGCAGCATTAAGCAGACACACTGGTTTTATTTTATTAAATGTGAGTGTGGGGATCAAATTCTTCATGCTTATGAAGTAATCCCTTGTATCTACTGAGCTATCTCTTCAGCATCCCCACCCCACGCTTCTGATATAGGATCTCTGAATGTTCCTGCAGGCTTTGAACTGGTAGTGATCCTCCTGTATCATCCCATGTTCTTTCAGACATGAAGCTTCTGATTTAATAAGTTTGGGATATATTTTTAAGCATATTTATTAAGTGATTTCAATGCAGCCAGATTTGAGAACCATTGCAGAATTTGAAAAACAAGCTTCCTTCCAGCTAAGGAGTGTGTTGATATATCCCTTGGAAGCAGTGAGGGATAAATGCCTTAATGACCGAGCCATGAGTGCACTGCATAGCATCTGTCAGCAGCAACACACGTTATAGAAGCAGCTCTACGCATAGTTATCCAGAAAATTCTCTCTTTGCTCCTTTTCTCTCCCTTTCTTTCTCACTGCAGAACGATCACACCTTTTGTGTCCGTCCTTGCAGTCATCCCAGGTTCCTGTTGAATTTATTATGGACAGGAGCCATGTTTGAAGGTCCCTCTTGAGCACATTCCTGTCTGGAATAGTTAGTGTTTACTTGACATGTTAACTCAGGGAAGGAATACAAGAATCATGAGGATCTGAGTTTGGATATTTTCCATTTAAATCTTGGGCAAATGAATGAACTTGATTCTTTATATAACAACAACAGCAACAAATACTATTCTAGGTTTTTTTTTTCTTGCTAAGATTAAAGAGGGTATGATGTCTTTATTGAGTCTGTCCTTTGTCTTTTGCCTCTATCATGTGGGTCTCTCTGTCATGGCAGCTAGCCATTTTATTTTGGTAGGTAATTTACCTAGTCATGTCTTAGTGTGTGGATCGTCATATTGCTCCACCAGATCTGTAAGTTGGGTAGCTTGTGCTGCAGAGTGCATGTCTGATGGCCATCTTGATTTTTCCCAAGTCTGCTTTGAGCTCAGAGAATAAGTTGCTGTTTTCAGCGACTGACTTATTATTCTTAAGTGGGGGTTTTATTATTTCCTTTAGGGCTTTCAGAGGTGAGCTCCAGAGGAAAACCTCTAAATAGCAATTCTCTAGCTTTAGAGACTGATATTGTAGTGTGCAAAAACTGGAAGAACTTTTACCTGCTGAAACCAGTTTTTGAATGATAATGCATGGAATGCCCTTGATTTATGTATTTTGATACGATTTTTAGTCTTTTTTACTTGTATATTTACTGTTTTGTAAGAAATGCTAAGGTATACCTTTGTATTAGTAACAGAATCCAAGATAAAACTATGTAATAATAATTCAAAATTATATGTTATATGTCGCAAACTTTCCTTTTTAGGCATATGGATCAGGCTGTGATATTGTTATTCTGGCGAGCGACTTTGAATGTGTGCAGATCATCCCTGGTGCTAAACATGGCAACATCCAAGTCAGTTGCGTGGAGTGCTCTAACCAACATGGAAGAGTAAGAGATTTAATTACTTATCAAGTGTCATTTAAACGTACCTAATTCTTTCAGAGTATTTGCATGAGTTGTGATATTGCTCTACCAGCATCTGCACTGTGTTGGCAGAATACAGGCCTCTCTGTCTTAGCTATTTTGGTGATCTGTAACTGAAAATTCCTAACCTTTAAGCCAGTAAGAGAGGAGGAATCAATTTCTTCCAGATTCCAGTACCAGCCTTGTTTGTTTTTGAGATGAAGTCTCACTGTGTGTGCAGGCTGGTCTTCACTCCTGGACACAGTGAGCCTGTCTGTTTCAGCATCTGCCAAGAGCTGGAGCAGCAGGCCTGGCCTTGCATCTGCAGTCACAGTAAATGCTTATCAAGAAGTTTAGTAAGTTGTGTCTACTATAATATGTCACGTAGATGGCTTGAGTTTGTTAATTTAGTGAAAGTTTGTTGAGTGAATATTTAAGAATTTATTCAAACTTTGGAACAGACACTTTATTTTGAAATAGTTAAACTGTATCTTGTGAACTTCTTTCTTAGATTTTCTTTTTTCTCATTTTTTAAATAGCAAATACTAATGTAAATTTAGTTAATTTGTATATATATATTCTATTAATTCAGTAAGAGTAATATGTGACAGTTGTATGTCACTACACAATTATAAAAAGGAGGTTTTAAAACCATGATAGGTAATTACAGTGTTTTAAACATTCTTAGTTTTCTAGAAGTTGTTCTTTACTGGATAACATTCTATTGAGGATATGTTAAATCAGGGTCTCCATGGTAATAGACAATAATCAAGTAATGCCACATAATAATGATTATTATCCAGTTTCTCCTGCCTCAGTCAGCTGTTTGTATCAGGTTTAATAGTTATGTAGTACATATTACTTGGTAGTAATACTTTTGAAGCACTCTATTTTCTGCTGGTCTCTTGTGTTTGCTTCGTGCTGTTCTGACTTTCTTTGCAGTGTTTTCCCAGGAAGTGTTATTTCCACTTATCTTTAGAGAACACCCAGGACCATCTTTCTTTTATTACTTTTTTGTCACTCTTCTCTCTAGGCCAACCAAGGTAACTTTTAAACTTGCCTAGGGTTGAATGATAATTGCCAGAGATCAATTTTAATACATTACTTAAGTGTTCATGATAATCACAATTAAATTTTGTGGGAGTAAAATTTTTTTTTCTTTTTTTGTTTTTTTGGGACAGGGTTTCTCTGTAGCTTTGGGGCCTTTCCTGGAACTAGCTCTTGTAGACCAGGCTGGTGTCTAACTCACAGAAATCCGCCTGCCTCTGCCTCCCCAGTGCTGGAATTAAAGGTGTGCACCACCACCGTCCAGCTGGGAGTAAGAATTTAAAAAATATATACAATAAAGCTGACTGAGATGAGAGGATTGCTTAAACCTAGTAATTTAAAACCAGCTTGGGTAACACCATAAGACTTTATCTCAGAAATAAAAATATCATTAAAGTATACAGATGATTGTGTTCATAGCCATGGGAAGCAGACATGTTGTTTCTATGCACCTTACCTGGGCGAAGACAGTAAAATTGGCACATTTTTATTGTCATAATTTTCACCTCTGTGATGGTAAGTGTCGCATTTCTAACTTCTTGTTAACAAGGCATTTGAAGTAGCTTCCCTGACCTACTGGGGATTGAAAACTTTCTTGGAAGGCATATTAAATATTTAGGTAGCAGCTTTAAAAGAGGGAAAAGCCTGACCTGTCTGCTGTCTGTCTATCTATCCTTCCAGCTGTCTGTCTATCTATCTATCTATCTATCTATCTATCTATCTATCTATCTATCTATCTATCTATCTGTCTGTCTGTCTACTTTTTGCCGTGGGCATGCCCTTAAAAATCACAGGCTTTTTGGTAGGCCTTCAAAGAGTTTCTAACTTGGGCCTGTGACTGACTAGGGTAGACGTGTGAGGAGGGATGGCTTTGGTCTGTTTCCTGATGCTAATTATCCCTTTGTCAAGAGTATGATGAATTGGGAGCTACTTCCAGGAACTGTTCCAAAATGGGCTCTGGCCAGGCAGGGGTGGCACATGCCTTTAATCCCAGATCTCAGGTGGCAGAGGCAGGTGGATCTCTTGTGTTAGAGGCCAGCCTGGTCTACAAAGTGAGTTCCAGGACAGCCAGAAACCCTGTCTTGAAACACCACAAAATAAAAGAAAAGGTAAAAGAAGATGGGCACTGGTGTCCTAGGAATTGAGGGCTTACAGTCCTTCTTACCAGGTGTGACCTAGAGCAGACCAGCCCGGTTCCCACACCTTGAGTGCAAACACTATCCAGGTGCAGTGGGTCATTCAGTGATTTCCTTCATTGTGTCTGTCCCTTTCTCAAAGTGATTTTTCAATTGGTATTTTCGGTTTGGTGATACAATTAAAACCATTTTTGTGATATATGTTTAAAGCCTATTATCATTTGATAATTTTTAAAAACGTCTCATGATTTTTATATTTTTACTGAATTTTAAACAATGCTCAAAAAGTTGTACCGCTGAAATTATTTTTGTCACTGAAATCATTTCTATATTAAAACGTTAAAATTTTAAAATTACATTTTTTAATTTAGTGTGCTCATTTGTGTGTGTGTGTGTGTGTGTGTGTGTGTGCGCGGGTGCGCGCGTGTATGTGTGTAGAGATCAGAAGACAGCTTGCAGGAGTCAGTGTTCTTCTGCTAGGTGTTTCTGGAGATTGGACTCAGGTTTTCAGGTTTGGTGGCAAGTACCTTTACTAAATTATCTCTCTGGTTCAAAAAAAATTCTTACAGAAAATCTAATTTCTAAGATAGACTTTGTAATCCCAACAGGATTAGAGTCATGAAGATCAGGAGTTCCTGGCCAGCCTTAGCTACATAGCAAGTTTAAAGCTAGCCTGGACCACCTGAGACCCTGTGTCTAAAAAAAAAAAAAAAAGGTTGATTTTTGAATAGCGCAACTTCATAATTCTTAGACAGAGCTAAAGAATTCTGAGATTGTTAAATCTAGTATACTGCCAGGCTTATTTGTAGAAACAAATTATGGAGGTATATTGGAATTAGATTGTATGAAATTAGTTTGTACATTACTGTGCAAAGAAGGTTATCTGTATTTCACGCTTTCCTAAATACTACCATTGTATTCATTCTCCTTTAGGTTGCAGCTTCATATGGGAATGCTGTTTGTATTTTTGAGCCCCTGGGCATAAATTCTCATAAGAGGAATAGTGTAAGTATTAATTGATAGACTATTTTAAGAATTTGGTTAACTTTTTTTCTCGGTGTCTTAGAATCTACTTAATGGCAGTAGAGAGCTCCGTAGGAAGCAGTACAAGCAGTGGGTAGGGGTAGCTGTAGCTGTGACGTTAGGAAAGGACTTTAGAAACCTAAGTTTCTAGAGTGTTGCTAATTGCCATTTGTTGTGCTGAGGTCTACCCTAGTCTGAACTGCTCTTCCTTTTGCTTGGGTTACTAGTCTCTGTTGCTAGTTTCTGATTCTAATGGCCTGCCCTTCTTCCTTCTCAGAGAGAGGGTGTGCTACTTCTCTCTTTAAAATTCTGTAAGGGCGCTGTATTTCTTGCAGATCGTAAACCTGCAAATAGATTATAACCTCCCTTCTTCCTTCCAGCACCACACTATTCTCCATCAGAATTTATCCCTAGTCCACCCACACTTGTGCTTCTGCTGTTTCTCAGTTACCCTCCCTTTAGGGCTAGAGCACTGGCTGTTCTGTGGATGCCTTCTCTGTGCAGCTCTAGGGCTAGTGTCTGTAGACTCTAGGTCTCTGTGTAATAATAATACCTTCTCAGCAAGGTCTGTCTGTACTGCAAATTGCAAATTCTGCTTTTATTATTCCTTCACTTTTTGGCTCAGCCTTCTTAGTGATGAGATTACAGGTATGAGCCACTGTACCCTGATCTGCTTATCTATTTTCAACTTTTCCCCATAATACTTGTTTATTATTTACAGTTTATGTTCTATAAGCTCCCTTACTGGTTGGCAGCTTGATTCTTTTGTTTGTTGTATCCCAGTTACTTAGAATAGTATCTAGTGTATTCAGACCCCCCCCAACATTTGTTTGGTGGAGTTATGCACTTAGGTAAGTTTACTAACCATTCACACATATATTAAATGCTGTATTTTATATTGTTGAATGCTAAAAAAGTCCTATAGGGTTAGAATTACCAACCACTTAAAATTTTACACGTGGGCTGGTGAAGAAGGCTCAAATGTGCAGGTGTGAGGACCTGAATTTGAATATCCTGAACCCATGCAGAACTGGGAGCAGTTGTGAGATGTGAGGTGGAGAAAGGAGAATTGGGACCAGCTTGACTGGTATCCTTAGTGATAAATAACAAAGAAGCCCTGTCTGAACAAGGTAGAAGAGAGAACTAGATACCCAGGGTTGTCCTCTGATATCCACATGTGTACTTTGGCATGTGTGCATCTACACTCACAGGAATATGTACATATATATACACACATACATCACATGTGCCTCACACACAAAGATTTTAAAAGAATTCCAAAATAAATTCCTATATGCTTTAGAAATATACCATCATTTAAAACAATCAAAATTGTGACTACTAAATATTAATGTCCAAAGTATATAAGTATTTTTGAGACAGAATTTCATTTTTCCAGGTTGACCTTGAACTCACTACTTATCAGACAATGATCTTGAATTTATGATCTTTCTTTTACCCTGAATACTTGTATACTAGGCATGCACCAGCACTCCTAGTTTATGCTATATTGGGGATCACCTAGGGCTTTGTAGGTGCTGGGCAGACACTACCAACTGAGCTACATCACTAGCCCTGTAAGAAATTTAAGGCTTTTGTTTTACTTAATTGCTTACATTCTGAGATGAGGTCTTGCTAAGTTGCCAAAGCTGGCTTCAGATGCCTGTGCTCAAGCCATTCTTATCCTTTAGTTTCAGACTCAGCCTGTAGCTGTAACTACAGATGTGAACCATTGTGCCCACCTATAGATGCTTTTTAAAACCAGTTTTGAATGAAATATGTATACACGATTTTTTTATATTTCTAAATTAAATTAAAATGTCAGTTTTTTATTATAAAAACAGATATTAAATTACACAGTGGCTAAGAGTCACTTAGATCAGTGGCTGATCTCTTGCTTAGTATGCACAAGGCCCTGGATTTGATCCCACTCATCCCCCAAATAAAGACTCAACTAGAACACAATAAAGAAGACTCAGATTCAGAGGCTTAGAGAGATGGCTAAGGGTTAATAGTGCTGACTGCCTTGCAGAGGACCTGGGTTCAGTTCTGAGCACCCATGTGGTGGCTCAAAACTTTCTGTAACTTCAGTTCCAGGGGATCTGACCGCTCTTGTGACTTCTGCATGTCACAGGCATGATGTGACTATGTTGTAGTTAATGTTTTGTACTGGCATTTTCTACTTTTATACAACAAATATGCAGTTTTACTTATTTGGAATACTATATTTCATGCTAAAAGCGTTTAACTTTTCAACTTTTAATCACCATATAGAATGAAAGAATTAGATAGAATTTACCCAATATAACAGATCATGTTTGTGAACTATATTATATTTCAAGTCTTGAAAGTTTTATCTAGTTTTTTTAGACAGTGAGTCCATTTCTGTACATTAATAAAAATTTCAAAAAGTTTTGTTTTTATGCTGTGTGTGTGCAAGTGCATGTGTGTCCCATGTGTACAGGAACCCATGGAGGCCAGAAGAGAGTGTCAGATTTTTTTGTAGCTAAAGTTACAGGTGGTTGTGAGGTTCCTCAAGTAAGTGTTTCCTAACTTACTAAGGACTTGGGAGAGCAGCAGGTGCTCATAACTGCTGAGTCATCTCTGGTCCTAATCAAAAGAATTTTAACATCTTTATAATAGGCACTTCATGTGCTAACGGTAAAAGACTAGAGCTTGGATGCAGAAGCAAGAGGATCACCACAGGGCAAAGTTATATGGCTAGACCCCATCTCAGAAAACAAAAAACAAACAAACAAACAAACAAAACCCCAAAGACAAAGCAAAAAGATAAAAACTCTTTACGCAGACCTTTCTCAACCCCATTCTTAACAACAGCCGTATATACAGGTTATGGTAGCAGTTGCCCCAATCTCAGTACTTGGGAGGTAGAAGCAGGAGAATCAGTAGTTCCAAGTCATCCTTTGCTACATAGCAGTTCCAGGTCAGCTAGGGCTACATGAGACCAGACCCTGTTCACAGCAAAACAAGCAAATTCTCTTCCTCCCCTCCAAAAAAGCCAGAAATGAGGCAAACACAAACATCAACCAACAGTGACAAATCCCTGAAGATTATCATGACCTCCTTCCTTCCCTTAAAGTGTTGCTGTTGGGTAAGAAAGTCAGACAAATAAGCAGTAATTCTGTAGAGTCAGTGTTGTGATGGCAGAACAGGCAAGTGTTCAGGATGCTGATAGGCTGTCAGTTCGGGGAGTGATCATCACGAAGCATAGGGATTTTCAGATCGAGAAGTGAAGGGAAGGATGTCTCATGTTCTGAAAATGTGTTAGTACTTTGAGAGCACATGTTTAATTGGGTGTGACAAGCAGCTCACTATGGCAGCATGACCTGTAAGTGGGAATATTGAAAGTTATTTTTAAAATAGTTGTGAAATATTTGCATCTTTATAAGTTTCTTTTAGTTGAAGAAAATGATAGTGAAGTTTGGGTATATTTTAAAAACACCTTTTTTCTCTTTCTTTCTACGTGTTTCAGCAACTCAAGTGTCAGTGGCTTAAAACGGGGCAGTTTTTTTTGAGTTCTGTGACATACAACTTAGCATGGGACCCTCAAGGTATTTAACAACTATACTCAGAAATTATCAAAATGAAGCATTTGATTTGAATGTATAAATAAAATGTGATAATCTTTGATGATAAATAGTTACCAATGTTATATTTTTGTTGATAAGTAAATACAGCTTTTTCTTCTTGGTATGCATTGCTTTATACTGAGCTTAATCACCCCCTTCTTTTTTTGCTTTTGCCTTTTACTTGTTTTATTTCAAGAATCAGTGATTTTTTTTTTAGTTAACTTTTATGTATAAAACTCATAAATAAGACAGGAATGAAAGCATCCTTTATTTTGTTATTGTATATTTCAGGAAATTACTGCCTTTAATTTGTAAAGATTAGAAATCTGTAATGATAAGTAGCCTTTGTCTCTTTTCATATTCACAGTGAGGGCTGTTTCATAGTCCGTGTAGAAACATTTATTTTTAGTTGTGTCTTCTACCTTGAGAAGACTGCACTGTAGAAGGTATCTGAGATGTGCTATTCCACTCTGGCTACTCTAGCAGTGTTTGCTAGGGGAAGTCTTCGCAGTGTTTGTTTTCTCTCAAGTCTTCCCTAATAAGTGACTCTTGTTCAGGTTTGTTTTTTACCTCCTCCTAGGGGATTTCTTTTGAACTGACCCCATGTGTTTTTCATAGATGGTATTGTAGATTTTTGCTTAATAGTTTACAGACCTAACAGAACTGTGTGTGCATTTCTTTCTGTAGATATTCCTTGGTTACTCATCAGAACATTTTTAAATTTTCAGATAACAGATTATTAACAGCAACTGATTCTCTTCAGTTGTGGGCTCCACCAGGAAGTGATATTCTAGAAGAGGAGGAAGAAATTGACAGTAAAATCCCTCCTGTTCTAAATGATTGGAAGTGCGTCTGGCAGTGCAAGTCAGTGTCTAAGTCTGTTGTAATATTACGTCGCTAAAAATACTTCCTAAATTATGTTCCTTCTTACAGAGGTCTTTATTTTTGGATGGTATTGAATTTTAGAAGTCGAAACTGTATCCTTTTTTCTAACCAAAATGCATTATAGTATCATTCTTTAATCTGTGCTTTAGTTGATTGTTCCCCCAAAGTAAAATATTTTCATATTTATAGTTCAGTACTTGAGTTGACAGAATTGACACATAGGATTGCTCATTAATGAGTTGAAATACAATTGTGACGGGAAGATATGAAAGCATCTAGCTTCCTGTAGTGGAATGATGACTGTCCTACTAGTGTTAGCACGGGCTACATAGAGAGAGATACTTCTCTGGGAAAGTGATAAACTATTTTTAATATGTGATAATGAGGATTTTGATTAACATGGATGTAGGAATATCATTTATTACATGTTCTTTGTTTTTGAAAATGTACTTTGGATTAGTTTTTTTATATTTTTAGTAAGGTGAAGTACTTTGTATTGTTATGGGGCAGAAATACTATTAAGATGATTGTGACAATGATATTTGACTGTTATGTGTAGAATGCATTGTGTTCTGAACGTGCAGCTTTTGTTTGCTTTCAGAACCTCAGTGTCTATACATCTGATGGAATGGTCTCCTGATGGTGAATATTTTGCTACTGCTGGAAAGGTAAGGGAGCAAGCCAAAAAAAAAAAAAATTCAAACAAAACAACTGAAAATACCCTTACATTCATTTCCAGTTTTGTCTTCCATAAATTGATACACTTCTCCTGCACAGTTTCCTTGAGGCATAAAAATGATTGTGAGGCTGGGGATATAGCACAGTGACGGCAAGCAATGGTTCCCATTGGTGAAGTCCTGAGCTCAATTCTCAGCTCTGTAAAATGGAAAAATAATGTTTGTAAAAGGTCTGGTATGATCTCTACAGATAGTATGCACTTGGAAAGTAATGGCCATTATTATTCCTCTTTTATTTTTGTGCAATTATATTAAAGTTTTTTTACATTTATTACTTGTGTGTGTGTGTGTGTTTTATGGGAGGCAAAGAGAGAAATGAATGTGATGTATGGAAGTCAGCTTATAAGAATCAGCTCTCCTTGTACATGTGGGTTTCATCAGGCCATGCCTGCTGGGAATCTTTCTCTCTGTGAGTTTACATTTAATTTTTTTTGGCAATTTATTTATCTATTTATTTGGTGTTTTTGATACAGGGTTTTTCTGTAGCTTTGGAGCCTGTCCTGGAACTAGC
Organism: Dicrostonyx torquatus; assembly: GCA_028555095.1. NCBI lineage: Eukaryota > Metazoa > Chordata > Mammalia > Rodentia > Cricetidae > Dicrostonyx > Dicrostonyx torquatus. The sequence continues at coordinate 14,971,660 of JAQHUG010000003.1, read as the reverse complement.
TCTTGTAGACCAGGCTGGCCTTGAGCTCACACAGATCCTCCTGTGGGATTAAAGGTGTGCACCACCACTACTCAGCTCATTTAATTTTTTTAAATTAATTTTTGAGAATTTCATGTATGATGTTTTGATGATATTCAGCTCCTCCCAGAGTCACCTCCCATTCCATAGTCACTCAATTTGATGTGTTTTTTTTTAAACCCAATGAGTCCAAAGTTGGATGTAGTGGCATTTGCCTTTAATCCCAGTACTTGGGAGGCATAAGTAGGTAGAGCTCTGTGAGTTCCAGGACAGCCAGGGCTATGTAGCGAGACTGTTTTGAGAAAATACCACCAGCACAAGTCCTCTGAGTCCAGTTGTGCTGCTAATAAACTCTTGGATGTCTAGCCATCTACTGGAATATGGTCCACCTTAAAATTAGTTTTTCTACTTAAAACTACCATGTAATTCTATTTAAAAAGTAGAATTGAGCTGCACTGTATGGCATACTCCTGTAATCTCAGCACTTGAGAGGTAGAATGGGAGAAGGACGGTAGTGTGCTAGGTGGTGGCACATGTCTTAGTTCTGAGACAGGTGCAGGTGGAGACCAGACAGAGTTGCAGGCAAGGCCCTGTCTACAAAAGGATAAGGAGAAAGCAGGCTTGCTGCTACTGCATTTACAATGACATGTCACTGCCTGATTCTTCCCACTCCTCCTCCTCTATTCTGATTTCCTTCCTTCCTTTTCTGACAATATGTTGCTATATGTATTAGGTGGGCTTCTCTAGAGGAACAGAACTGATTGAAAAATAATATAATGGGGATTTATTAGAGTGTCTTACAGACTGTGGTTTGAATAATCCATTATTTTATTTTAAAACTTAAAGAATTTAATCTCATGAGTAAGTTCTTAATTCATCTGCATATTGTATACTAGTTACTGATGGATTCTTTTGCTCTTTTTCTACTAATCTGCCATGTCATTTCTGACATGTAGTTAGTAATTCTGCAATGAGAATCTTGCACATGTGTGTTAGGCATGGGTATGGTTTTTTCTTGCATGTATACAGGAGTAGAATTGGCTGGGTTGTAGGCTACTTGAATCTTTAGCCTCCATAGACAGTGCCAATTAGTTCTCCAAAGCTGCTGTTCCTAATTAATGTTCTCACCAACTTTTCCTTTTGTTCCTTGCCTAAACCAATATTATCAGACTTTTAGGTTTCCAAGTTTGACTTTTGGATTTTGTTCAGAAAGATTTGTACAGTTAGCTATTATAATTTAGGTTGTGTCATAATTTGGAAATTCAGAGACTCTTGATTCACTGAGTGGTCTCGAGTGAACTCTAACCCCTAGAAGCCCATTGGGATGTCTAGGTCTGCTGGAAGGGATTGTATCTATTTGCCTTAGAAAGAGTAGCAATCAGTCGCTGTGGCTTCTTCCCAGGTGTATTGAGTTTTTCCAAATCTAAAGTTCTGTTTAAACCTTCCAGGGTGTGCCCTCTAGCCTCTAGTTGCTTGCTATCTAAACTCAGGTTTAAAAGTGCTACCCCCAATATAACACTAGAGTTTAGAATTAGATCATTATTTTCCTGATTTTAGAGTTTTTTTTCTCATATTTTTTATTTAAAAAAATACTTTTCATTTTACATACCAACCCCAGTTTCCCCTCCCTCCCCTTCTCTTGCCCCATCCCCTTTTCTATCCCCTATCCACTCCTCAGAATTTGGTAAGGTCTTCCTTGGGGAATCAACAAGTCTGGCATACCAACTTGAGAGGCAGGATCAAGTCTCCCTTCCCCTCCTCCCTGTATAGGCTGAGCAAGATATCCCACCATAGGGAATGAGCTCCCAAAAGCCAGTTCATGCACCTGGCATAGGTTCTGGTGTCACTGCCAGGGTCTCCCCCAAGAGATCAAGCCACATAACTCACTCACATTCAGAGGGCCTAGTGTGGTCCCACACAGGTTCCCCAGCTGTCAATCTCTAGTCCCTGAGCTCCCACTAGCTCAGGTGAGCTGTCTCTGTGGTTTTCCTCATGCCTTTGACACCCCCCCCCAACTTTGCTCATATGATCCCTCCTTCCTTTCTTCAGCTGAACTCCAGGAGCTCAGCCCAGTGCTTTCTGTGGGTCACTGTCTGCTTCTATCAGTTACTGGATGTAGGTTCTATCATGATAATTAGGGTATTCACTAATCTATTCACTAATCTGATTAAAGGGGAAGGCTCTTTCAGGTATCCTTTCCACTATTGCTAGGAGTATTAACTGGGTCATCCTTGTGGATTCATGAGAATTTTTCTAACACCAGGTTTCTCCCTACTGCATAATGGCTCCTTCTATATGCTCAGGAGTTAGATTAGAGTTTCTTAAAGTTTTACTTTTTGCAATGAATTTCTTTTGGAAATTTAGCTCTTTTTAACCTTCACAGCATGATGATTTTTAAAACTATAACATAGAATGTTTAATATTACAAAGGAAATAAGCCATTAAAACACAGCTTCAAAATATTTAAAATATTGACAATTTGCATAATGTGTTACCTGCAATTCAAGTTTCTGTATCTTTTCAAGGCAAAAGCTTGGGCTTCCTAAGATCACTGAATTCACCCATGACTTTCTGAGTTAATCTCAAATTGCAGACTATCCAGCTTTACTGTTTGTGGTTCAGTAACTTCTTGGCACAGAGGTAGTTGCTCAAGAATTGCAAGAACATAATAAGAAAACTACCACGTTGTAGGCAGGAAGATTACAGTCATGTGCAGGTTAGCACTGGTTCCCATCACTAAGGATTTCTAAGTAAAATGTATGGAAATGTTTTGAGATTTACAGTAACTCTCATGTGGTATGAGAATATTTGTGATCTCGAAGACAAAATCACATGGATTGCTAACTGCATTCCTTTAAATAACAGTTATGGAAATGGAGGAGTGATTTTCTTCTTGTTTTTAGTTTTTATGTGTCTCTAGAAGTGCACATTGAGACGAGGATTCACATGTAGTTAATATGGGAGCGGTTTTAGTCTCTTTACTGTTCCTGTGATAAACTACTCTGATATAGCAACTTGAGAGGAGAAGGTTAGTTTGGGCTGCAGTTAGAGTTCCAGGGCATCATAGTGATGCTGTCACAGTGGCAGAAGCTTGCAACGACAGGTTATATTGCACCCTTTGTCAAGAAGCAGAGAGGGACAAATGCACGCTGCTTCTCAGCTCCCTTTCTTCATTTAATGTACTCTAGAATCCTAGCCAGGGAATATTTCTGCCCACAGTGGGCAGTTGCTGCACCCCACTTGATGCAGTCCAGTTACTCTTCCACAAGCATGCCCTGAGGCCCATCTCCGAGGTCATTCTAGAGATTGCCACCTTAACAGTTGACAAGTCCTCACATGGGAAAGATCAGATAATATGCACTGCATTGAGGTAGATGTTCGAGGAACATGGCAATATGCCCTTTCTTAAGTGTATTTACTGACTTAAGTCCCTGGGTACCCTGAGAGTCAGCCTTATTTTTGTATGTTGTATTCTGTATACATATTCTTCAAAAATTATTTAAAAATTTTCATACAGTGTATTTTGATCATATTCTTTCCCCTCCCCCAACTCTTTCCAAGTCCTTTTTACTTTCTTGCCCACCCAAATTAATGTCTTAATAGATATTTTTTTTTAGCACATTAGTAATTGACTGAGGACTAGCAAGGATAGAGTATTGCTTCTTAGCACTCATCCAACTGCTGGGAAACTTCAGAAATAGAGATATAGGTAGATGTTTTCAGTTGAAACTGACATACCAGAGTGCTAAGGCCTGATGGGTACAGGTGCTAGGTCAATAGCCAAATTATATTGAGTTTTGTCTGTTTGATCTTTGGGTAAGAGTGCCACAGGCTAAGCACCCCTTGTCTAGAAGCTGGGCATTTTACATTTGTTTTTGACATTTAGTAATTTTCATGATTTTTGTGAATGGCTAGACTGTAGTGGAATATTATTTTAAGATGTGTTACATTTGTTTATGCTGTGAAACATATGTTTTAATGATGCAAAGATTTGTTGCATTCTTTTATGTTACATTTGCTTATCTCTGTGAAGCTGTGATACTTTGCCTTTCTAAAACAACTGATGGTCTAATAAAGAGCTAAACGACCAATAGTAAGGCAGGAGAAAGGATAGGTGGGACTGATAGGCAGAGAGAATAAATAGGAGAAAAGGACAAAGGGAAAGAAGGAACGAGAAGAGAATGAGGAGAACATGGGCCATACAGCCAGCCATGGGGTAAGAGTGAAGTACTGAAGAAAGAAAAGGAAAAAGCCCAAGGCAAAAGATAGACAGGATAATTTAAGAAAAGCTGGCTAGAAACAAGTCAAAGCTAAGGCTGGGCATTTATAACAAAGAATAGACTATGTATGTGATTAATTTGGGAGCTGTGTGACACCCCCCCGAAGCTAAAAGTGAAAAGAGCAAAAGAACCAATAACCAACTACACTAGACAAAGGTAGTTTATTTTTTTCTATTTATCTGTCTTTATATCTAAGGGTCCTATATAGTTTATTGAAAAGTTTCTCTTTCCCTTGCTCTGTGGAGCTACTTTTGTCATAAAATCAAATGTCTACATTTCTGTGTCTCTGTTTCTGGGTTCCTCTCTACAGTGAGTTCTTTCCTTGTACTACTGTCTTAATTGCTATGCTTTTAAAACAAATTTTGGTATTTAGTGCAGCAAATCCTCTCCACCTCATTTGCTAGGCATGGTGGTGCATGCCATTATATCCCAGCATTCAAGAGGCAGAGACAGGCATGTATCTATGAGGTAGAGCTAGCCTGGTCTTCCCAATGAGTTCTCCCTTAGTCCAGTCAGGGCTACATAGTGAGATCCTATAATGAAAAAAAATCAGCTCATTTAATTTAAGCCTGGCATGGAGGTATTACTCCTAATCCTACTAGTATTAATCCTAATAGTGGGGAGGCTGAGCCAGGAGGATGCTTATTTTCAATACAGACTTTCCTCATTTTATTGTAGCTGTGAGGAGAATGGCTTAGAGTTCATTTCAATAAGCAGGATAACAGAGACACTGCTTGGTCTCAGTGTTTCCCTGTCCTCCTCGTGGAACTGAGAAAGTGTTTTTTTTACTCATTGACTACTTGGGGTTTTCTTCATTTTCAGTTGAGTCCACTCACCAGCACCTCCCTAATTGTTATCAGAGACTTCCTGTTGCTGAATCCTGTGGTTAATTCTTACTTAACCTATAAGCATGAATCAGCACAATTAGTTACTTCTTTTTTTAAAGCCTTACTTTTACAAGAGTGCTTTGGACTTACAAGAAAACTGAGGAAGGTACAGAGAAATCTCAGATTCGCCCCTCTCAACATGCACATCTTGCCTTGCTGTCCACATTCTCCTACAGAGTGGGACGTTTATTTCAGTTGATGAACTTGCATCACAGTTAGAACTCACTCTGTGTCCATGCACATGGGTCTGCACTGTAGTGTTGTGCAGTGTCTTCACTGCCTTAGAAGTAGCTGTCCTCTGTCTGTAATTCTGATTGGCCTTTAGAGGTTTTGTATTTTATTTCTGCAACTTTGGGGGGCATTTTCTTTTTTTTGAGACAAGGTCCCATGGATCTCAAGTTGATTTCCTGTGTAGCTGAGGATGGTTCTAATCCTTTGGCCTCTCTCTCAAGAGTACCCAGGTTCATTTTGTGGACCTTTCCTCTAACTGTGCTCGTTCTCTTAGTTTTCAGATGCCATCTTTTAGATGCTGATGACAAGTTTCTGTCTGTCCTGCCAAGCTCTCTTGATCCCTTCATCTACACCCATGTTATTATCCTTGTGACTCTCCTTTAGGATATATTCATAATCTACTCACTAGCTTTTTAAAGCTACAGTGAGCCCACCCAGATAAATCTTGTGCTCTTCTTGATTGCTTCCATGTTATAGTCAGATGAAAGCCACCATTATATATCACTTCCCATATTTAAAACTTTAATGTAGTAATTCTTTCAGATTTTATTGTATTCCTGTATTTTCTTTTTAAAAACTTAAGCCAAAAGATCAGGAGTGTATACTTTTAATCCCAGCACTGAGAAGCCTAAAGTAGGGACTTTCCATGAGTGTCAGGTCATCCTGAGGTACAGAGTGAGGCCCTGTCTCAACACTCCCTGGTATTAAGAAAAAGAAAAAATACATAATGATATCAGGTTATTTGTAAGCTTTCCTTTTCATTCCAAAAAGCCAGAGGCTTTCTTTATAATGGCCCACATACACATATTTCCTGTTATTTCATCCCCTGTAGAGCAGACTCCAGCTAGTTAGGCTTCATTGTTCTTCCATAGGTTAGACACATGCACACACAGCGTTGCTGCACTTGTGCTCGCAGCCTTCTACTCCCAGATATTTATATGGCTTTTCCCTTTTACTTGGGATTGTCACTTTTTCAGCAAGGTTTCTTTAAGCAACCCTTTATAAGTTGTACCCCACCTTCCAATATATTCTTCGTTCCCTTTGTCTGCCTTAATTTTGGCCATTATATTTATCATTAAGAGTCTTTATTTGCTTTCCTTTACTGTGTGACAAGTCACTACACATGCATCAGCTACCGCCACACATTATTATCTCATCTCTGGATAAGGAGTCTTTGTGTGGGATGGCTGAGTGCTCCGATGCGGGGTGTGAAAGGCTCTGATGAAGATGTCATATAGTCTGGGTTCTCACCTGGAGGCCTAACTAGGGAGAATCAGCTTCCAGGCTCACGCCAGTAGCCAATAGGTAGACTTGATTTCTTTGCAGCTGCCTGACTGAAGGGATAGCTTTCTTCTGACTTTTGGATGAGGTCTCCCCCAGATCCTCAGGCTGCCCAAAGCCCTTTGCCAGATGGGCTTCTTCTCTCTACTTCCAAATAATCAAAATATCCAAACAGTTCCCTAGGCGGCAAGCAGGTGGTCAGAGAAAACGAGCAGTCACAGCTGAACAAATGATACAGCTAGAGCAAATACACTGGGAGGACAAATGACGAAACTAGATTTAAGAAACAAAACCCTGGAGAGTTTGATAAGCTTGTTTAGTCACTTAAGAATAATAAAAAGGTATTATTTTCTGTATAGACGTAGAGATTCATAGAGAATTAAAAATAACAATTCAAAAGGATGCGTTAATAAAGGAAAATCATAGAAAAAATAATTTGAAAAATAGTATAATTCAGATTTTTTTTCTTAAATTTACTTATTTTTGTGTGTATATTGGGGTTGGTTGGGGAGCTCATGTGTGTGCCAGTGAGTGTATACAGAGGACAAGTTTTTGGAATCGATTCTCTCCTTCTGTCATATGAGTCCTAAGAATAGAACTCACCGAGATCCACTTGCCTCAGCCTCCCAAGGGCTGACATTAAAGGTGCATGACAGAAAGGTGCATGACATTAAAGGTGCATGACCTGGCAGAAAGTTGGCTTCTTGATAAGTCTGTATATGGAGATAATCAAATGTAATAATTACTGCTTCTGAAATATTAAAATTGTATAACAGATGAATCAAGAATGGGACATTTGAGTTGTGGTGTAACTTAGTGACAGAGTACTTTCTTGAGTGTGTGTAGGCCTCTGAGTCCTGTAGGGTGTATTTTTTTTAAAAGTTAATTAATTGTGTAGATCAATTGGCCTTTAACTCTCAAATATCTCTTTGCGTCTACTTCTTGGGTGCTGAGATTAAAGATGTACATGATCATTCTTGGGATATGTTTTTATTTTTTTATTTATTTTTTGGTTTTCAAGACAGTTTCTCGGTAGCTTTGGAGCCTGTCCTGGAACTAGCTCTGTACTTAGATATTCACCTGCCTCTGCCTCCACAGTGCTGGGATTAAAGGTGTGCACCACCAACACCCAGCATTCGCTTTTATTTTTTGAGACAAGGTCTGACATAGCTCAGACAGGCCTCAAACTCACATGTAACTGAGGATGACCTTGATTCCTGGTCCCTCCACCTCCCCAAATTTGGGATTATAGGTCTATGCCACCATACCAGGTTGGCTATAGTCTTTTGACAGAGTTATTGGCGGTGTATTTTACTAATGGTATTGGTCACCGAGCCTAGGACTTTGTACATGCAAGGTAATCCTACCACTGAGCTATATCCTCAGCCCTTTCCCCATTTAAAGATATTTTTGGGGTTCAGAGAGATGGCTCAGCAGGTAAGGGCATTTACCATCAAGACTGACAACTTGAATTTGATTCCTGGGATCTACATGGATGAAGGAGAAAACGAACTTCCAGAAGTAATCCTTTGTTCTCCACTGCTTGCTATGGCATATGTGTGTGCCCACTCACAGGCCCACTTGAACACATATACACACAAATAAATGATAAGATGTAATATTTTTTTATTGTTAAAAGAAAAATTTACATTTACTCCCCTTGTCCCGGGCCCTCCCACTCCCCCACTACCCCTCCACCCTCCCCCTACTTCCCTGATATGGGGCAGGATACCCTGCCCTGTGGAAAGCCCAAGGCCCTCCCCCCTCCATCTTGGCCTAAGAAGGTGTGCATCCATATAGAATAGATTCCCAAAAGGCCAATACATGCAGAAGAGATAGGTCCCTCTGCCAATATCATTGGCTTATCTGTCAGTCCCCATTGGCAGCCACATTCAGAGAGTCCAGTTTGGTCATATGCTCCTTCAGTCCTGGTCCAGCTGGATTTGATGAGCTCCCAATAGATCAAGCGCACTGTCTCAGTTGGTGGGCCAGTCCCTCATAGTCCTGACTTCCTGGCTCATCTTCTCCCTCCTTCTGCTCTTCCACGGGTAACTCACTGCCCTTGGTAACTCAGTCCTTTGCTCTGATGTGAATGTGGGTCTCTGGCTCTATCTCCATCCATCATGCGAAATTTCTATGGTGATGATCAAGATATTCATCAATGTAACTATGGGGAAAAGTCATTTCAGGCACCCTCTCATCTGCTGCCCAAGTACCTAGCTGGGGACCTCCCTGTGAACACCTGGGATCCCCTCTAGAGACAAGTCTCTTGCCAATCCTAAAATGACTCCCTTAATGTAGATATCTTATTCCCTTCTCCAATAATCACCCTTCCTCCATCTCCACCCTCCCACACCCCCAGGCTCTCCCCAGTTCTTCCTTCTCCCTTCTACCCCCCTCCCTTTTGCCTATCCCCACCCCCAACCCCTACCTCCACCCCCATCCCCACACCCGTGCTTTGTTTGCTTCCGACTTCCAGGAAAATCTATATATGTTTTTCTTTGGGTTCACCTTGCTATTTGGCTTCTGCAGGCTTGTGAGCTATAAGCTTAATGTCCTTTGTTAATGGCTAAGGTCCACTAATGAGTGAGTACATACCACACTCATCTTTTTGGGTTTGGGATATCTCCTAAGGATAGAGTTTTCTATTTCCATCCATTTGCATGCAAAATTCAAGATGTCATTTTTTTTTCCACTGAGTAGTATTCTAATGTGTATATATTCCACACTTTCTGGATCCATTCTTCCATTGAGGGGCACCTAGGTTGTTTCCAGGTTCTGCCTATTACAAATAATGCTGCTATGAACATAGTAGCACAAATGCTTTTGTAGTACGGTTGGGCATCTCTCGGGTATATTCCCAAGAGTGGTATTGCTGGGTCCTGAGGTAGATTGTCTTGAGGCAAGGTCTTAGTTGCCAAAACTGGGGTTGAATTTGTGATCTTCCGGCCTTATCTTTCCTTGTAGCTGGGTTAACATGGCCATGCCTCTAGGCTTTCCCACTTAGCACTGTACAGTTTGCTAAAACTTGTGTATGATAATCAGATTCATTATTGGAATGTTTTTTTCAATTCTCATCATTAATGAATCTGAAAGATGCTTTTGTCCTTTGTGTAGGAATAATTCACAAGACTAAAACTCCTCAAGGTTCTCTACTTTGGTTATATATTCAAAAACAAAATATCTGTTTTTGAATTTTTATTGCACACAGCCTTATCAGATTGCTGAGACTTTTTCTTGTTTAATCATATTTCAGTTCTCCAGAGAACTGTTAATTATTCTTATGGAATGATTAGATTATTTTATTTGGTAACTGTCCTTTGAAGGTTAGTTAGCAAATGTGTCAGAATTTAAAGAGATTATTCCTCAGGTTTTTGAAAAGTTGCAGTATTAATTAAGATTCTATTAAGAAAAAAAAAACAGAAATTGACTTTGGAATGCTGGACAGGTTTTGTCCTTACTGCCCATCTGTTCTGTTGATAAAGCTGGGTTTCTGTGCTTGACGAAAGGATGGGGGTTCATGGATGTCCCAGAGAAGAGAGCACATCCTACTCCTCTGCAGCACATGCTGACAGGACTTCAGATCAGCTCTCATGGGGCTCTGATCCAATTACTTTCCAGATTTTGAATATTATTGGATACTTTTGCTGATAATCAATTTCTTATAAATGTGAAATTAAAATTTTCTTGGGCTTAAGGGTATTTGGAATTTTTATCTGATCTTAAATAAAATCTTATTTATTCATGACCCATTTCTACTCATAAGGTACTTGATTAGATTTTTTTCTTTTCTTTTTCTTTTTCTTTTTTTTTTTTTTTTTTTGGTTTTTCGGAGCCTGCGCTGGAACTAGCTCTGTAGACCAGGCTGGTCTCGAACTCACAGAGATCCGCCTGCCTCTGCCTCCCAAGTGCTGGGATTAAAGGCGTGCACCACCACCACCCGGCCAGATTTTGTCTTTTTAAATAGTCTCTTAGTATGTAATCCATTCATCCAGGCTCAGTCTTCCCAGTGCTGGACTCATGTGTTTGTGTGTATGTGTGTGTTACCATGACTAACTTTAAAGTCTTTTTAAGGGTACTGTAATTTTTCATCTACTATAATTTAACTTAGTCACACAATTTTCTTTTTTAAAAAATTTGTTTTGTTTTGTGCTTGGGATGGTACCCAAGGTCTTATGTCAGTTAGGCAAATGCTGTTATCATAGCACTATATTCCTACCTCAGACAACTCTTAGTGAACATTAGGTAGTTCTCATTTTAATTCTGTTGGTAAAAATGAATATATGAATCTTGTCATCTTTTTTCCTTTTAAAATTAACTTCCTGAGATTACTTAAGTAAGTATGTATTTAACTGCATCTTTCAATGAATTTTTTTATTTTTTTAATTTATTTTTTGTTTTTTTTTTCTAGACAGGGTTTCTCTGTTCTCTGTAGCTTTTTGGAGCCTGTCCTGGAACTACCTCTTGTAGACCAGTCTGGGTTCGAACTCACAGAGATCCGTCTGCCTCTGCCTCCACAATGGCTAGCTGTGATCTTTCAATGAAATTTAAAAGCCCATGCATTCTTCTTACTTAACCTGAGCTCACGTGAAAAGATGGGTGTGGCTGCATGAGCCTGTGATCCCAGCATTTTGTGGGAGGAGACAGGTGTGTCCCAAGTGCTTGCTGACCAGCCATACCAACCAGAATGGTGGGCTTCCCTTTTAATGAGAGACCTGTTTCAAGGTGATAAAGTACAGAATGATAGAGGAAGATACCTGAGTCCTTTGGGGTCCTCTTCTGCCTCCACGTGTCTGTACATAGGTGCATGCACATGTAAACTCAGTGTGGATTTAACACACACACACTCAAAATCACTCATGCACACATGCACAAACACATCACATGACAAAATGAGTGCTGTTGTCATACCCGCAAGTACTATAAGAATGGAAATGATTTTTACAATTTTCTTTATTTACTGCTTGTTTTATGTTTGTTGTTGTTGTTGTTGGTGGTGGTGGTGGGTTTTTGCTTGTTTAATTTGTTTTGTTTTTTTGTGGGTTTTTTTAATTTTCTTTTGAGACAGGGTTTCTCTGTGTTGTGTTGGTTATCATGGAACTTGATTGCTCTGTAGACCAAACTGGTGTTGCCTTTGCCTTTGCCTCCTGAATGAGTGATGGGAGTAAAAGTATATACCACCATTACTTGGCTTGTTTTGTGATTTTTTGCATTGTTATTTTTAAAAAGTTTTTAAGATTTATTTTATTTTATTTTTTAACTATAAACTGATTGGCCCATTAGCTCAGGCTTCTTACTAACTCTTATATTAGCCCATTATTCTTGTCTATGCTAGCCACATGGTTCAGTACATTTTTCAATGAGCCAGTCACATCTTTCTTCTTCTGTAGTTGGGCCAGGACTGCAGACCAAGCTTTCCTCTTCAAGATTTATTTTATGAGTGTTTGTCTGAATGTGTATATGTGCACCACCTGCATGCCTGGTGCCCATAGAGGTCAGAAGAAGGTATTGGATCCCTTAAAACTGGATTTACAGATGGTTGTGAACTGCCATGTGGGTGCTGGGAATTGAACTCAGGCCCCTGTAAGAGCAACAAGTGCTCTTAACCACTGGGCAAACTCTCTAGCCCTTGTCTTTAATCTTTAATTTTTTTCTTTATTTTTTATTTTATGTGTGTGTGTGTGTGTGTGTGTGTGTGTGTTTTAAGGAGTTGTAAAAAGGAAAGTAAAAAAAGTGTATTATAAAGAAAACACTTTGTGTTTACAAAGAATAATCTTAGCCATATACCTATGTGATTTATGAAGCCTGCTTGTTTACTGTCATCTATTCGTCCCTATAGAAAAGATTTGCTGATTTTTATTTAGAGTAGGAAATAATCTGTATTTAAGATGAGTTTCACCCTTGCAGATACCTTAAAACAGGAAAGAATGACAGTAACTGATAGATAATTTGTCATCTTTCTTATCCTTCCTTATATTCAATGGACTAGTTTCTGCCCTCCAGTCATCTGCAGATCTTAATATAGCATTAGTCTCTGCTTGAAAAATGCCAGTACAGACAGAGAACTGAGAAATCTGTCCCCCTCCCCTTTTTTCTTTTGTTTTTTTGAAACAGGGTTTCTCTGTAGTTTTGGAGCTTGTCCTGGAACTAGCTCTTGTAGACCAGGATGGCCTTGAACTCACAGAGATCTGCCTGCTTCTGCCTCCTGAGTGCTGGGATTAAAGGCATGTGTGACCAACCCCGGCCATTTATTTTTTTAAAGTAATATTATTTTAGTTTTGGTTTTGTAATATGTTGTTTACATATTGTATTTTAAAGATTTTCTTCTTTTAGAACTCACACTACATTTTGAATTGTATGTGTACAAATTAGTTTTACATGGCTCTATCTTTTGCAGGATGACTGTCTTCTGAAAGTATGGTACCCTATGACTGGTTGGAAGTCTTCAATCATACCTCAGGATCACCATGAAGTAAAAAGGAGACAGGCATCTACTCAGTTTTCCTTTGTTTACTTGGCACATCCTCGAGCAGTGACAGGTTTCTCATGGCGTAAAACTAGCAAGTATATGCCCAGGTTGGATACATGTTTCATCAAACATTAACTTGTGTTCTTTATGTTTATAGGATAGTGAAAATGAAATCTTGAATATATTGGTATGTAGTGATTAACAGTATAGACTGAAAGGAAGCTGTCTGGATGCAGGGTCTACTGCTATCATTAGCCTTCTGAGCTTGTGAATAGATTTCTTAAGTTCTGTCTTAGTTTTTCTCTATTGAATGAGGGTAGTAGTAATACCACCTCAGAGAGCAGTAAGGCAGATGTGCTTGTGGACATGAAGTATTTAGTACAGGCCATAGCCCATATTATTTACCCAGGCAACATGAACTGCTATTGTGAGTAGTAACATTAGTGGTAGAAGATTCTGAAAAGGATATTTTTGCTAATAAATTGGAAAGTACACATTGAGGAAAAGGAACAAACTTATTAATAACTTTATTAATAAGTGAATGGTTGTGAGATTCTGATTTATAGTGAATAAACTGGGTACATTGTGCCTTTCTGATGCTAGGGTTATCCGTAGGACCTTCTCAGAGCTTTTAACAAAGGAGTTTTGTTGACATAAATAATCCACTTTCCTTAATGTTAATATCACATGCATGTGTATTTGTGTGTGTGTTGAGATGGTGCCGTGCTAACTAGAGCTAGAACATATATGGCTGAAGTATTTGTTGTTTTAATTAGTCACTTTTTTTTATAACTGTGAAGTACTGGTTCTGAGACTTCTTTTTTTTTTTATTGATTTTTATTGAGCTCTACATTTTTCTCTGCTCTCCTCTCTGCCCCTCCCCTCCCCCATTCAACCCTTCCCCAGTATGCCCATGCTCCCAATTTACTCAGGAGATCTTGTCTTTTTTTTTTTAATTTTTATTGTTAAAAGAAAAATTTATATTTACTCCCCTTCTGAGACTTCTTAAATATATTAAAATCTGCAGATGCTCAAGTCCTTTATATAAAATGGTGCATTATTTACATGTAACATCGCATATCTTCCCATGCACTTCAAATTGTCTCTGGGTTATTTATAATAACTCTTACAGCGTAGATGCTATGTAATTTCTTTTTTCTTTTACTTTTATTGGTAGAGGAAAATATCATGAGAAAGCCTGTAAATTTTCAGTGTAGATGCATTTTTTTTTCCAAAAAATATTTTTGATATGCAATTGGCTGAATCCACAGTTTTGGAACCATCTGTTTGGAGGTTTAATTATGTAAAATTTCCCTTATTGTTATGATAGCTCTTAAAGGTATTCAAAAGATTAAATAAACTGCAAACAGCACAGTGATTTCCATATTGTATGCACAAATTGAAGAGCACAGTTGGCTACTAAGAAGCTTGCTTAGGAAGGCTTATTCATTTGCTAGAAGTATCTCCGAGTAGTTTATATATGACAGAAATGGCACATTATATGGAAATAACATGAGGAACTCATTTGTCTTTGGAGTCCAAATGAAAAGTTTATTTGATTCATTCAAAAGATACTGAATCCTGAATTCCAAATGCCAAAGACTGATGTCTACAGCCTTGCTAAAGGAGCATCTCATTTTGAACCTTTGTTTTATTTAATGCCCTCTATATAAATATGTGGTAGTTATATAATAACTTGTAAGACAACTTACATTTGCATTTAAAAAGGTTCATTTTGTTATTTACATTTATTGTAAACATTTGAGAAATAATTTTTAAACTTTTGACTAAGTGGATTCTGTGTAAGCAGTTTTTAAAGTACTTAGTTATTAATATTTTTTATTTTATGAGTGTATATTTTGCCTGTACACAAGTTTGTGCATCACATGCTTGCAGTGCCTAGAGAGGCCAAAGAGGGTGTCAGATCCCCTCGAATTGGAGTTACAAATAGTTTTGAGCTATTATTTGGGTGTTGGGACTGAACCCTGCTCTTGTGGAAGTACTGCTGCAAGTGCCCTTTGCCATTAAGACTTTTTTCAGTCCCAATTTATTTCCTTTTTATGTGTATATATGTTTGCCTAAATGTATGTATGTCCACCACACCCAGCAGAAGACATTGGAACCCCTGGAACCAGGGTTATGGGTGGCTGTGAACTGCCATGTGGGTGCTGGGATTGAATGCTGGTCTCTTTAACCAGAAGCAAGGACTTTTTAACCGCTGAGTAATCTTTCCAGCTCCATAAGCAATTTTTTTTTTTTTTTGAGACAGGGTTTCCCAGTAGTCCTGGAACTTGCTCTGTAGACCAGGCTGGCCTTGAACTCACAGAGGTCCACCTGCCTCAGCCTCCCGAGTGCTGGGATTAAAGGCGTGTGCCACCACTGCCCGGCTTCCATAAGCAATTTTTATAAGGAGGCTATAACTTAGTTTTTAGAGCATTTGCCTGGTGTTCCCAAGGTCCTGGATCCATCCCAAACAGAAACAGACATTCAGACAGACACACACATAACACATGCATGCACATGCACAAGTTGTGGGAGGGCAGAACGATTATGGGAATATGATTCCTTTGTTCTTTTATAATAAGCATTTAAATGTATTCATGGTGTTTGATGTTACACCTTTAAGTTAATAACTTTGATATCCTTACAGTTGCATTAAGAAGAGGCTTAAACATATGTTTGCCTGTTTATGATTTTGAATTGTCAGGATGTCAAAAATGGAGCTACTGTCATAAACTAAATAGCTATTTAGTGATTTTTATTACGATCCCTCTCTAACTTAGAGCAGTTAGGTTTCCTTATTTGTTTAGAAGATGCTAATGTTCTCTAGAGCCTTGTTTTCTATAGCATTTGTATAGTCAAGCAGAAATTGCTACTGCAATTGTCAAGGCCATTTTTCAGTTCTTACAGTGTCTTGGGGAAAAACTTCAAGCCCTTCAAGTTACTTTTTTTCATATAGTGTTTTATATTAATGCAGTCATAGATATGAAGAACCAACATTATAGCCTTTAGTTCATGGATGACATTGATGCTCAGCATTGTATGTTTCTCTTTGCTGTTAGGGGTTCTGTCTGTAATGTCTTACTGACATCATGCCATGATGGTGTGTGTCGGCTCTGGGCAGAAACGCTGTTACCGGAAGACTGTCTTTTGGGCGAGCAAATTTGTGAGACCACTACCTCCAGCATCGCCAGCAACCTTTCTCATGGTGGAAAACACAAAGACAGAATCCAACATGCTCTTGAGGTATTATAATATGTAAAGTGATAAAAGGATTTTAAAGATTTGTTTTGCTGAATATGGTGCACATGAACATGTGGTGAAGTTAATAGTGAATCCTTACTTTATGCTTGTGGGATTATTCAGTGTGTGCTGTTATGAGGCTGCATATAGATAGTGATGATTTTAGGCATGTAGTCTAGATAAGTAACAATTTGATGTTTCCATTTGGTAGGTCAAATGTCAAAATCTGTAGGAGTACTTAGCTTTAACTAGTAAAATATGTAAAAGTCATTGAAATTAATTCTAAATGTTTTGTTTTTATTTCATTTTTGTTCCTTAGGAATAAAGATGATTATTTATTAAGCTGTTAGGCAGAGAAGCTCAGTGTGGTAGACCTGGATTTGTTGCATGCCTGTAATTCCACCACCTGAGAGGCAGAGGCAGGCTTGAAAATTTAAGACCAGAGTAAGACTGTCTGAAAAATAAGAAACAAAACCCAATAGTATAACAAGAACAAAAAACATCTAACAGAAAATATGCTGAAGACTGGGCATGTGGTGTGATCTGTAATTGCAGCACTCAGCACAAAATCAAGGTCATCATTAGCTGTATTGGGAGTTCAAGGTCAGCCTTGGCACATGAAACTATCTCAAAAACAAACAACTGTTAGGCCCAGTTGATCATTACTATATCATGCCCATGGCTGAATATTTTGAAAGTGAATTTTTTCCCTTTTAAGATGTGCGAGCAAGCTGGACAGATGGTTCAGCCATTAAGAACATGTATTCTTGCTGAGGACCCAAGTACCTACATAGTGACTCACAGCTTCCATAACTCCAGTTCCAGGGGATCTCTTCTGACCTGTTTGCACAAGACACTCATATGGTGCACAGACATACATATGAACAAAGCACTCATATACATAAAATAACTAATACACATATATACACATATTCATTTGTAGTATGGTATATATACCTGTAATCCTAGCACTTGGTAGGTGGAAGCAAGATCAAGAAGTTTAAAGTTAACATTACCTACACAGGAAGTTGGAAGCCTGGACTACATGAGATTCTGTCTCAGAATAGAATATACATATAAAAAAGGAACAGAATAGAAATCAAAAATAAGATAAAAAGCAAAATCTTTATGAGAAATTGCTTATTATATTAACTAATATGCAATAGGAATGAAAGAGGCATTACATAGCATTCAAAGACATTTTATATAGTAAATATGCTTACAACTGTTTTTATTGTACAAGAAAGCCACCCTTATTCTAAATATTTATTTACTTAATATTTTATGTGTATGAGTGTTTTGCCTGCATATATGTAAGTATAGTACGTGAATGTCTGGTACCCTTGTGGAGATTCAGAAGAGGAAGGACTCAGATCTGCTGAAACTAGAGTCAGATGATCATGAGCCGCCATGTGAGTGCTGGGAATTGAATCTGGATCCTCTGGAAGAGCAGCTAGTACTCTTTAACTGTTGAGCCATCTCTCCAGCCCAAGATGGCTTAATCTAAAACTATGTTAAGAAAAAAAAGATGGGAATATAATAGAATTTATAATCCAACTTTTACAGTCATGTATATATGTATAAATTTTCTTTGTATAATTAAGATCATATTGCATGGCATATTTCATAGCTTGTTTTCTTCATGCTACACACATCACTTTCACTATGAGTTATGCTTGTGTGTTATGTACTAAAATAGTTTTATGGCTGTGAACATGGTACTCTGAATTTATATGAAACAGGCAGCCTCTAGTAACTAAGTTTATTGTTTATGATTGGGAACTAGTCATACGTTATTTTAAAAAATGGCCAAAACTTAAATGAATTAAAAGCAAGTCAGAATAATTCAAGCTACTGTTTTGTTTTTACATAGAAATTTAATGAGAGAAAGTATGGAAATATTAGCCAAATGCTTCCTAGTATATATTTATATAACATGTTTTATCTTAAAATTATACATAAGCATCTGATGACCATCTTTGTGTCCTCTATGATGCGTCATACATTTCTTTTTAGCAAAGCACATATGGCAGTGATTTGACAAGCTTTTGCTATCTTTTAACAATCTTATTAATAATGTTTAAATTTTTTTTAGAAGATAAGGCCTAATCTTAAGTGTACCATGTAGGATTTTGTTGTGTAGGTACATCTTAACTTAAATTCTGTCGGTCAGGGATCAGGCGACATTTTAGTGGTTAAACTTGCCTAGCACACTGTTTTGTATCTCCAGTATCATGTATGAAACTCCTCACCACGAGGTTTATGTGATTGTGTACATGTTTTGTTCCTAGGAGAAAAATAAATAATAATATGTCTTTGTTGAATGTCAAATATCTATTAAAAAATTTGATAAACAGCTTGGGCCAGAAGGTCTAAGCAACCAGCAACTCTGTAGCAGGGAGACACTAGAGAACATACCCTGAAATACTGTTTTCTGCAAGGAAAGGGTAATGCTTGGAAAACTGAAAAGGAGAATCAATTACATTATTTTAGTAGAAAAGAACTGGCAGAGCCGGGTGATGGTGGCGCATGCCTTTAATCCCAGCACTTGGGAGGCAGAGGCAGGCGGATCTTTGTGAGTTCGAGACCAGCCTGGTCTACAAGAGCTAGTTCCAGGACAGGCTCCAAAGCCACAGAGAAACCCTGTCTCGAAAAACCAAAAAAAAAAAAAAAAAAAAAAAAGAACTGGCAGCATGCTGTTGCTTTCTTACTGTGAGAACAAAGGAATGGGAAGTTTTATAAAGTGTGGTTTTGGGGATAGGGTAAGTAAGAAGTGGGGTTGTGGGATGAAGAAGTTATGCTAAGAATGATTGTGGCCCCATGTCCAAAATCGAACATGTGAGTATGCTGTGAAGAGTTTTGACTTTATAGCTGCATCTTAATTTAAATCCCACATGTCTGGGGCTTGGGATATAGAGAATTCAGTGCCAGACCACTGACCTTGAAGTGTATTGCATTGGGCTCTATCACCAGCAGGTAGTGGGCATAGCCAACCACTGCAGTAAGGACGTTCCTGTCTGGTCTAAGTGACTCCCATTCTGCTTTGTGTCCTGTTTTCCTCTTTATGGTGGGGATAATACATTTGTAGTTTAAGTCAATATCTAATTCTACGTGAGTTTTAGGAGGCATTGTCCCTCCTGGTAAAGGGACTCAGGGACTTTGTGTTCTTCTGAGTAGTAAGTCTCATTTCAGTACAGGGTACTCTTAAGCACCCCCACCTTCCCATGCCACGGAAACAGTCTTTGTTAACCAGGAGCCGTTACTCATGGTTTATATGCACAAGTAAGTACTTTCGAGCAACTACTTTTTGTCTTAAACTCTACAAATTTTTAAGAATTGTGGAGCATATATCCAAAATTGTTTTCCTGTAATTAAGAAAGCTTATTTTAAAATCATCAGTTCCACAGGGGCCAGCTCTTAAAATTCTGAGTAGTGGAAAGTCTTTGGTTCACATTGGTTAGGACATTACTCTTCTGTTCTAGACAATACACCATTTGAAGAATTTAAGGAAAGGACAAAGGAGGTCTTCTGTTCTTGTAACTCATACTGAGCTGATGCCTGACAAGACTGCAACCCATGAAGTCCAGAGACACATTTCTCACCATGCCAATGCACTGTGTCATTTTCACATTGCAGCAAGCATCAATCCTGCCACAGGTAACGGAGAAGAGTTATTTTTTTATAAATATATTGAAACATAGTTTATTTTGTAACCTGGTTTTATTTTGTGTTGTCCTTTAAAATACTTCTTAGAGTGGGAATATAACAAAAGGTAGTCTTTCTTTAGTTGGGTCTATGTGATTTTTTTTTTCCCCCTTTTATTTTTTTGAGATTGGGTGTCTTTGTGTAACAGTCCTGGCTGTCCTCAACTCACTTTGTAGACCAGGCTAACCTCGAACTCACTAAGATTCACCTGCCTCTGCCTCTCAAGTGCTGGATGTGAGCCACCACCGCCTGATTAGGTCTATGTGATTTTTATTGGGTAATTTTCATAAGTATTTTTGAACATCTTTGTCTACAAAGGGTTCCAAGGAAATAAGAGCTTTACGTAAGCCTGGGAACACAAGTGATGATAGCTTGGGTAATTAGCATATGCTGTATTTAATAGTTTAACTGTCTCTGTAGCTCTTCTTTATAACCTTACCTTAATAGTTCATACCTCAGTGTAGCTTATTTTCTACCTATGTAGACTTTCTTGGCCTATGCTTAAGTAGAAAGATATTTTTCTTTAACCCTGGTATTTTTATTTTTGTCTGTCCTCTTATCTAGGCTAAGAATTAATAGAAGCATATTTTATGTTGGCAAAAGCATATTTGAGAGCTTCTATTTAAGGGCATCGTGTTTTATTTGGTATTTATATAAATGCAGCTCTACTTATCAGCTGGAGGTCTGTTGCTTCAGGGTAAAAGGTTTTTTTAATTATTATTATTCATCTATTTAGTTTACAGTCTGGCCCCAGGCCCCCATCCTCTCTCCTATCTCTCCCCTCCCCCAACCCCCTCCTTTAGCTTCTCCATCCAGGAAAGGGCAGATCTTTTATGAGTATCAATAAAACATGGCATATCAAGTTGCAGTAAGACTAGGCACCTCCCCATGTATTAAGACTGAGCAGGGTGACCCAGTGTGAGGAGTAGGATCCAAAAAGCCAATAAAAGAGTCAGAGACAGCTCCTGTTCCTGCTGTTAGGAATCCCATAAGAGGACCAGGCTACACAACTGTAATACAAATGTACAGTGCCTAGGTCAGTCTCATGCAGACTCCCTGGCTGTTGATTCCTCCTGTGAGCCCCCATGAGCCTAGGTTAGTTGATTCTGTGAGCCTTCCTGCTGTGTCCTTGACCAGCCTTGCCTCCTACCATCCTTTCTCTTCCTCTTCCACAAAATTCCAGCACTCCACCTAATATTTGGCTGTGGGTCTCTGCTTCTGCCTCCATCAATTGCTGGATGATGCCTGTCTGATGACAATTGGCCCAGACACCAATCTAGTCACAGGAGATAGCCAATAAAGACTACTTATCCACTATTACTTGAAATCTAAGCTGGGGTCCTCCTCATAGAGTCCTGGGAGATTCCCCTGCTCCAGGCTTCCACCTGACCCCAAAATGCTCTCCATCCCCTGTTCCCTCAGCAATGCTCCCAACCACCAGCAATCCCCCTTAGCACTCTCCCTCTCCTGCTCCTCTTACCACTCATGTTTCCATCTTCACCTGCCCTTGTCCACTGTCCCCCTCCCCCGATGATCTTTTCTTGTTACTTAGTCTCTGGATCTGTGAATTGTAGCATAGTTATCAAAAAGTTTTCATCTTTAAATGCTTATTGTTAAATTCTCTGAGTATAATGATTTACTTAGTGAATACAGTTCCTATAATCTGATCTTTAACAGTGACTGCAAATGTGTGCTGCCCAGTGACCTTGAAATGTGACTGTTTTGAATTGAGGCTTGCTGTACTGTACACATTGGATTTCCTGAGACAGTATAAAAAATGTGAAATTTCTTGTTAATAATTTTATTTCAGATTGACTACTTGTTGAAATTACATTTTCAGTATTTTGGGAGAAATAAAATATATTACTAAAGTTAAATTTATCTGTTTCTTTTAAACTTACATAATTACTAAGATTTTTTAATTAAAAATATATTTTTCATACAATATTTTCTGATCATTGTTTCCCTGCTCTCATCTCCAGGGTCTTTTCCACCTCTCTGTTCATCCAACTTCATGTCTTTCCTCTCTCTCTCTTTATAAAACAAACATGCAGATAATAAAAAAGAAAAAACACAAATGTGCCTATACACACACATACACACATACCAAAACAAAAACGAGCAAAACTTCCAAACAATAAAAACTCAAAATCAGATCTCATAATATATAAGCAGAAGACCAGGTAAGGAAAAAAAATGCCCATACAAGCAATATGAGACAAAACCCTCCAAAAATGCCACTGCTGAGGCTGCCCCTAAGTGTGGTTTATATATCCAGTGATACTCCATTGGAGAAAACTAAATTTTTCTTTTCAGTGCTTATCGTAGCTGGAGATAGCTTTTTAGTTAGGGATGGGAGCTCCTGTCTGACTTGCCCTGGGTCAGTGCTGGAACCTAAGTGGAATTTTCATGGGGATTACATTGAATCTGAAGATTACTTTTGATAGGATGGCCATTTTTACTGTATTAATCCTAGATGAGCATGGGGGGATCTTTCCATATTCTGATATCTTCTTCAGTCTCTTAAAGATCTTACTATACATGTCTTTCACTTGCTTGGTTAGAGTTATCCCCATATATTTTTCTAGTTGGCGGAGCTATTGTGAAAGGTATTATTCCCCTGATTCAATCTGTCATTTGTATATAGAATATCAACTGATTTTGTCTGTTAATTTTATATCATGCTACTTTTTTGAAAGTGCATCAGCTGTAGGAGCTTCTTGGTAGAGTTCTTAGGGCCTTTCATGTATAAAACATCATATCATCTACAAAGAGTGATTCTTTTGACTTCTTCCTTTCCAGTCCATATGCTTTGATCTCCTTCAGTTGTCCTATTGCTCTAGCTGAGACTTTAATAAGTGCTGTTTTGACTAGGTATGGAAAGAGAGGACATTCCTGTCTTGATTCGGATTTTCATGGAAATATTTTTCATTTCTCTCCACTAAAGTTGGGCTGTGGGCTTGTCATATATTGCCTTTATTATGTTGAACTATATCTCTTGTATTGCTAATGTCTTCAAGGCTTTTATTATGAAGGAATATTAGATTTTGTCAGAGGCCTTTTTGCTGTCTTCTTCAATTTTTTTCTTCAGAGATTTAAAGTTATTGTCATACAAGTCTTCCACTTGTTTGATTAGAGTTACTCCAAGATATTTTATGCTATTTGTGGCTATTGTGAAGGGTATTGATTCTCTGATTTCTTCTTCAGCCATTTTATCATCTGTGTACAGGAGGGCTACTGATTTTTTTGAGTTAATCTTGTATCCTGCTACACTGCTACAAGTGTTTATGAGTTGTAGAAGTTCCTTGGTAGAGTTTTTTGGGATCACTTATATAAACTATCATATCAGCAAATAGCAAGAGTTTGACTTCTTCTTTTCCAATTTGTATCCCCATGATCTCCCTTTGGTGTCTTATTGTTCTAGCTAGGACCTCAAGAATTATATTGAATAGGTATGGAGAGAGTGGACAACCTTGTCTTGTTCCTGATTTCAGTGGAAT
>JAQHUG010000003.1:14935365-14947477 GCA_028555095.1 Dicrostonyx torquatus | reverse complement strand
CTATTTCTTCAGCAGTTATAGGTCTGTTTAATCTGTTTATCTGTTCTTGATTTAATTTTGGTAAGTGATATTTATCCAGAAAGTTATCCATTTCCTTTAAGTTTTCCAATTTTGTGGAATACAGGTTTTCAAAATATGATCTGATGATCCTCTGTATTTCCTCTGCGTCTGTTGTTATGTCCCCTTTTTCATTTCTGATTTTGTTAATTTGGGTATTCTCTCTCTGCCTTTTGGTTAGTTTGGATAAAGGCTTGTCTATTTTGTTGATTTTCTCAAAGAACCAACTCTTTGCCTTGATTCTTTGTATTGTTTTCTTTGTTTCTATTTTGTTAATTTCAGCTCTCAATTTGATTATTTCCTGCTGTCTTGTTCTCTTAGGTGAGTTTGCTTCTTTTTGTTCTAAAGTTTTCAAATGTTCTGTTAATTCACTAGTGTGGGATTTTTTTCCCCAGCTTCTTTATGTAGGTGTTTAGTGCCTCTTAACACTGCTTTCATTGTGTCCTATAAATTTGGGTATGTTGTGTGGTCATTTTCATTGAATTTTAGGAAGTCTTTAATTTCCCAGTTTATTTCTTCCGTGACCCATTGATGATTCAGGTGAGTGTTGTTTAATTTCCATGTGTTTGTGGGTTTCTGGAATTAGTATTGCTGTTGTCTTCTAGTTTTAAAGCATGGTGGTCTGATAAGGTACATTGGGTTATTCCAATTTTTTGTATTTGTTGAGGCTTGTTTTGTTACTGAGTATGTGGTCAATTTTTGAGAAGGTTCCATGAGGTGCTGAGAAGAAGGTATATTATTTTCTGTTTGGATGGAATATTCTATAGATGTCTGTTAATTCCATTTGAGTTATAACATCTGTTAGTTCTCTTATTTCTCTGTTCATTTTTTGTCTGATTGACCTGTCCAGTGGTGAGAGGGGAGTGTTGAAGTCTCCCACTATTAGTGTGTGGGGTTTAATGTATTATTTAAGCTTTAGAAGTGTTTCTTTGACATATGAGGGTACCCTTGTGTTTGGGGAATAGATGTTCAGTATTGAAATTTCCTCTTGATGGATTTTTCCTGTGACTAATATGAAATGACCTTCTTTGTCTCTTTTGACTGTTTTTAGCTTGAAGTCTATTTTGTTAGCTATCAGGATAGCTACACCCACTTGTTTCTTAGGTCCATTTGATTGGCATATTTTTTCCTCAACCTTTTACTCTGAGATTATGTTTGTCTTTGAGGTCGAGATGCATTTCTTGTATGCCGAAGAAGGATGGATTCTGTTTTCATATCCAATCTGTTAGCCTGTGCCTTTTTATAGGTGAGTTGAGTCCATTTACATTAAGCGATTTTAATGACCAGTGGTTGCTATCTCCTGTTAATTTAGTTTTCATTGTTGGTGATGTTAATTTGTGCATTTTTCTTCTTCTTTGGGATTTGCTGTAATGAGATCATCAATTGTCTATGTTTTTATTGGTGTAGCCATCTTCCTTGGGTTGGAGTTTTCTTTCTAGTATTTTGTGTAGGGCTGGGTTTGTTGCTAGGTATTGGTGAAATCTAGATTTGTCATGGAATATTTTGTTTTGTCCTTCTATGGTGATTGACACTTTTGCTGGGTATAGTAGTCTGGGCTGGCATCCATGGTCTCTTAATATCTGCATAATGCTTGACCATGACCTTCTGTCTTTCATTGTCTCTACTGAGGAGTCAGCTGTAATTCTGATAGGTCTACCTTTTTCCTTTCAGCTCTTAATATTCTTTCTTTACTCTGTACGTTTAGTGTTTTACTTATTATATGGTGAGAGAACTCTGTTTTTTGTATACAATCTATTTGGTGTTTTGTAAACTTCTTGTATCTTCATAGGCATATCTTCTATGATTTTGTTAAATAAATTTTCTGTGCCATTGAGTTGAACTTCTCCTTCTATATCTATTATTCTAAGATTTGGCCTTTTCATGGTATGTCATGGACATTTTGGTTTAAGCTTTTATTAGAGTTAATGTTTTCTTTAACTGATGAGTCTATTTCCTCTATTGTATCTTCAGTGCTTGAGTTTCTCTCTTCCATTTCTTTTATTCTGCTGTTCATGCTTGCATTTGTGGTTCCTCATCGTTTTCTCATGATTTCTGTTTCTATAATTCCTTCGGCTTGTGTTTTCTTTATTGTTTCTATTTCAGTTTTCAAGTCCTAGATAGTTTCCTTTATATGTTTGATTTCTTTTTCTTTGTTTTCTTTAAGTGATTAGCTGATTTCTTCCAATTTTTTGTTTGTTTTTTCCTCCATTTCTTTTGGGGAATTTCTCATTTCATCTTTAAGAATTTCAAACATTCTCTTGAGGTACTTTTTAGATCAGTTTCTTCTGGTTCATCCATATTGGGTTGTTCAGGTCTGTAGGGTCTTTAGATTTTACTGGTATTGTGTTGCACTTTGTGGTGTAGCCTGTGATCTTACCTTTTCTACTCATCTTTTCCTCTAATAGTTGTGGTTGGGGCCGTCTGAGATTCTGTTGAATAATCTTCTAGGTTCCAGTGACTCCAAAGCTCAGATGGTTGTTCCTTGTGGTACAGTCCGTGTCACAGTTCTAGTTACCCCATTGTTTGCTCCTGTTCCTAGAGATAGCTCAGTGCTCCTTTGCTTTGCTCTCCTCTGTTGGAGTTTGACTGTCTCAGGTCTACTTTGCCATAGGCTGCGCAGGCTTTGATCTGTTTCTGTAAATCCTGGTTTGGAGCTCCTCCTGCAGAAGTTTCTGGGTTGGAGTTGGATCTGTTCTGGTGGAGATAGCTCACTCTGGATCTGGTTGCTGGCTCAGTCCTGATCAGCCAGTGTTCATTCAGGCTCTGGATTTTCTCCTGGTTTCTGCTCTGGGTGGAGCTTGTTCCCTCAGGCCCTCGCCTTCCTAGTTGTCTTAGTTCCACTCCCTTGGAATTTGTTGCCCAAGGTCGCGTTCCTTGCCTCAGGGCAACTTTGGCCTAGGTTACTGGCTTTGACCTGTTTCTGTTGATCCTGGTCTGGATTCCCTCCTTCAGAAGTCCCTGGGTTGGAGTTGGACCTGGAAAGGTTTCTGCTTCCAGTCTACTGCCTCTGAGGTCCCAGGCTAGGGTGCACCCGAGCCTGCAGAGGACCTGTTTACTTCCTCAGAGGTCTCATGCTTGGACCCACAGGGGTTCCAGGTTCCTGCCTATTCCCTTTAATGTTCCAGACCAATACCCGAATCCCCAGAGGTCCTGGCTCAGGCCTGCTCTCTCTGAGGTCCCAGACTCACGCCTGGCCCGCTGAGATCTCTGGTCCCTGCCTATTCCCTAGGAGGACCCAGGTTTACTCACACCCAGACTGGTAGAGGTCCTGGCTCAGGCCTAGTTCCTGGAAGGTCCTACAGTCCTGCCCAGACCCACCGGGGTGTTGGCTTACATCTACTCCCTTGAAGGTCCCAGATTCACATTCGGACCCTCAGCAATCTCTGGCTCTGGCCCACTAGCTCAGTGATTCCTCCCCTGTACCTGTTCTGGTGGAGATTGTTGACTCTGGATCTGGTCACTGGCTCAATCCTGATCCGCCTGTGTCCCAGGACTGGGTTTGCTCCTGGCTTCTGCTCCCAGTGGAGCTTGTTCTCTCTCTATCCTAGGTAGCTGGTTCAGTCTCACTCCTGTTCTGGTGGATATTGCAGACTCTGAGTCAGTTCATTGGCTCAATCCTGGTCTGCCAGTGTCCCAAGACTGGGTTGGCTCCCAGGACTGGGTTTGCTCCTGGCTTCTGCTCCTGGTGGAGCTTGTTTCCTCAGGCCCTCTCTGTCCTTAGTGTCTCGTTCAGTTCCACTCCTGTGGAATTTGGATAACCTTTTTTAAAATGTGTTCTTATATTCAGGTTGCATTATTTTATTGAGAATTTTTGCATTCATGTTTATAAAGGAACTTGGTCTGTAATTCTCTTTCTCTGTTGGGTTTTTGAATGATTTAGGCATCAGAGTAACTATGACCTCTAAAAGAATTAGGCTTCATTCCTTTCATTTCTGTTTGTGGAATACTTTTTGGAGTATCGATGTTAATTATTTTTTGATGGTCTGGTAGAATTGTATGATGAATACATCGGGCCCTGGGCTCTAAAAAAAAAAAAGAGTTTTGGGGGGTGTGAGCTACTTTTAAGTATTACTTGTATTCATTAGGAGTTTTGTTTATGTTGCTTATCTAATCTTGATTTAACTTTGATAGGTCATATATAATGAGAAGTTCATCTATTTCTTTTAGGTTTTCTAGTATGGTGCAGTACAGATCTTTAATGTCATCATGATTCTCTAAATTGCTTTAGTGTCTGTTGTTATGTCCTCCTTTTTGTCTGTAATTTTATTATTTCAGATCTTCTCTCTCTTTTAGTTAAATTGACTAAGGGATATGAATCTTAATATTTTTCAAAGAACCAACTTTCTTTTTCCAAAGAAACATCTCCTTGTATTTTTTGTTTTATTTCTATTTTATTGATTTCAGACCTGAGTCTGATTATGTCTTACATTCTACTGTTTTGTGCTGTTCTGTTTTCTTTGTTCTACAACTTTCAGGTATGCTGTTAAGTTGCTAATATGAGATCTCTCTTTCTTGGTGTGGAACAATTCTGTATTCTGTATATTTTAAATAACTGATTGGCCAGTAGCCAGGCAGTAAGTGTAGGTGGGACAATCAGACAAGAAGTAGAGGCGGGAATTGAGAACAGGAGAATTCTGGGAAGAAGGAAGCCCATTCCCCTGCAGTCCTGTCCAGACACCAAAAATGCAGGATGTGACCTGCCCTGCTGAAAAAGATGCTGAGCCATATGGCTAACATATCCTAGAATAATGGGCTAATATAAGGTACAAGAGTTAATAAGAAGCTTGAGCTAATGGGCCAATCAGTTTATATCTAATGTAGACTCTCTGTGTGATTTTCTCTGGAACTAAATGGCTGGGGAACAGGGCAGACAGAAAGCCCAACAAGCAGGCCCTCATGTTACACTTTCTCTTTGAAACAGGCACTTAGTGCTATGAACTTGCTTTTAGAACTGCCTTCACTCTGTCCCATAGGTTTGGGTATGTTGTGTTTTCATTTTTATTCATTTTTAAAAATAGTTTTTATTGAGCTATATATTTTTTTCTGCCTTTCTCCTTTCCTCTCCCCTTTCCTCCTACCCTCTCCTGTGGTCCTTATGCTTCCTATTTACTTAGGAGATCTTGTCTTTTTCTACTTCCCATGTACATTAGATCCATGTATGTCTCTCTTAGAGTTCTCTTTGTTGTCTAAGTTTTTTCTGGGATTGTGTTTATTCAGTTTTTAAAATATTTAAATTTTCTTTTTAATTTCTGTCTTTTATTATACTTTCTTTATGCTGTAATTCATTGTTCTGATTATTATGTAATATTGGGATTTTCTTTTTTGTTTCTATTTGGCGTTCTTTGTCCTTCATGCAGTTTCTACATTAGAAAAATTTTCTTTTATGATTTTATTGAAAATGTTTTCTTTGCCTTTGAGCTGAGTTTCTTTCCCTTTTCTTTTTATTCATAGATTTGGTCTTTTCATAGTGTCCCAGATTTCCTTAATGTTTGTGGCTGGATTATTTTAGATTTAACATATCTTTTATTGGGGCATTCATTTCTTCTACCTTGTCTTCAATGCCCAGGACACTCTCCATGTTTTGTGCTCTGCCACTGAGGCTCACCTCTTAGGTTTTTGTTGGACTTCCTAAAGATTTTATTTTTCAGTTGAGTTTTCTTTAGTGATTTTGTTTTTATTTCGTGAAGTGTTTTTATTATTTCATTCTACTGTTTGTGCTTTTACAGACTTCATTAAGGGATTTCTTCGCATCCCATTGAAGGTCCTTAAACATAATCACGATTGCTATTGTGATGTCCTTGTCTTGTTCTGCAGCTATATTGTGTTTCTGAGGACCACCGTCATGCAGGATTACTGGGTTCTGGTGGAGGCATATTTTCTTGACTGTTCATGTTTATGTTTTTGCAATGGTGCCATCTGGGGTTGGGATGACTGGGGTGATTCTATGTATCTAGTCTTGTCTTTGTTGAGAGAGCGTTCCATTGTTTGCTTTATGTTGCCCTCTCTGGTTCTTAGGAAAGTGTGGTGGATGTGTGTCACCTGGTAGAGAGTGCTCTACAGGGTGGTGGGTGGCATAGAGGTGGCGAGGTGAAAAGATTGAGAGCAACTTCAGTTAAGAGCTAAGGTGGATCCATACCGAGATGCCAGGTCCCCAGACAGTTGAGAATGTGGAGCGAGGGGAAGAGGAGGTTCTGGTAGTAGGTTATAGTAAGGCAAAGAATAATCTGGACAGACAGAAATGAAAGGGCTTAGGGGACCATGGTCTGAACCAAGAGTTGGAGTCCGCAGCAATGGAGTTGAGGTGGGAGGAATGATGCCTGCAAGCAGGTTATTACCTGGCTGAAGGTGTGACAGAGAGATTAGAGAGATTGTCCTGGAGGACAGGGAGGACAGTGAGAAATGCCTACCTGAGTCCAGGTTAGTTGTGGCTACTCTGTGTGTGTGTGTGTGTGTGTGTGTGTGTGTGTGTGTGTGTGTGCGCGTGCGTGCGTGCGCGCGCACACGTGCAGAGGGGTTCAGGTACAAAGTATTTCTAGGTATTGGTGCCTAGAAAGGAAGGGTTGAAAGAATCCACGGGAAGGGGGAAGCTGACTTTGAGCCAAGGTTTAGCATAGTAAGCTGTTTAAAATTACCCTTTATGCCTACATTTCTGGTTCTTGGTGGTTTTTGTTTTTGTTTTTTGGGACATGCTATGATGGCTGCACCCACTTGTAGTTGTTTGTTTGTTTGTTTTTTAAACTCTTTGTTACTTTGACTCTTTAGGAAGTCTGCCACCCAGCTCCCAAATAAATATACATATTGTCTTATTCTTACTTATGAATGCCCAGCCTTAGTTTGGCTTATTTCTTGCCAGCTTTTCTTAATTTAAATTATCCCATCTATCTTTTGCCTCTGGGCTTTTGTCTTTCTCTGTTTCTGTATACCTTTCTTTGATGTTTTCCTCTTCTTCTCCTTCTCAGCTCTTAGGAATGTTCCAGACATTCAGCAAAATTAAATAGTGCAGTGAACACTTTCATAGCTCCTTACATTTTACCATGAATATTTGTACTTGATGTTTGTATGTGTGTTTGCACCCATGATCATGTGTGCATGTGTGTAAGCAAATTTTTGTCTTAATCTTTTCAAAGTGCTGCACATATCATGAAATTTTATCCTCAGGAGCTTCTGGTATCTCCTTAAGAGTAAGGGAAGTCATGACACAATCACAGCATCATTGTCATGCCTAAGAAACTGTTAAGTCCTTCCATAGTGTTTAACATCCAGTTTATATTTTAACATCTTCAGTTACCTCTTACAGGTCTTTTTATTTTATTGTTTTTATTAAACTATATATGTTTTTCTGCTCCCCTTCCTTCCTCCCCCTTTCCTTTTATCCTCTCAGTGACACCCCCCCCCCACTTCCAATTTACTCAAGAGATTTTGTCTTTTTCTCCTTCCTATGTAGATCCATGTATGTCTGTCTTAGGGTCCTCTTTGTTGTCTAGGTTCTCTGGGATTGTGGATTATAGGCTGGTTTTTCTTTGCTTTATGTCTAAAAGTCAGCATTTGTCTTTTCTGGGTCTGGGTTACCTCACTTAATATGTTTTTTCTAAATCCATCTATTTGCTTGCAAATTTCAATATGTTCTTATGTTTTAACAACTGTGTAGTACTCCATTGTGTAAATGTACCACATTTTCTTTATCCATTCTTTGGTTGAGGGGTATTTAGATTGCTTCCAGGTTCTGGCTATTACAAATAATGCTGCTATGAACATAGTTGAGCACATGTCCTTATAGTGTGATTGAGCATTCTTTGAGTATATACCCAAAAGTGGTATTCTGGGTCTTGAGGTAGATTGTTTCCTAATTTTCTAAGAAATTGCCATACTGATTTCCAAAATGGCTATAAAAGTTTGCACTCTTCAGGATGGAGGAGTGTTCCCTTTACCTTACATCCTCACCAGCATAAAGCTCAAAGCGATCCTACTGAAATCAGGGACAAGACAAGGTTGTCCACTCTTTCCATATTTATTCAGTGTAGTACTTGAAGTTCTTACAAGTCTTCTAGTTCACTGCCTTTTCTCAAAACCAGGATTCAACTAAGGTTGTTGTGTTGCTATATTTGGTTTTGAAATTAGTACTGTAATTTAATTTCATGTCAGAATGTCATTAGTTCTTAATATTTATAGTCACCATTAAATTCAGTTAAAGTTGTTACAAGTCCTGGTGGAATCATACTGACTTGCTGTTTGGCCCCTTCTCTGGATAAGCAAATCATTAATCATGATAAGCAGGTGCTGTGTTTTTTAAAGAAATGGAGCATCATATTGAAGGTTTAATCTTTTTTGTTCCACAGATATTCCAAATGTCTTGGTTGGCACTTCATTTAATATCGATGATGTCAATGGGGGATTTGTAGTTCATTGGTTAAATAACAAGGAATTTCATTTTACGTCATCTACTGAAATATTTATGCACCAATTGCGGAAACTTTCTGAAAAACAATTAGATCACGAAAGTGATGATGCAGTCAGAGAAGATGAAGAACACTCCCAGGAGGAACGAGAGAGGGGCTTGCATATGAGATTAGACCATGGTTTGTGTTCCTTGTTTATGGTTTTTTCCCCACTAAAAATAACAACTTTTATGGTATCTCTTTAAGTTTGAATTCTCCCTTCTTTCTTGTTTTTAGTATTGGTTGTCTCTCAGATTAGGCACTGTGCTTGTCCTAAATCTAGCTGTTGTTTATAATGTGGACTTAAACCCAGGGCCTCATGCAGGCTAGGCAAGTTCTCTAAGAGCTTCTCCCTCAGCCTGTTTCATTTGATTTTGAGACACAGCATACCTAAATTGCCAGACTGGCCATGAGCTTGAGTTCCTCCTGCCTTAGCCTCTTGAGTAGGTTAGATTATAAGCGTGTGCTTCCATGCTAGGCAAACTCTGTATATATATATTTTGTTATATTTCCTTGACTAATGTAGTACTTTAGATGCCATATTGTTTTATGAGAAATATGTTTTGCTAATTTTAACAATGAAAATATGACGAAATATTCATTTATCTAAAAATAATTGGTATAGTAATTTCAATTCAGACAAGAAAATACTTTTCCTGACCACAAATTGGAAGGGTAGTTTGTAATTTTGAGTTTCTAAATGACTTTTTATAGTATTATTTAGTTTATATTCTGACAGTTATATTTTCTGATTTAGAATTATCTCTGGATAGAGAATCTGAGGCAGGTACAGGATCATCTGAGCATGAAGATGGAGAAAGAGAGGGAAGTCCTAGAGCCCACCCAGGGCCTAGCATCCCAATACCACTGCCTACAGTGCTGCTGGACCGGAAGATTGAAACACTGCTGACGGAGTGGAATAAGAACCCTGACATGCTATTCACCATACACCCTGTAGATGGAACCTTTCTAGTGTGGCATGTGAAGTACTTGGATGAATATAACCCTGGAATATTTAGACAAGTCCAGGTATATTTCCTTGACGAAAATATATTTTTAAAATAACAAGATACTATATAGACTTCACAGATTTTTCAGAATTACTAAATAATTTAGTAATTTTTAAAACAGAGAAAATACATATTCTTGTTTTCAAAGAGGATCAGTACAATGACTTTTGCACCTTTAGTTAACTCAAAGAAAATGAATTTTTTCTTTTTTTTTTGAATCACTGAGTATTTGAATTACTATTCATGCTTTCTGAGAATTGTAATACTTTTTAGTATTTCTAAGGAAACTGCTTTGAAAATAAGAGGTTTCAAGTTTCTTTCTGTCTCTCTGCCTCTGTCTCTGTCTCTCGAGACAGGGTTTCATGTAGCCAGACTGGTCTTGAACTAGCTATATACCTGAGGATGACCTTCAGTTCATGATCTTCCTTTCTTTATCTCACAAGTGCTGGCATTAAAGGCATGTGCTCATCTTCAGTTTTATAAGCCAAATCAAACTTTTTTATATGTTCTCTTTCTTAGCTTTATTATAACTTAAATACATGATATAGTTATTTTGATATATAAGCTATAAGCAATGTATTTGAAACTTTATTTTTCATCTTGTATTGGACTATGAATAGTGATCTAGTACATAAGTAGAAGAAAGGAATTCAACTATACCGAGGTTAAACTTGATTCTTTTGCTAGGAAATTGGGATTTGGCATTCTGAAAATAAAAGTATGCTCGGAAAATATTTTTGAGAGAAGGCAAACTCCTTATAATGAATCATATGTTTGTGTTTTACAGGTTTCTTTTTCGTCTCGGATTCCAGTTGCATTTCCCTCTGGGGATGCAAACTCTCTTAGTAAAAACATCATGATGTATGCCTGTGTAAATGCTACAAAAGATTCACACCATACTCCACTACACCAAGAGCTGATGTCTGTAGATAGTTCTCATGGGTCACAGCCACACTCCAGATTACATAGTACAGACATGAACATTTTAGCACCCACAGTGATGATGGTCTCTAAACACATAGATGGGTCTTTGAATCAGTGGGCAGTCACGTTTGCTGACAAGTCAGCCTTTACTACAGTTCTGACTGTATCCCATAAATTCAGATACTGCGGTCACCGGTTCCACCTCAATGACTTGGCGTGCCATTCGGTCTTACCACTATTGCTGACATCCTCCCATCATAATGCTCTGCTGACTCCTGAATCAGAGTGTCAGTGGGACTCAGACAGTAAAGTAAATAGATTAATAGATCCTGTAAAACACACCAAGGAGTCATCGAAACAGCCTCTTAGAAATGCAGCAACTCGTACCTTTCATGACCCAAATGCAATTTACAGTGAACTTATTCTGTGGCGTGTAGACCCCATAGGCCCTTTGTCATACACTGGAGGAGTGTCAGAATTGGCTCGAATTAATTCTTTACATACCTCAGCCTTCTCTAATGTGGCATGGCTTCCGACTCTTATTCCTAGTTATTGTCTTGGTAAGTGTTTATTAATTTGATTGTAAAATGAATAAAGTTTAAATTATTATTTGTTATGAGCAAAATCCATTTTCTTCTTTATTTTTATTTTGAAATATCATAGCTTGCAACATGTTATATATACAATGTTGGCCTCAGACATTGAGATCCTTCTGCCTCCTATGTGCTGATATTATCACCATGTCTGATTTACAAAATGATTTATATTTGTCATAGTTAAGTTTTTTTTTAAAATTATGTGTATTACTATTTTGCCTCCATGTAAGTCTGTGTATCATGGTGCCCTGAAAAGCCAGAAGAGGGTATTAGATCCCTGGGACTGGAGTTACAGACAGTTGTGAGCCACTGTGTTGGTGGTGGGAGTCAACCCCAGTCCTCCAGAATAGCTAGTGTTCCTAACTGCTGAACCATCTCTCCAGCCCCTAAGTATTTTTCAGTAGGTTGTCAGAATGTTGGTACAAGCTTATCTTTAGAATTTTAAAGTTTTCTTTTCATATTTTTTTCTGCTGAAATTTTGTTAATAAGCTTATATCCATAAATTATATCCTTTTGATTATGATTCTAGATGATAGTTTTAACTAGAAAGATAAATGTAATTGCTTGTTTCTTATACTTTAATCAATAATAAAAATAAATATACACTATAACCTAAACACTTTATTTTTTTTCCTCAGGAACATACTGCAATTCTGCAAGTGCTTGCTTTGTTGCATCTGATGGCAAAAATCTGAGACTCTATCAAGCAGTGGTAGATGCAAGAAAATTATTAGATGAACTGTCAGACCCAGAGGCCTCAGTAAGAATTTTCAAATCTTTTTCTAAGCTATTAAGATCTCATTTTACTTTGTCTAAAACCATTGTTTGTGGCACATACCTTTAATCCCAGCACTCAGGAGGCAGAGGTAGGTGGATCTCTGTGAGTTTGAGGCCAAGCCTAGTCACAGAGTGAGTTCCAGGACAGCCAGGGCTACACAGAGAAATCTTCTCTCAAAAACAAACTAAAACCAAAAGCCATTGTTTATTAGTGTTTGGAGAATGGGAGTATGTTTTTGTCTATTTATGACAGACAGATAGACAGACACATAACACATATCTTTATCTGTTTTTTTTTTTTTTTTTTTTTTTT
>JAQHUG010000003.1:14890827-14921033 GCA_028555095.1 Dicrostonyx torquatus | reverse complement strand
CTTCTGCTCTGCTGTATAAGGGCTGGGGTTGTAGGGTTGTAGGTATATTTCCTAAATACAAAGTTTGTAAAATTCTGTTAAAATATTTTAAATATGGCTGTCTGGTTAAGAACACCCACATCAGGCGGCTTATAACCTCTTGTAAATACAGCTCTAGGAATCTGCCACCTTCTTCTGGCCTACAAGGTCACCTTAACTCATGTGCATATATACAAGCTTGGACATATACACATACTCATACACATAACTAACTAATTAATATTTAAAGATATTTGGAAAGTTTGGCATATACTCATTTGTTTATTGAAGCTCACAAATAATTATATTTACAGAGGACTTATGAAATGTTTTCAAATGTTTCATAGACAGTAACATCCCAAGTCAAGTAATAACTGTTTCCTGTTATTTAGATGGAACAGACTTATGTGACTAAAAGTTTTCCCATTCTTTCAAAGGTATTGATAGATTGGAATGCATATCCAGGTTTTAATACCCCAAATCTTAGTCATTATCTTATGGTTGGAGATAGATGGGAAGTATTAGTGATTATAGACAGGAATGACATGTGAGCGTTCTGGTTCAGCCTTAACAGAGGATGAATTAAACTGAGTTAGAGATAAGATCTATTGATCTTACATTTTGTGGTTTTCTGATTATGATTGTTTTTCTTTCCTTTTTGTTAAGGTCATCTAAGTTCCTCTTCAATTTATCCAGTGTGCCTTGCACCTTACTTAGTGGTTACAACTTGTTCAGACAACAAAGTACGCTTCTGGAAATGTTGTATGGAAACTAACTCACTGTGCAATACAAGTGATGGGAAGGAAACCTATCACTGGAGGAGATGGCCCTTGATGAATGATGAAGGAGAAGATAATAGCAGTACTGTGAGCATTGTGGGAAGACCTGTTGCTGTTAGCTGCTCATACACAGGCCGTCTGGCAGTGGCTTACAAGCAGCCTGTCCACCACAATGGTTTTATTTCTAAAGAGTTTTCTATGCATGTCTGTATATTTGAATGTGAATCTACAGGAGGGTCAGAATGGGTTTTAGAACAAACGATCCATCTTGATGATTTGGTTAAGGTTGGGAGTGTTCTTGATTCAAGGGTCAGTGTTGACAGTAATCTGTTTGTGTATAGCAAATCAGATGCCTTTTTAAGTAAGGATAGATACCTTATTCCAAATATCAAGCATTTAGTACATTTGGACTGGGTATCAAAAGAAGATGGCTCTCACATTCTCACAGTGGGGGTTGGTGCTAATATCTTCATGTATGGGAGACTTTCAGGGATTGTAACTGATCAAGCTAACAGTAAGGATGGAGTAGCTGTCATTACTTTACCACTAGGTGGTAGTATCAAACAAGGAGTTAGGTCAAGATGGGTTCTTCTCAGATCTATAGACTTGGTATCCTCTGTGGATGGCACACCTTCACTGCCTGTATCTCTTTCTTGGGTAAGAGATGGGATATTGGTGGTGGGAATGGACTGTGAAATGCATGTTTATGCTCAGTGGAAACATTCTGTCAAATTTGGAGACATTGAAGCTGACAGTCCTGTTGAAGAGACAGCGATACAAGATCATTCTGCCTTTAAATCCACTATGTTGGCAAGAAAAAGTATTGTTGAAGGAGCAGCTATCACTGATGATGTCTTCTGTTCACCAACCGTAGTTCAAGATGGTGGCTTATTTGAGGCCGCACATGCACTGTCTCCAACTCTCCCACAGTATCATCCCACCCAACTGTTAGAACTGATGGACTTAGGGAAAGTTAGAAGAGCTAAAGCCATTCTCTCCCACTTAGTAAAGTGTATTGCTGGTGAAGTTGCAATAGTTAGGGATCCTGATGCTGGAGAAGGAACTAAGAGGCATCTGTCTCGGACCATTAGTGTGAGCGGCAGTACAGCAAAGGATACAGTTACCATCGGAAAGGATGGCACTCGGGATTATACTGAGATAGATTCTATTCCTCCGCTACCACTACACGCATTGCTTGCTGCAGATCAGGACATGTCCTACAGAATTTCAGAAGAGAGTACCAAAAAGCCACAGAGCTATGAGGCTCATATTGAAAGCCAAGCAGAGGATCAGTATTCAGAGCTGTTCCAAGTCCAGGAGATAACAACAGATGATATCGATTTAGAGCCAGAGAAGAGAGAGAACAAATCAAAAGTAATAAACCTGTCACAATATGGACCAGCTTATTTTGGCCAGGAACATGCTAGAGTACTTTCAAGTCATCTAATGCACTCAAGTCTACCAGGTCTTACCCGCTTGGAGCAAATGTTCCTTGTAGCACTGGCTGATACTGTGGCAACCACCAGTACTGAGCTTGATGAAAACAGGGATAAATACTCAGGTAAATAGTCTCACCATAAATGTTAAGTTTATTATTAGTAAAAATACTGTGTTGTTTGTGTATTGACTTATATGTTGAGTTGTTTTTTTTTCTTTCAAGTTTTGTAGGGAAAAAGACTCGTGGATAATTAGTATAAACTATACTTGATTGTAAAAAAAAGAAAATTGAGGCAGGCTGTCCCTTGCATGTGTGACGTACAGATTTGTGAAATCTATATGCATTCTATGAGTACTTATGTTCAAACTTTTGTTTTAGTATTTCAAAAAGATTGATTCCTAATGATCTTTTCTTTGAGTGGTAAAAATGATCCCTTTTTTTGTCCCCCCTCCTTTTTTTTGGTATCATGAAGCTTTTAGGGACCTCAGAAATAAACTTGCTTATTTTTGCATTTGGGGCGTAGATAGTTTTTGAAAAAGGTTTATTTTATTTGATGAATGTTTTTCTTGCATCTATGTATGTGCCCTGTATGCATGCCTAGTGCCTGCCTGTATCAAATCCCCTGAAACTGGAGTTATAGTTGATTGTGTGTGTTAGAAGCTGAATCCAGATCCTCTGCAGGAACATTAAGAGCTCTTAAATGTTGAACCATCTTCAGCCCCATAAATGACTTTTTATAGCTTTATAAATTTGTGCAAAAATTTCAGACATTTAGTGTAATGTGTATCTCGCCATTTGAAACTAGGTATCATTCTCTCCTGTCCAGCTAGTTGAAGGCCATAGGTTTGATTATAAGCAATGACATTTGTAAAGAAAACAAAATTATTGATCATACATACATTCATTTGCTCATGCACTAAATATTATAGAGGATTTAAGGATTACTATGTACCAGGTACTTTATCCTATTTAATTATCATAATCCTCTAGTGGCTAGGTGGCTATTTCTCTCTCTCTCTCTCTCTCTCTCTCTCTCTCTCTCTCTCTCTCTCTNTGTGTGTGTGTGTATTTTTACACATGAAGGTAGTAATCC
The DNA here is from genome assembly GCA_028555095.1 of Dicrostonyx torquatus. Lineage (NCBI taxonomy): Eukaryota > Metazoa > Chordata > Mammalia > Rodentia > Cricetidae > Dicrostonyx > Dicrostonyx torquatus. The sequence continues at coordinate 14,917,705 of JAQHUG010000003.1, read as the reverse complement.
TTAGAAAATTTAAGGGATTCATATATAATCAGTCATACAGGCTGATTGTATAGGGTTCATATGTGGAAAATGTTGCTTTCAAGCCTGTATTAAATCACTTTGGGAGTGGGGATAAAAATGTTTGCCATAAGCAGAAATATTTTTGACAGGTTTAAATTCTCACAGTATAGCCCCACAATTTTCATTCTGTGGATTTAAATAACCAGAGATCTTAGAAGGTTTGCTTGTGACCCACTTTCTAGAAATGTTGAGAAGGAGAAGAAACTCATCATTATTACAAGGTTGTGGGCAGTAGAGCGGTACCATCCCTAGAACAGCCATAAACCCTGCACAATTGAACTGTTAGCTGTTTTGGGGCCTGGAGAGACGGTACAGTCATTAAGAGTGCTTGCACTCTTGCAGAGGACCCAGTTTAGTTCCCAGCACCCACACTGAACAGCTTAGAACTGTCTGTGATCCAGCTCTATAGTACTCTGGCTCCTCAGAGCTCCTTGTGCGTTTTCACTCGTGTGCCCATACCCATACGGACACACAAACACAGACACAGGCACACACAGACATACACACAAACAATTTTTAAAGAATATAGACAGATCTTTTAAAAAGTATATACTTTTTGTACTGCATGAAATAGTTTAAACTTTCTGATACAAAGCTTTATCACTGAATAATAGTATATAAATGATTCTGGTCACAGTGGACATTCATAAACTAGACAAAGCAGGAATGGATATTTCCATTTCATAGGTGTGAAATTGCACTTAAAGATGAAATAATTTGTATATCTCAGTCAAAAGACTCTAAATAAGAGAATTTTTTCTCTTTGTTCTGGTGAGACAGCTTCTGTCATATCGATGTCCAGTTCATTGGCACATGCTCTCATATCAGTTCTCATGGATCAGTGTGCTCATTTCCACTTCCTATTTGGACCTCTTTCTTAGCCTGTGAACACTGGTGCGTGCTCCTTTCTCAGGGCCTTTACATTTGCCTTTCCCGTGCATAGAAAGCTCTTCCATATCTATACATGACTCATTCCCTAACCTCAAATTTCTGCTCAGATTTCATCCCATTGTAAAGTTCTTCTTTGGCTCCATTGTATGAAACAAAAGACTCTTGATTCAGCACATCCATCTCTCAGTCCCATTTTATGTCCTCCATAGCGTTTATTTCAATATATTATGCATTAAATTACTTTACTACTGCCAATCCTGCAGTGCCTAAGTGGTCTCATATGTAGTAGATGTGAAGAAATGGATGGATGCATATAGGAAGCAGAGCTGAAACTAAACCTCGACAATGAATTATTTTGATTTCTTCTGGAAAATCCTCTGTCTCTGGGGACTCTGTCATTTGCTGGCTTAGGTTCTGTCAGTGCTTTTGCATTACTGTTAGGATTCGTTCACTCGCCATGCTTCCATGTCTTTGTCTAGCCATTCACTAAGTAGTATCAGATTTGTAAAGTAAATTTGTAGAGTCAAGCTAAAGATTCAAGTTGCTCTTTTTAACCTAACACTACTAGCCCAGAGAGTAAAATTTCAAATCTTTGGTAGTTTTTGGTCAAGTTAAACAGCCTAGAAAATGTTAGTTTCTTAAATTATTGTAACAAAGATTTCACTTTAGTTATATAATTCCTGTCAGTAAAAATCTGAGTTCATAAAAAAAAAGTCTACCAAGAGTTGCAAACTTACTGTTTTAGATACTCTTCTGTTGTAGTGAAGAGACACCATGACCAAGCCAGTTTATAAAAGGAAAGGTTTATTGGGGCTTCCAGTTTCAGAGAGTAAGCCCATGACCATCATGGTGAAGAGCATAGTAGCAGAGGAAGCAGCAGGAAGGCATGGCGCTGAGCAGTAGCTGAGAGCTTACATCTGATCCACATGCACAGCTACACATTTCACTAGATTTCATTTAGTATGAGTAAGTATAGGCACTACTGTTATTTGTACTAATAGGTAACTTTATTTTTCCAAATCATTTTTTACTTAGCAGTTTTAATATTTGTGTTTTATAAAGATACAGATTTTGTAAGAACACTAAATTGTTTGCAAAGGAGTACCTTAAGATACATATTTTGTGCAGATTATTGCAAAGTTTAATGTTCAGTTCATACCCTTTGAATCTGTGGCTGTTCAATCCTGTTGAATCTCTTCTTTCTTAACATATTTTCTTGTTAAAATTACAGGAAGAGACACCTTAGATGAGTGTGGTTTGAGATACTTGTTAGCAATGCGCTTGCACACATGCCTGTTAACATCACTGCCTCCTTTATACCGAGTCCAGCTTCTCCACCAAGGTACTCTACTTGCTGTTTGAATCTTTGCACCCCTTTGATTTAATGTGGTGGTGGTGGTGGGTGTGGGTGTGTTTGTATCTAAACAGCAGGTGGATCATGTCACAGTAGCCTGAGATCATCATGTGATATGGTACCTACTTGCCATTTCTTGTTTGTGTCCTGCAGCTCTGCCCTGTTCTGTGACCATTGTTCCTACAGCAGTGCTAAAGTTGTAGTGGGAGATGTAGGCCCGAGGCTGTAATCACACAGTGTCTTCATAGGACGGCTCTGAAGTTGTCTGATGCCTTCTCTTTAAAAACATATAGATTTTATTTTTTGTGTTGTCGTGTCTCTATTCCTTCCTTTTCATAGGATCTCTCTGTGTGTCACAGGCTGGCCTTGAGTGCTTGGTGATCCTTCTTGAGCTTCCAGGTGATGAGGCTATGGGCATGTTCCACCAGGCCACACTTTATTAATTTTTTAGTTAAGTATATATTCTTTGTTGCTATCAAGGAAAGTTAATGTTTCAGGAAGAGCTCCCATATTGACCTAGTAGATTTGCTTAGGTCCAACATAGTGCCACACCCCTGATTTGAGACAGATTTCTATCATCCTCCTACTATAGAAACAATAGAATTTAGTGTGACTTCCCTAAACAGGATTATTTGTAAGCATTTAGACTCCCAGTCTGGTTCTCATTTCTTTAGACTGTATGCCCATATGGGGGTTGGAATGTGGTCATTAGAATCCCAAGCTTGCTGGACTGTTGTTCTTACTACTTTGCTTTCTAAAATAGTCTTTGAAAACAAGAGCTAGTTTTTTTTATTTATGTTTAATTTTTGGTGTCTTTTTATTTTGTGTGTGGGTGTTTTGTCTACCTGCCTGTCTGTGTAAGCTTATAAGAGCAGTCAGTGTTCTTAGCCGATGATCCATTGCTCTAGTCACACAAGATTTATTTTTATTTTTATTGTTTTGGAAGTAAAGTCTCACTGCATACCATGCTCGTGTGGATCCAGAGCTTGTGGCAGTTCTTGTTCTACCTCCCAAGTGCTGGGATTACAGGCGTTCCACCATGCTTGGCAAAACCAAGATTTTGCTATGCATTAAAAATATACTTCATCTACTCAACCTTTATTTTCAAGACACTTAGATTTTTCTGGTTTTTAAAATTCCGTGATCATTGCAATGAATTATCTTATAGTATTACATAAAATACTTATATTTAATATTGTTATTTTCCCTTATATTTTAATCTATGTGTTCTATTATTTCCACATGTTATTTTATTAATTAAACATTTTTGGAACAGGTATATATTTCTTGTTAGTTTCCTAGCAGTTGAGTTACTGAGTCAGAGGTTGACTTAACTCTTAGCTCCTTAACTCTTCCTTAGTATTATCAAAATGTCCTTCGAAAGAATATTCATTTGCATTACCAGTAGTGTTTGATGTCAAAACTCAGCCTATAACCAATATCTGATACATTTTTCTGTTCGGTCTTTTCTCCTTCCTTCCCCTCCTCTCCTCTCTTTCCTACTTCTTCCTCTCTCACCTCTTTCTTCCTCCCTGGTAGGACTCTGGTAGGTCTTTTAGTCCTTTATTCTAATTAGCAAGATGAGCCTCATGCCTATGGATATTCTTTACATTAAATGTAACTGGAAGTATGTTTAGAGCTTGTTTTAAGTGACGTTTAACTCTCTGGTTAGAGCAAAGAATAGAGCAAGTTTTAGAATTCAATGCCAAAGGATGCCATCCTCAGGTAAATGACAGTGGAAATAATAATGTTTGTAGGTCAAAACTTTCTGCTTGACCAGTGTTTGCTCTTTGTAAATTTGGTATTTGTACATGTGAATAGTTTGTTACTCAAGTATCTTTATTTTTCATTGATTCAATTTCAGTGTTAATCTTTTGTTTCGAGTTCTCAGGTAGCTAAGGATGGGCTCAAACTGAAGAAGACCTTGAACTTCTGATTTTCCTGTCTCCACCTATTGAGTACTGGGATTATATGCATGTGATACTATACCACATCATCTCTTAATATCTTTGTTTTTTATTAAAAATGAAATTTTATGTGTAATAAAAGTTAAGTCAATTGAATGTTACATGTTTTGTCCAGTGAATTGAATTCAGAGGCTTATAATATAAAGTCCTGAATGATGGCAGAGTTCTTTCATTCTGCCTTTCTGCTTGAAAATGCTTTTTAGCAAACAAGAAATTTGTAACTACGCAAAATACTGTTTTGTTGTTATTGCTATAGTTCACAAGGTTATTGTTTCATGTTTGCAATTTAGGTGTGTCTACCTGCCATTTTGCCTGGGCTTTTCATTCTGAAGCAGAGGAAGAACTGATCAATATGATTCCAGCAATTCAAAGAGGAGACCCTCAGTGGTCTGAATTAAGAGCCATGGGAATAGGCTGGTGGGTGAGGAATGTTAACACACTTCGAAGATGCATTGAAAAGGTAACTTTCTTTCATTGGATTTTAAAAGACTGTCATTTCCCCTTCTTTCTCCCCCCCACTCTTAAATTCATGTTTTCTATTTGTTTAATTGTTGTTACGCATATGCATGCGTGCATGCGTGCGCGCGCGTGCGCGCGCGCTCACACACACACACACACACACATTATTCCTTCTTTCTTCTGTATTTATCTCCCTCCCAATTAAAGCCCCCATCCCTGTTGTTGTTTTTCTTTTCCCCTTCAAAATACTTATACATTTCTATTCCCTTTCTGTTGCTTCTCTACCCTTCATGTTTTTTTTGACACAGAGTGTTATGTAGCCCAGTCTCTCTTCCTTCCTCTACTAGCTAACAATAATACTATTTTTAAAATTCCAGAAAACCTACTATAGAGAACTAGTTTTTACAGTTTGAGAGTTTCTTAGAATAATTTTTAGAAACTGTGTTTATTTATTTATTTATTGGTTTTTTGAGACAAGGTTTCTCTGTTTATCTCTGGCTCTCCTGGAACTCATTTTGTAGACCAGGTTGGCCTCAAACTCACAGAGATCTGCCTGCCTCTGCCTTTGTGAGTGCTAGGATTAAAGGCGTGCGCCACCACCGCTCTACTAGAAATCACATTTATTTATTGTGTGTGTTTGCATGTGTATGTGTATGTGTGGGTGCACATGTGCACATAGAGTTTCAAACTTGACCTTTATAAAATTTCTGTGCAGTATGCTATCAGGTTTTGTTATTGTTATATATAATATTTATTTGTTTGTTTGTTTTGAGGCAGGGTTCCACTATGTTTACATCTCTGGCTGTTCTAGAACTCACTATATAGACCAATCTGGCTTTGAACTCAGAACTCTGCCTCCCTCTGCCTCCTGAATTTTGGGATTAAGGGCTTGCGCCAGCCACTACATGCCCAGCTAATGGAATAGAATTTTTTAGACATTACGTTTGACGTGTATCTTATTTGAAAACAAACACAACACTTGGGCATGCTCCAGCAGCTCCAGTACTTTAGAAGCTCAGGGAAGGATCTGGAGTTGAAAGGCAGCTTGGGTTACAGAGCATATCCAGGCTACGTTAGGATTCATAGTAAGGTCCTCTTTCAAAAAACATATGCGAGGCATATACTAACACTCAGGAGGCTAAGGCGGGAGGGTTGCTCTAATTTGAGTCCACCCTGGGCTACATAGTGAGCTCAGAGCTATCCTGGAATACATAGTAGAACCTTCAAACAACAACAATAATCAAACTCAGATTGTCAGTCTTGGCAGCATGCTTCTTTATCCTTAGAGCTGCACATTAAGAAATACAATGTGGTGAATTTTCAAAAGATGATCATATCTATTGAATTTTCTGTTGTTGTTAGTTTATTCCTATCTAGGTTTTCCTTTCCTCCCCTTGTATGTGAATTTAAGCTATTTACTTAAAGCTCTTGGCTCAGTTACTTCCTCTATAAAAAGAGGACACTAGTAGTACTTCCTAGCGGGTAATATTTATTAAGATTAATGAAAAGTACCAGCCAGGAGCCAAGTATATGGTAAACAGTTACATAAATACTACCCACTATGGGTACTGGAGAGATGGCTCAGAGGTTAAGAGCAGTGATTGTTCTTCCAGAGGTCCTGAGTTCAATTCTCAGCAACCACATGGTGTCTCACTACCATCTGTAATGAGATCTGGTGCCCTCTTCTGGCCTGCAGGCACACATGCAGACAGAACACTGTAAACAAAATAAGTAAATCTTAAAAAAAAAAAATTAAAAAAAAACTATTTAAAAAATACTACCCACTATGCTGTTTTTATTAGGATTACTGGCATACAAATGCTTTTCTCTAGGAGGATGCTATCATAAGCTATGGGTCCATATATTCTCATTTACATAGTTGTGAGCTAAGGAAGTAACAATGAAGCATTAGTTGTTGGAGTAATTAACTGTGGTTCTTTTTTAAGCAGTTATATGTTATTTTACTTACTCTTAGGTTGCCAAAGCTTCTTTTCAAAGGAACAATGATGCCTTAGATGCTGCTTTATTCTACCTTTCAATGAAGAAGAAAGCAGTAGTGTGGGGTCTGTTCAGGTAATGTGCCTCAGTACTTCACATGGTCTCATGGAACTCTGTCAAGTCAGCTGACTTCTTTATGTCCTGGTTCTTTTACCTTGAATGGGAAAAATATCTTTTATTTTAGTTTAAAAGATGAGATATTTTGTTGTTTTTTTTTTCAAGACAGAGTTTCTCTGTGGAGCCCTGGATGTTCTAGAGCTCACTTTGTAGACCAGGCTGGCCTCAAACTTAGAGATCCATCTGCCCCTGCCTCTGGAGTGCTGAGATTAAAGGCGTGTGCCACCACCACCCAGCTAAAAGATAGAATCCTATAAAAATGTTGATAAAAGCACATTGGAAAATAAAAGATAGTCTTGCTTCCGGTGTGAGAGTGCATGAAGCCTATCAGCTTTCCTTATTTAGTTTTGCTTCCTGTGTGAGTACATGGGGTACATCACATTCCTTATTGGAATGCAAATAAGCAACCTCTGTAATTGGAGCTGTTGGTCTTTTAAGATTCTTTTATTTTATATCATGTAGATGGATATTTTGTCTGCGTGTATTGCCTACATGTATGCGTGTGTGCCGTATGCATGCCGTGTCCCCAGAGATCAATGAGGACATTGCATCCCTAAAATTAGAGTTACTGACAACTGTAAGCCATCATCTGGGTACAGGAAATCAAACCTGGGTCTGCTGGAAGAGCAGCCAGTGCCGTTGACCACTGAGCTTCCTTTCCAGCCCCTCTGCTGGTCTTCTTTAAGTTGAATGTTAGAGCTTCTTTTTTTTTCTTTATTTTCATACAACCTATAAATAATTAAAATATTTTAAGTGTGAGATAGTCACTAATGTTTTGTGTCCTCATTCCTAGGTCACAACATGATGAGAAAATGACAACATTTTTCAGCCACAACTTTAACGAAGATAGATGGCGGAAAGCTGCTTTGAAAAATGCTTTTTCTTTACTTGGAAAACAACGCTTTGAACAATCTGCTGCCTTTTTCTTGTTAGCTGGTTCATTGAAAGATGCCATAGAGGTATAAATATGTAAATAAGCAATCATGCAGTGAGGCCTTAGAACAGATTGTAATTTTGTTAGACGTTTGTAAGAGTGAAATAACCACAGTGCTTGCTGAAGTCAGACAGTGGCACTGATCAGTTTAAAGGGAATTACAGCTTCAGGTGTGGAGTGTTACATATTAAGATAAAATGTAAAACTTGTAGAAAATGTAAAGAGTAGTTTGTGAGTGTCTTTTTACCATCCATCTCGTGATTCTGAGCCATTTAGGTATGTGCATAGGTTATGACCGCCTTATTCCGTGCAGAAAAGCTGCTGTTTAAGTACTTGGAGCTAATGTGGCAGTTTGTACTATTCTGCAGTGCTCCTGCCGTACGTGTTGTCAGTGCATGCGAGGAGGTGAAACATTGCATCTTTTGTTGATAATCCTGGCAGGTGATTAAAAAGTCATTAATAGTTCTGTTTTCTGATGACCCTTCCTTTTAGGTTAGTTATTACCTTTATGAATTACTTAGATTCAGACAGAAGTAAAAATAGAATTGAAAATGATTCTAGTATTTGGCAAGTTTGAAGCCAGCCTGGGCTATGGAGAGACTCTGTCTCTAAAAAAAAAAAGTATGCGATATATTATATTATATATAGTTCTATAACATATTCTCTATATGTTATATAAGATTTCCCCCTATATATTATATTCTACATAATACATCCTATATAATATGTCATATAATGTAATATAGAAGTTACATAGTCCTTGAGTCTGGTTAATTTTTTATGGGATTTTTTTTCTTTTAATTTATACCTTTTAGAAAATAATAAAAATTTAAAACAGGAACATTTTAAAAAACCTAATATCATGATAGAAGAAATAGAAAACTTCTAGCAAAGTGAATATATCATAAATGTAAAAAGCATTTTTTACATATTTAATATTTGTTAAATATTTGTAACATTTTTATAGTTATAAATGCCTGTAATTCTGAAGTGATTATGTTAGCTTAGAAGATAATCAGAGGAGATGTTGATGAGGAGTCTCAGGCTCAGCTGTTAAAGTTGGCTTGGGGTCCCTTATAGGACAGGGATCAGTTTTTCCTTAGTAAACTTTCTAAAGTAGTTTGAAGTTTTATAAAAATATGTTTAGAAATTAAGAGGAACTGATACGTAAATCAAAACATTTTAAGTAGTGTTTAATATAAAAATGAATACTATTTAAATTGGCCTAAGGCTGAGATAACACTGACATACTTTGTTTTGTGCTCATTTCATGTACTATTCTAGTACATGTATTACTGTGTTGTGGTTGCTCATCTGTCAGCCTGCTTTGAAATTCTACCAAGCAACCATCTAGCTACATCTCATGATCTCAGCTTCAGGGCCTTTCCATACCCTGGAGACGTAAATAAGCAATTTCATGGCACCAGTGGGATAATGTATGTCTAGATTAGTTGTCACTAAGATAAGTGTTTCTTAATATTTAAATTTGCAGGTGTGTCTTGAAAAAATGGAAGATATTCAGCTAGCCATGGTTATTGCCCGTTTATTTGAATCTGAATTTGAGACTTCATCCACTTATATATCCATCTTGAATCAGAAAATTTTGGGTTGTCAAAAGGATGGCTCAGGATTCGATTGCAAAAGACTACATGCTGACCCTTTTCTGCGTAGTCTTGCCTATTGGGTAATGAAAGATTACACCCGAGCCTTGGATACATTGCTGGAACAGACGCCAAAGGAAGATGATGAGCAACAAGGTAGATTTTTGTGTTTTTTTTCAGTATCTATTAAAAGTAAGACAAGTTTTAGAGGGAAGAGGCTCTGCCCCTAGCTGAAGACCTACTGACTAGTGACTTCTAGCGGAAGGGAAGTTCTTTTTCTTCGAGGGTATGACCCCTGGCAGGTCCGCTGTGCTCCATTGCATAGTCCCATGCCATTGTGTATTTTGGCAGCACAAATTAGACTCAGGGGCTTATTTAAGAAAAATAAACAGCACATGGAGTTAAGAGAGAGTAAAAGGAGGGCTCGAGCGGGAGGTGATATGGTCAGAATACACTGCGCATCTGTGGAATTTGCAGCGTGTATACTTTACTTATATTTTAGAAGATGGTTACCTTACTTATTTTTCTTTTTTTTTTCTGAATGTGTTTTTTGGAGGTTTAGTCTTTTTACCTTGTGTTTTAGGGTAGCCTGGACTCACTATGCTACTCAGGCGACCCTTGAACTTACAACCCTCCTGTCATAGCTGCTGTTGTTGGGCTTGCAGATTTGAGAAGTTATGTGATTAAAAGTTGTAACTTAGTATTTGTAATAAAGTCTGCATTTAGCCATAATTTGAATAGTACTAAAATGATCACACTTATTTTAGTTATCATAGTTGTATTTTCTTTGCTCTTATTTCAAATTGGATATTTTTCAAAAATCACCTTAAAGTTACCAGATTTTTTTCAAAAAGGGACAAGGAGAAGACAGTGGTAGTTTTTTTGGTTTTTGTTTTGTTCTTGGTTCCCCCCACCTGCATGTGTATATGTGCATCACATGCTTGAATGGTATCCTAAAATGTGGGGAAAAGGTGTTGAATCCTCTGGAACTGGAATTGCAGATAATGGTGAACTGCCTGCCGTGTGGCTGTTGGGAATTGAATCTGTGTCCTTAGAAAAGCAGCTTAGCTGGCCTGCAAGCTTCCAGGGTTTCTCCTGTCTCCCCACCTCCCCACTCTTTAACATTATACAAAGGTGATCAGTTAGTTTTTTTATTTTCTTAAAGATATTTTGAATGCACAGGTTTTACATGCTTATGATCAGTCATTAGCAATTTGTTTTTATGGATGTTCAGACTGTCCCATGTTTAGTCATTGGTGATCTTGATTAGCTTTTTACTTCTTTTGTATTTTTTTTTTGATAATTTTCTTGCTTTCTGGTATGGTAGAATGATTCAGGCTCACCTTGTATATTTTCTAACTTACACCTGAACATGCCCATTCCTCCAAGAATTCTGCTTCTGTGAGTGGGGAATAATGTCTAGTCCTCTTGCTTCTAGGCTGTTAGAATAAATGCAGGTAGGGCTTCTTTCTCCCCTGAGATGCAAGAGATCATGTTTTCCTTCTAATCTATAAATGAGGTTCCTCTTAGGTTTCATATGTGTGTCTTATAGTAAAAGGCTTGGATTTTCACAGTATTAACTTAGTTATTTACTATTCTTTATGCATGGAATAGTTTCATAATAAGATTACAAATACGTGTTCTACAACAGAAAACCTATACCTTTTTCTATTATTGTTATGGTATATCTTACTAAAGATGTATAGCCAAATCCTTATTTGAAAGTCACTTTGTAGTTTATCTCTATATGACTATACTACCAGCTTGAGATACAATTCATTTGTTTAGTTTTGTATTGTATTTTGTGTGTGTGTGTGTGAACCACATCTTAAAAATCTAATTACTTTTTTAAATTATATGAAATTTTGACAGTTTTAGCTGGGTGGTGGTGGCCCAGCACTCTGAAGGAAGAGGCAGATGGATCTCTGTGAGTTCGAGGTCAGCTTGGTCTACAAGAGCTAGTTCCAGTACAGGCTGATCTACATAGCCTATTCCAAGCCAGCTACATAATGAGCCTGTCTCAGATATCTGAGTGTATGTGTGTGTATATGTGTGTGTGTGTGTGTGTGTGTATTTTTCCAAGGTATTTTTAGAGAACTCAGGCTTCTTTCCCCATTCCTCCCACTTTTTCTTTTAAGGAAACCAGTTGTTTGTATTTCTCTTCCATTGACCTTTTGCAGGCAGTGTGTGCCTCCTGACCTTTTTGACATCGTGTGATTATCCATCACTCTAACATATGTCTCAGTTACATAGAGTTATTGATCACACGAGTGAGTACTGGGTTAATATTTATTTTTTGTAGTAGTATTTATTGTCCTTTACAATTTTTTTTTAACTTTCTGGTGTTTTCCGAGACAGGGTTTCTCTTTAGCTTTGGAGCCCATCCTGGAACTCAGTCTGTAGACCAGGCTAGCCTTGAACTCCCAGAGATTGCCTGCTTTTGACTCCCGAGTGCTGGGACTAAAAGTGTGTGCCATCACCGCCCAGCTATTGTCCTTTATTTGGGGGAAAATACTAATTTATATTATTTTTCAGTAGCTGTTCAGATTAACATAGTAATTTGTAATTTTTTATATGTTTTTTGCAGTCATCATCAAGTCTTGTAACCCTGTGGTGTTCAGTTTTTACAACTACCTTCGAACACATCCTTTACTTATGCGAAGAAATCTTGCTTCTCCTGAAGGAACTTTGACAACTTTAGGTCTCAAAACTGAGAAAAACATTACTGATAAAATTAACCTCATAGAAAGAAAATTATTTTTTACTACTGCTAATGCTCATTTTAAAGTTGGATGTCCTGTTTTAGCCCTTGAAGTACTTTCTAAGATTCCTAAAGTAACTAAAATATCTTCCTTAACTGCAAAAAAAGATGAACTTGACTTTGGTTCTGAGAGGGTGGAGAATGGGCCATCAGGATCGGAAGCACTAAGTAATGGCAATGGCAGTGCTGGTGTTGCCTGGTCGGCAGCGACTTCCTCCCAGTTTGACTGGAGTCAGCCAATTGTCACAGTTGATGAGGAGCCTCTTAAGCTCGACTGGGGTGAAGACCATGATAGTGCCTTAGAAGAGGATGATGCAGGTGGCTTAGTGATGAGGAGTACAAATGCTGAGAAGGATGGGCAGGACCCCAGGGCCTCAGACCCTAGGGCATTATTGACCCCTCAGGAAGAAGATTGTGCTGGGGCTGATACTGAGGTTGACGTGATTGCTGAACAACTGAAGTTCCGAGCATGTTTGAAGATCCTTATGACTGAGTTAAGAACTTTGGCTACAGGTTATGAAGTAGATGGAGGAAAGCTCAGGTTTCAGCTCTACAACTGGCTTGAAAAGGAAATTGCTGCCTTGCATGAGATATGCAATCATGAATCAGTTATTAAAGAATATTCCAATAAAACATACTCTAAAGTAGAGAGTGAACTTCTGGATCAGGAAGAAATGGTGGACAAGCCAGACATTGGTTCTTATGAGCGCCACCAAATAGAAAGACGAAGATTGCAGGCTAAACGGGAGCATGCAGAAAGACGGAAGCTGTGGTTGCAGAAAAACCAGGACCTCCTAAGAGTGTTTCTTAGTTACTGTAGCCTTCATGGGGCCCAGGGTGGTGGTCTGGCCTCAGTAAGAATGGAACTCAAATTTTTGCTGCAAGAGTCACAACAGGTATGGGCATCACTTGATGTTAGTCTCAGCTAGTTAAGTGATTTCAACAGCTCTTCCAGTTAAAGCTGTAAATTTAGGTTGCCGGCTCCTGTAGTCCTAGCAGGCAGGTGTTTGTTTCCAGTGTAGCTTTCTCAAGTGAAGGTGTCAGTAACTAGAAGCTGGTCTAATTTACTTCTCTGTTACCATGATAAACACTGGTTACAGCAACTTGGGGAGGATGGGTTTATTTGCTTTACAGACTTTAGTTCATTATCAGGAGAAGCCAGGGCAGGAACTCAAGGCAGGAACAGAAGTGGAAACCATGGAGGAGTGCTGCTTTCTGGTTTGTTCTTCATGGTTTGCTCAGCCTACTTTCCTGTACCGTGTAGGACTACTTGCCCAGGGGTAGCACTGCCCATTGTGGGCTTAGTCAGTAACCAAGAAAATGCCCCACAGACTTGCCTACAGGCCAGTGTGATGGATGAGATTCCTTGAGGTTCCCTTTTCCCAGCTAGCTCTAGCTTGTGTCAAGTTGACAAACATGACGAGCACAGGAGTACGTTGTATGCTGCCGGCTGCATACCTTCTTTATCTGGGAGACAGGTATTCTGAGTACTTGTAGAGTGAGTGAATAGATACAGCAACATGCTGCCTTAGTCATGTTCTTACCACCTGCACTTTATCAGCTGACCACTGGGCTTTGGTTTTCTCCTTCATTTTAACAATTTTGAGAAAAAAAAAACCTTTATTGTCACCTCCAGGAAACTACAGTAAAGCAGCTCCAGTCTCCACTGCCGCTGCCCACGACCTTGCCTCTGCTTTCAGCAAGTATTGCATCAACAAAAACAGTCATAGCTAACCCTGTGTTGTATTTAAATAATCACATCCACGACATACTTTATACCATTGTGCAGATGAAAACACCACCTCATCCCAATGTCGAAGATGTGAAGGTAATGTGGACTTTGTGACTATGTGAACACTGGGAAGGTGAATGTCTTTCATTTGCTCTGTTTTGAGTGTAGAGAGAGTAGTTGAAATGTTCCCTTGTGCTGCCTCTTGACTTCCAGTGACTTCCAGATTCCAGTGAATGCAATGAAACGGATGCATTCTTTTTTTTTTCTTTTTGTTGTTGTTTGGTTTTGTTTTTTGAGATGGGGCTCTCAATCTGTTCCCTGGCTATCCCAAAGCCCACTGTGTAGACCAGACTGGCCTTGAACTCACAGAGATCCACCTGCCTCTGCTTCCCAAGTGCTAGGATTAAAGGTGTATGCCACCACACTCAACCTTAAAAGTATACATTCTTATTTCTAGAAAGGCTTTAGTCTTCCTTTCAAACAGGTAAATTCTTTTTATAATAAAACTAATTTTCTAGACAATATTCTTGCTACTTAATATTTATTTAGGTTTTCTCTTCTGTTAAATGAACTAATAATCTAGAAAAAGAACTTTTTGTTTATATGTCAAGAAAATGTGGAAGGGTAAGTTAAGAGAGGGATACCTGAGATAACCTTTTGAATTAAATGGCCCCTGAGAAAACATTCTTGTTCCTTGTTCCCTGATGATTGTGTTTATTTGAGACTGTACAATAGGTTAGAGGCAATAAGAATCAAGAGTTACTATTCTAAATTAGCCCTCTACCCTATCCTCACTGCTGAACTAATGAACTCCAATAAATCTCTTAGAGCCTGGCGGCGTGTGGGGAGGGAGCTGCCTGCATTCCCCTGCATGGCTGTGTTTATGCTGCTCTATCCTAGTTCTGTCACCTCATGCACAGCTGGTTCCTGCTGTTTTATCCTTCCCCATCTTTGACAGGCATGTTTGATCTCTGTTGAGATACTTTTCTGAGGGATCCAGGATTGTCTAGTCATATCAATTTATTGGAGATTTCTAATCTATAGTATGAAGTAATCCATATCAATATTCTTGTAGAGTTTGTTAGACTAAGAAACAAAAAAAAAGATAGCAAGTTGGAAAATGCTCCCTTCCTTAGAATTTGTATAGGGCTCCCCCACCCCATCCCAGTTTTTCAAGACAGGGTTTCTCTGCTAAGTGTGGGTATTAAAGGCCAGCGCCACCACCACCTTGTATAAGGCTTTTAAAGGCATGGAACTACCTCTGAAGTCCCTTTGAATTTTAAGAAATTTATGAGTCTGAAAGTATTGATTCAATGGAAGTTTAAACTGTTTTTTTAAAAAAATACTATATGTAGAATTTTTAAACTTTATAAAAACACATTTTTATGACTTTCCCTTTCCTATCAATATTAACTAAATTATTTGCTTTCTGGAAAATGAGCCATTACACATAGTGCTTGATTTACTTACTGAACAGCCATTGTTACTGATAAGATTGAATCTTGCATAGTTTCATAATACAAAGCTTAAATGAAAAGTCTGAAAGTTTGGTGCATAGTTGGCTTTACTTTTCCTTTTTGTATCACTATGTAAATTAATTGTTGTAGCTTAGGACGAGACCAGTCTCATTAGACCTGGTCTGCTCAGTGCCTGGTAAGTGTCAGGCTCACAGCAAGTATATATTTGATAAAGATATGTCCGAATGAGTCAGCTTTGTTATTGGGCATGCCTATAAAGAAAAATGAGTTAGTATAAAAGTAGGGTTATCTTCTGCAGGATCCAGTTTTATTTATGATTTTCTAGTTTCCTCAATATTTCCTGACTTTTAAGATGTTGCTGTTGTGTAGAAATGTCAGTGCAAATTGTAACTGTGGCTGTTTTGGTTTTAGGTGCACACACTTCATTCACTAGCAGCTTCACTTTCTGCATCAATTTACCAAGCATTATGTGACAGTCATAGCTACAGGTAAAATTACAAAATCAATAAAGAAACCACCCCAAATAGTTTTAATAGAGCAAAACATTCAACTGTTCCAGACTTTTATAGGATTCTTTTTTTTAGGGCTGAAAATAATTCCCTAAATGACATGTGTACTGTAATGGATAAAATAGACCCAGAGAGAAAATAATAATTAGTTGGTTAGTTTAGATGTCACATAGTAACAAAATAGAAATAAAGAGTATGACAAGCAGTAATGTGAGTGATCCTAATCACTGTCTTCAATTTCCTTGAAAGAAGATTCTGATCACAGTGTTTCATACTAGAGATTCCCTAGTCCCTCAGAGGTCACACTCTGAAGCCAGTCAGCTTTAATTGGTTAACTGGTTTTCAGTTGAAATAATAAAAAAAAAACTTGGAAAAGATACATGCTTAAAAGTTATTAGTTTAACTTACACTTTTATGTGTGATGTAGAAGTCAATTGATGGTATCAGTTTTGTTTGATTATATACTACTGGGGATCAACTGTAGGCCATTGTACCTGGTGTGCAGACATGTTCCACCCCTAAGTTATACATTCCCAGACCTCTCCTTTTAGTACCAGGGCCTCAGCAAGTTTCCCAAGCTGGAACTCACTCTGTAGCTCAGGCAGACCCTGACTTGTGGTCCTCATGTCTCATCTTCCTAAGTAGCTGGGATTACAGGTCTGCACTACTATGCTAGCCAATTGATATCAATTAAAAATTGTTATAGTTTTTCTAAATATCAAATTGCCTGTATCTGTTTATATGTTGCATTTTAATGATTAGAATGGCATAAGTTGTAAGAAATGGAACAACTTGGAAGTATGACCTAGATTGAAATGAAGTATACTAATAAATGAAAAAATTTAATAGAAATATATTTATATGAGCCTCGACTTTTTCTTACAAAGGTAGCTGCTCTTTATGGGAACATTTGATTTTAAAATAAGGAGTTACTCCCTCAAAAAATGATCTGCACTTTGTTTTTATCCCTAATTATCCCATACTTAAATGACTCCAAGAATTGCAAATTATAAGCAAGGAAGAAAATTTTAGTTTAGCCTACACGATCATCAAATGACTGTAGGTAAATTGTTTCCTATAAGTCCCTGGCTAAACTGGCACCAAATGAGGTTTCAGATACATTGCTTTGAAGTGTATGTTTTTAGGCTTGACTATGACTTACTCCTTGCAGCCAGCTCTGCCTTTTGCTTTTGTATTTCCTCCATTTCCATGAAGCTCTTTAGAGAAGGGAATCAGTTTTGAGAGGCATTGGTCTTAGATTTAGATACTCTTCAGATATATTTGCTGGCTTTTAGCTTACCTTCTGAATATACAGTTATGCTTAAACAGTTTTGCAGAGCTAAGAATTAATAAATTCAGACCCCGAATTATTGTCTTCTGTGTCTCCAGCTAATATTGACCTCCAACTTTAAAAATTGAGCACAAGTAGAAAGTGTCTTAAAATATTAAGAAACTTCTGAAAGCACTAAAATTGTCTGCCTTGGATAGTGAAAATGAGTGTTTTGTTTTAGAAGACTATCTATCATTAAACATTTTAACTAATATAAAGAACATTCTAAAATAATTTCTTATTGCAAAAGTGAATTCAGTGTTAAAAGCTTTTGATTTTTCATAATCATCTAAGATAGATTTATGTAAAGTACATGTTCACTACCTCTCCCAATGCAGTTACTGTACCTGTTTGTTTTAGCAGTCAGACAGAAGGAAATCAGTTCACAGGAATGGCTTATCAAGGGCTTCTTTTAAGTGATCGACGACGACTCAGGACAGAAAGCATCGAAGAGCATGCGACACCAAACTCAGCTCCAGCTCAATGGCCTGGTGAGAATTTCATGGGTGGTGTGTTGTGGAGGGAGTGGGTTTTTCCTTTCAAATCCTTTTGTAGTTAAAAGAACTTACATTTACTTATTTATTGTGTGTATGTGTGTGTGTGTGTGTGTGTGTGTGTGTGTGTGTGTAGGGGGTCACTTATGGCACACATGAAAGTTAGAGCCCAACTGTTGTAGTCTGTTCTTTGTTTTTACCTTGTCAATCCTGGGGATCAAGATCAGGTTGGTTATATTTGCAGTAAGCACCTTTTACCACTGAGGCATCTTACTGGCCCTGGAGTTAAAAATACTTTGTATATGTGCATGTATTTCTGTTAAAGGGTTAGAAGACAACCTTGGAAGTTGGTCTTGATCATCTGCCTTCTTTGAGAAAGGATCTCTTTGTTGTTCAATGCTGTGTCCCAGGCTAGCTAACTGTAGCACAAATAAGAAAAACCCAGAGACAGATACTGAAGTTCAAGCTGCAGATCAGAAAAGCAAAGCAGCCAGGCCACTAGAGAACTCTTACCTCTATGAAGTCTTCAGATATATTCCTCTCTAATGTTGGTACCACCAACACCCATGCCTCTATGGCTAACTAGTGTGGCTGCTAGGATTAAATGTGTGCGCCACTACAACAACAACAACAACCTAGGTTATTAAAACACCCTAAATGCCATATTCTGTAGATCTCTGAAGTGTTTGAAGACGACCTGTGTATTTAAAATATATCTTTTTGACCTTGGTGGGAGCCCACTGACTCTGGCCTGACAGCAGGGAACTACAATAGGACTAAACTAGGCTCTCTGAATGTGGGTAACAGTTGTATCGCTGGGGCAGATTGTGGGGCCACTGGCAGCAAGACCAGGATATCCTTTCTGCTTGTATCGATTTTTTGGAATTCACTTTCTTTGGAGGGTACCTTGCTCAGCCTAGATATAGTGGGAAGGGCCTTGGTCCTGCCTCAAAGCAACGCACTAGACTTTGGTGACTTCCCATGGGAAGCTTTACCCTCTGAAGAATAAATGGGGTGTAGGGTGAGGGGGAAGGTGGAGGAAGCAGGAGGGGAGGGAATGGAAACGGGATTGGTATGTAAAATGAGAAAAGATAGTTTTTTAAAAAAATAAATACATACATAAAGAAAACATACCTAATATGACTATTAAGTTTAATTATAATAGGTAACTAATTACTAACCTGCATTTCCTTATTATTCTGAACAGTTGGTAATAATAACTTTCAAGAACTAGAAATTTTCATTGCATTGTTAAATGAGCTGTATAGGTACAATACCTTGAACAAGATTAGAAAGGTATGTACAGTATGTTTTAACAAAATTAATCTCAATGTTGTATTAAGATACAAAATTTGCTTTATAGAAGTCCAATCCAATGTAAAATATTTAAACCTAGTAGTTGCTTTTTAAAAATAGATTAAATAATCTACCTTTTTATCTTATTTTTATCCTCCCTTTTTTCTTTTTAGAGTAGATTCAATAATCTACCCTTTTATCCTATCATATCCCTTTTCTCTTTTTAAAACAAGAACTCTGAATCTAATCTCCTTTGTTCAACTTTCCTCCTGACTGTAACCAATAACAGATTGTAACCTACCCCCCTAAACAATGACAAATATCTATAACCCAATGAAAGACCAAAAACCACCCATCACACTTCTTGGGAATATGAACATCATATTCTTATATTCACTTCTTGCTGTCTGGAGGCAATGACATCTTTACGTCATCCTAAAAAGAAAAAGTTGGGCTAATTGTCAAGTCTGGGGAGAGGTATGTATATCATTTGTTGTCCAGTCTCTACCTAATGGGAAAGTACAGGACTTGTCTCAAGTCCTGGCTAGAGTAGTCGGTGAGGCTGGATCATCTCAGCTAGCCACCTCAAAATTGTTCAGAGAAGTTTGTCGTCCAAAACTAATCTTTAGGTGTTGTTTTTCATCTTATTGGCGTTATCATGAACCTGGAGGAATCATCATTGTGGGGTAGTTTATTTATGGGGGTCTTTATCATCCCTTTCTGTTTATTTAACATATCCTTGAGAGCTCAGTTTTATCTTTCTATAACTGCCTGACTTGTAGGAGTGTGTGGTATATCTATAATATGCTTTATATTATTATTAAAAAACTGTTTCATTTTCTTAGTGACAGTGACATATGATGAGTATTGTCTGTCTTTATTTGTATAAGTATACCCATGATGGCCATAACTTCTAGCTAATGTGTGATTACCAAATCTGCCTTTTCTGAACTCAAAGCAGTTGCCCTTTGAAAATATGAATAGGTATCAATGGTGTGGTGTACATATTTTAATTTTTCAAATTCTACAAAATTCCACCTGCCAAATTTCATTCCTTTGAGTATGCTTTGGGTTACTTTTGCAGGTAGTGGATTTTGGTTGTATAAGAAACAAGTAGGGCATTTCCTTATAATTTGTTTGACCTTTTTTTAAACCTTTGCTATTGACATGATGCTTTTTATGAAATTCTGAGGCCCTCAGCACATTTCCAGTTGATCAATTTCTGGATTACCTTGTACTGTAGGACCTGGCAGAACTGTATGGGATTGGATTGTGTTGTGTATTTGTGATGATTCCTATTTCTGATTGTATCTTGTAACTGAATAAATAATAAAGTTGATTCTGTATCATCTGGTATAAATCCAGCAGTTTCAATATGCAAAATAGCTCTTTCTGCATACTGCATGTTGATAACTGTTGAGAAGTTCTATAAAATCCTTTAATACCATTAGTATAGCATATAATTCTTTTTGACAGAATCATAAGGATTTTGATCCACTTTACTTAAGTTTTCTGATTTGTAATCTGCCTTTCATGATTTATTTGTGCCAGTATAGAATGTAGGGGCTCCAGTTATTTGTTTTTTCCTGTATAATGTGAGGAAGGATCCAGCTATTTCTTTACCGAAATTGAATTCTCTTGCTTTTTTGGGATATTTGCTGTTAATCTCTCCCAAAAAATTACTATAATTTTTTGCCAGGATTCACTTTCTTCCCATGATTTGTCAATTTCACAATTATTAAAAGGTACTATAATCCTTGCTGGGATTATAATTATAATTAAATTATAATTATAATTCGTGCTAATTGATGAAGTCTCAATTTTCCTTTCAGAATTAACTCAGGGACCTTTTTCACATAGTTTGTAATTTTTTACTCAGTTTATGTAATAAAGAGATCCATTCTGAGATAATATCTTCCTTCTGCATTAAAATTCCTGTAGAGGAATGTTTGGAGGGAAATATGACCAGAATGCGATTAAGCTTCAGATCCATACAATCCACATGTGCTTTCTGTAATTTCTTATCTATCAAAGCCAATTCTCTCTCAGTTTCAGCTGATGATTTCCTGGGACTATTTATTATCTTATCACCACCTAAGGTTTTGTTTAAATTAATCAGTTCATCAGACTTTATCCCAGTAGTGGGCTGTGGATGGAAAAAGTCTCCTAGCAATCTTTGGAAGTTATTAAAAGTCTGAAATTGATCTCTCCTAATATGCACCTTTTGGGGGTCTAATTTTTTGTAAACCTGTTTTATAGCCTAAATAATTAATAGAATCTCCTTGTTGTATTTTTTTTTCAGGAGCAATTTATAATCCCCAAAAGACAAAATTTTATTTACTTCTTCAAACATTCTAAAGTATCTGCATTTGAATCAGATGTTGTCCATGTAATGGGAAATTCTAGATTTAGGAAGTTGCTTATATATCATTTCCAGTGGCTGACTTACAAAATATTGGTACAGGGTGGGGCTATTTAATATTTCCTGTGGGAGAATCTTCTGTTGATATACCTTAGCAGACAGAGAATTAGGATAAGTAGGCAATGTGGAGTCAAAATTTTTTGTAAAGGTATAGTGAAGAAACAGTCTTTTAAATTAATAACTGTAAGAGGCCATCCTTTAGGTAATAGAGAGCCCATTGGCTGAATCACCTTATTAACAGCTCTTAAATCTATTACCATTCTTTATTTTCCAGATTTCTTTTTAATAATCATCCAGTTACTCCTGTACCAACTGTTCTAAAGCCTAAAGTTTCTCTGTATTGTGTTGTATAACCTATACTGGTTTTTCTGTCACTCAATTTTTTTTTTTAAGACAGGATTTCTCTGTGTTGCTTTGGAGCCTGTCCTGGAACCCGCTCTTGTAGACCAGGCTGGCCTTGAACTCTCACAGATCTGCTTGCCTTCTGAGTGCTGGGATTAAAGACGTGTGCCACCACTGCCCAGCGTCTGTCAATCATTTTAAAGGTAGGGCTGTTGGTGCCTTTGGAAGATCAGCAGCTCTTGTGCCCTGTTCTTGTACAACCTGAATGGTCAGTGACTGTTCCTTATAAAACCTTCTGATATTTTTCCAGGAAACATACATTAATTTGTGGTCTGTTTCTAAGTTTGGGGGCGTGTTTATCTCAGTATTCTATTGCTGTAGCAAATCACATCCCCATAAATTCGTTGCTGTGTTGGTCACATATATATAGCTTTAATTTTCCTTTCTGTCCTTTTGGCCCTGTACATTTGACCCATCTTGTGTGCTTTACCTGAGATAAAGTTCCAGTCCCTAAAAGCTAGACATATACCTCCTGAAGAGAGAGGCCAATTTGAATTCCAAGATTCTGGTGAAATTATTGTTACATCCGCATCTGTGCCTATCAGACCATCGATGACAGTGTCATTTATTCATATTTTTAATTTTGGTCTTTGTTCATTTATAGAAGTCTGCCAAAATACTTGCTTTTTGGTTTCTCTTGAAGTTTTTTTTTCTCTCTCCTATAGCTGTTCTGTTATCCAGAGCAGTATGGTTTCTTACAGTATGCATTAGGTTTTTTTAATTGCTCTGGGAGTTTCCTCCATGATGACAGGAAATGACTGAGCCAGAGACCTATACAAGAGGCCCCTCATAGAGTGTCCCTGCAGCAAAGGATTAACTTCAATATTCCTTGTTGATTTACATTCATTAGTCCAATGCCTGCCATTGCCACACCTTCCATATAATCCAGAAAGGAGGGGTATTCTGTTCGTTTATAATAGCAATAAACATTGTTAAACAATATAATAACAATATGCATTATTTCTAGGAACACCCTGTTTACAATCCCTTTTAAGGTGACCTTGTTTGCCAAAATTGAAACACTTGACATTTTAATTTTTCCTCAAAACTCTGGAAATCACCTCTCCTATCCAAGCTTCATCATGGTCATGGGATTCAATTTTGATTATATCTCGGATCCATTCCTCCAATGGTGCTGATCTTAATGGCCTAATTGTCCATTTACATTGAGAACTAGCATTTCAAAAGCCAAAGATTTAATTATTATTTGTCTAGCTTCTGAATTTGGTATCATTCTATTTACTGCTGAATTTAATCTTTGTAAGGAATCTGTGAAGGCTTCCTTTGGACCCTGTATAATTTTAGTAAATGACTCAATTGTTTTTCTTAATTCTACAGTTCTGTCCCAAGCATTAGAAGCTTCTGTGTGACATAAAGCCACGGTGTGGTCATCATATAAAGGTTGCCTTTCTATAGCAGCATTAGTCTCCTTCTCAAAGAATTTGATCTTGGGAGATTTCTATACCTCTAGCTTTACTCTGTTGTTCAATAGTCTTAGCCTCTTCTCTGAACCAGGTACTCCATTGTAATTGTGGACCAGGCTCTAAAACAGGTTTATCTAAGTCTATCCAGTCTTTAGGGATAATTCTATTACAAACTGATCACAAGTTTAACATTTGCTTCACAAAAGGTGAATGCATGCCATATGAGACTCAGTTCCTTCAATCTCCTTAAATTTAACATTGACACAAGAGTCCAGTCAGCTCTTACAGAGCCTCTATCATTTGGCAGTTCCTGTAAGCTTACTGGATATATTAAGGTTGGTTGTTTGAAAACCTTAGGCTGCTCTTTTTTAACCTTAAAATGCAATGCTGAAATTGATTCTCCATTAAATTCCTCTGATTGGATCTGAATATATCTATGGTCTGTTTTCTTATGTTTTTCTAAAGCCTGTATCTTGACAGTCAAGCTGAAAAACTTTTTAAGAGATAAACCAAGAAATATCAAAACAACAACAAGGATTATCAAAATGATAATAGTATGTCAATCCCAGTTGATTATCCCATCATTCAGTTGTTCCATTTTTAAATCATGCATTGCATAATCATACAGAGACCTAACTTTCTCTACCATACTTGTGTTTCCATTTTTTAATGTGGGAAGAACTCTCCCTTTGAGCTAATTCCTCCCTTAAAGAATTCCCAATTTTCTCATCAAATCTGCTGCCAGTGATGATGAAGATGTGAGCCTTATTGCTGCTGCGTAGAATAGTAAAAGCCTGATTGAATTTCAAGACCTAGTTTGGCAGCAGCCCGAGAAGGGGGTTCAGGGAAAGCCCACCAGGAAAGAAAAAAGGAAAACCTAGCCTGTAGGTTGGTGACTCTAGCTGTGTGGAACTCCAGCCTATGATGGTGGCTGCAAAGCCACAGTTAAATGACTTTTTTGTGAATTCGTACTCCCAAAGTTGGGTGCCAGATTTAGCAAGAATAATAAAAACCCAGTAACAGATATTGGGGTTATAGCTGAAGATCAAAAAAACAAAGCAGCCAACCACTAGTGAGCTCTTATCTCTATGAAATGTTCAGACTGAAAAAAGAGCTAGTTCTGGTGTCATTCTGCCTTATATTCCTTGCTAGTTCTGGTATTAAAGGCATGCACCATCACCGCCCCACCTCTGTGACTAACTAATGTGGCTGCTGGGATTAAATGTGTGTGCCACCCCTGCCTGGCTTGTCTGATTGACTAGTGTGGCTACCTTTGTATTCTAATCTTCAGGTAAGCTTTATTTATTAAAACACAAATAAAATATCACTATACTAACCCAAAGCTTTTAGGGGTTTTCCTATGTCCTTCTCTCATTTTACTGCAGGAGCACTGCAGTTACAGACATGGTGCCACTCCTGGCAGGAGCGCTGCAGTTACAGACATGGGGCCACTCCTGGCTTTGTGTAGGTTGTGGAGACTGAAACTCAGGACCTTCCTTTGTGGTTTAGTGCCTTACCCACTGTGTCATGTCCCCAGGCTGCTCCTAATATTTCTTTTCAAGATAGGGTTTCTCTGTGTAGCTCTTGCTGTCCTGGATCTAACTCTATAGACCAGGGTGGCCTTAAACTCACAGAGATCCACCTGCCTCTCCTTCCCAAGTGCTGGGATTAAAGACATGTGCCACCACCACCCCACCTAAATTTCTTTCTAAACTATTGACCTTTGAAAACTATTGACCAATTTCCTGATGTTTCTTTCTGTAGAGTTGGTATTTTTTTTTCTTTTGAGTTGGTAAATTTTGCTTGTTTCTGATGTTTTCTGCTGTGGATTAGCCACTTAAGTGCCATAGTAAGTATTTTGAGAACACTAAGAAAGTTAAAGCTTAAAAAAAAAAAAAGCAGCTGTGGTGACCAGCATAATAAGAGCTCAACACTTCATGAGCACATCATTTCCATTGCCTGGAATTTAGGGATAGAGTCTCATCAGTGACAGACATGCTGTCATAGATTCCAAGAAGACACCGTTATTTCAAGAGTGTGATTTATATACCAGAGCAGAAGTGGCCATTCTGTGGCATCTATTTCATGCTGTATTCCTCTGGTTAGTGTTCTTTCTCACTTTCACATGGTTATTTCAAACCTTCCCTCTGGGCTGCAGAGATGACTCAGCATCTGAGTACTACTCTTTCAGAGGACTAAAGTTCAGACCCAGCACTCACACCAGAGGCTCAGCACTGTCTGTAACTCCAGCTTCAGGATGTCTATGCCCTCTTCTGATCTGTACACACTGTACACAAGACATAAATGCAATAAAATAAGAACCTTCTCCATTCTGTTCATATCCTCTTGTATTCAAAATTAATTTAAGCAAAAGTTTTTAGAAACTGGTTTGTTTTAACTCTGTTTTGTTTTTCCAAACAAAGCTTCTCTGTAGCTTTGGAGCCTTGTCCTGGCACTTGCTCTGTAGATCAGGCTGTCAGGAGGAACTCAGAGTGATTCTCTTGCCTCTGCCTCCTGAGTGCTGATATTAAAGGTGTGCACTGTCAAGGCCTGATCTGTTTTAACTCTTTATTTGAAATAATTTCAGACTTGCAAAAAGTTCCAAGGAGTCTAAAATTTTTTTATGCAGTCACCTTGAGTTTTACTTAGTTCTCCTATTGACATTTTAACATGGTTGCTTTATCATTCATTCCTTCTCGTGGTGGCATTAATTAAAAAGACCCCCATAAGCTCACCTGTTTGAATGCTTGATCCCCAGTTAGTGAAACTGTTTGGGTATGTGAATTAGGAGATGTGATCCTGTTGAAGGAGGTTTGGCATTGGGTGTGGGCTTTGGCTCAGTCTCACACTCCCTGCCTGCAACTTATAGGTGAGATGTGTAAGCTCTCAGCTCTTCTACAGCACCGTGTCTGCTTGATCCCTGCCATGATGTTCATGGACTAACTATCTGAACTATAAGCACGCTCCCATCTTTTATAAGCTGCCTTGGTCATGGTGTCTCTTCACAGCAATAGAACAGTGACTAAAATAACATGTTTTACTTTTTTTTCTTAAGATAAGGTCTTATTGTATAGCTTTAGCTGACTTTGAACTTACAGTGGTCCTCCTGCTTCTGGTATTGCATTTGTGCACCACCACACCTGACTTCCTTATTTATTTTCTATGTGTATATAGCTAAGGGTATTTTTTCTCAAATATTTGGGGTTTGCTTTTTAGGCAAAATATTATTTTCTATTTAAAAATTTCAGTGTATTTTTATGTAAGAACAGATTTTCTCAGCTATAAGCAGGATGGTTAGCAAATTTAACATCTCAGTGCTGATAGCGGATTGTTGTCTACTTGAAATCTTTTCAGATTTCACCATAGCCACCTTGGTGCCTTTTTCATGGCCAAGTTAACCTTAGCTATGATAATCCCATTAGTCTCCTTGAATGATGACTGAAGTCTCTTCTTTTTCCATGCCCTCCTCTGTTCTCTTCCTCTTGCCCTCCCTTTCCTTCCTTCCCACTTCCATTTTTTCTTTGTTCCATTGTTATTTTTTGAGGGTTTTGGTACAGCCTTGCTAGGCATCATAGCTCAGGTGGGTCTCTTTCCTGAGTGCTGGACTCAATGAGTGCGTACCGCTGCTGTGTCTGGACTCAGGTGTGTA
>JAQHUG010000003.1:14858065-14884825 GCA_028555095.1 Dicrostonyx torquatus | reverse complement strand
CATACACCTGAATGCAAGTGCCCTTAGAGCCCAGAAGTGTATGTCAGATCCCCAGGAGCTGAACGTATGTATAATTGTGAGCTGCCTGAAATTGGTTCTGGGAACCAAATTTGGGGCCTCTGTGAAAGTGCTCTTAACTGCCACGCCATCTCTATGGCTCCTCTTAATGCATCTTATGGCATTTACTTAAGCCAATGGTATATACCAAGTAACTTCATTGGATATTGTCTACCTGCTTCTTTGCCATGACTCTTTGCCATGGAATATTGATACACAGTAACCAGGAAAGTTTAAAATTAGTCTAGAATATTGCATGGCAAGAAGAGGAGCAGAAGAAAGGTTAAGTCTATAAACTAATGCTGACCTTTAAATCTCATTCAGCACCTCCTGTTCCTGCTGAAGATATAGATAAACACCGAAGGAGATTTAACATGAGAATGCTGGTCCCTGGAAGGCCTGTAAAAGATGCTACCCCACCACCAGTGCCTGCAGAAAGACCATCTTACAGAGAAAAATTTATTCCTCCAGAACTTAGTATGTGGGATTACTTTGTTGCAAAGGTAAGGAGTATGAAGTATGCAGACTTTAAATGTGTCTGTTTTATTGACTCTCGAATATGTGTCACATCCAAATGATTGATGGAAGAGCTTTTGGTTAAGTCACCTCAGTTTAGAAATTTAATCTCTCAAGTCCAGAAACCAAATAAATAGTCCTAGAAAATTTAGCAATATCAAATGACAATAGATGAGAATAGTTCTAGAAAATTTAGTGATTATCAAATGATAATAGATGAAAAAATAAAGTCATGTGGGACTTAGGTAAAAACTAGAAGTCAGCTTATTAACATATTACAAACTCATCTTTTTAAATTGATAAGGATTTTTGTTTATTCTGTAGTCTTCTGTTATCGGCAGTTATCTTGATCAGCATGAATTAGAGGATTTATCAGGCTGTGGTGAGGTGCCATGACATCTTTGTTTCTTTGTTTTAGACAAGCAGAGAAGACTTGTATAAAGATCAGCATACTCATGGTGATTCCTACGCTGTTAGCCTGTCTCATACAGTATTGGTGCATGCAATTATGACACTTGCTGTATTTCCTCTTTTGTGTGAACTAACACTGTAGTCACCTTGTTGTACATACCAATAAGACCTCATAGTGTTTTGTTTGCTTGTCTGTTTTTTTGAGACAGGGTTTCACAATGTTGCCCTGACTGTCCTGGAATGCAGTATGTACACCAGGCTGGCCTTGAACTGAGAAATCTGTCTGCCTCTGCCTTCTAAGTGCTGGGATTAAAGGCATGCACCTGGGTTACTGAAACATTGAACCTCCTGTTTCTTTGTATACTATGCTCCTCTTAGAAATAGCTTTTGAAACATTGCTATCTTAGAAATTTTGATTATTTAGGGGTCTGCAAAGCAGGCCCTAGAGCCCCACCTTTCCAATTAAAGATTTCTCCTTGTCGTGTCTAAAGCCTTTTGCATCATTAATGTAAACAGTGACAACATTAAGAGTTATAAATGGTAATATGCCAACCTATTTTCATTTTAAGATGTTTTCTCATGATTAATATAAGGTTATGAAAATTTAGAAAATACAAAAACATACTAAGAATAAAATATGCCAGCACTCAAAAAGTAGGAGCAGGAAATAGCAAATATGAGACTAGCTTTGTGTTTTACTTTTTAAAATTAACATTATAAGGCAAATAGTTGTTATAACATTGGAAGCATATAGCTAGCTAGGTGTGTTGGTGCACACCTTTAATCCTAGCACCCTGAGGCAGGTGGATCTCTGAGTTTGAGACTAGCCTGGCCTGCATTGCTGATTCCAACCAGTCAGGTATATATAGTGAGACCCTTTCTCAAAAAAGAAAGAAAGAAAAGAAAACCATATAATTATCATTAAAATTTTTCTGTTATGGAAGCTTCAAATATATACAAAAGAAAAAATAATTTTTTTTTTTTTTTTTTTGGTTTTTCGAGACAGGGTTTCTCTGTGGCTTTGGAGCCTGCACTGGAACTAGCTCTTGTAGACCAGGCTGGCCTCGAACTCACAAAGATCTGCTTGCCTCTGCCTCCCGAGTGCTGGGATTAAAGGCGTGCGCCACCACCGCCCAGCAAAAAAATAATTTCTAAATCCTTATCTATCATCTAGTTTCAAAAATTGTCAACTTGCTAGACAATTAATTCATTTTACCTTTGTTTACCATTGATGGGTTAGAAGCAAATGTAGAACTCATGAAATTTCATTCATAAATGTTTTCATAAGTGTTTTTGACACAGGGTCTTGCTGTGTAGCCTTGTGTAGACTACTTTGAACTTGCCTCAGTCCTCCTGTACCCACCTCATAAATCCTCAAATTATAGATAGGTATGTCCCCTCATACCTGGACAGTATTTGATTTTTGCAGTGAATTTTGGAGCAGTCGAGATGACTCAAAGACTAACTGCTTTCTAGGCTAGCCAGGATACCTGAGTTAACTTCCTAGAATTTGCATGGAGAGGAAGGAAAGATCCATCTTTACACACTGTCCTCTGACCATGACATGCATGCGCACACATGATAATTTTTTAAAAGCTGCCTGATAAACAGCTCTGGAGGAGGGTGGCAGGATGGCTCATTGGGACAAGGCACTTGCTGCTAAGTGGCCAAGTTCAAGCCTCAGCACCCACACGGCGGGAGGAGAGAACTCCTTTAGTTGTCCTTTGACTTGTCTTGTGTGGCATAGTCCGCTTGTGCCCACACACATGCATATACCCACATAAAATAAATACATGAATATTTTATTTTATTTTTTGCTTTTTGAGACAGGCTTTCTCTGTAGCTTTGGAGCCTGTCATGGAACTAGCTCCTGTAGACCAGGCTGGCCTCAGACTAAAGAAATTCTCCTACCTCTGCCTCCTGGGTGCTGGATTAAAGGCATGCACCACCACAGCCCTGGTTTTTTGGTTTTTGGTTTTTGGTTTTTTGTTTGTTTGTTTTTTGGTAAAGAGTGCTTTAAAGCTAGATTTGATGGCACATAGCTGTAATCCCTGCACTGGTACTAGGAATGTGGGCACAAGGAGGTGCCAGTTTGAAGTCAGCCTGTGCTGTCCTTACAAAACAGATAGGCAGCAACAGTCAAAGAACAGATTTTTTAAAAAGGTGTATGTCACCACACAGCTTTTAAAAGCAATTGTGTGTATAGATGTTTTGCTTGCATGTATGGCTGTTAGCACATGCATGTAGTGTCTAAGGAGGCCAGAAGAGAGAGTCAAATCTACTGCATTGCAGGTAGTTGTGAGCCACCTTGTGGGTGCTGGGCATCAAACCCAGATTCTCTGGGAGAGCAGCTTGTAGTTTTAACCACTGAGCCATCTCTCCAGACCAAAAAGAGCATATTTTGAAAAGATCACACTAGCATTATTTTAAATGGTATCAAGTATCCATCATGTACACTTTTCCTTTATATCTTAAATGTTTTTATATAGTTCACTTTGCAAGTTCGGATCCAAAATAAGACTCATACATTGCATTTCGCTGCTGTCTTAGTCTTTGTCTTTGGTGGTGGTGGGGATCTTATGTAATCTATCTAGTTTTTTTTTAGACGAGTGGGTCATAGGATGTGGTAATGGAGTACTCTTCCAGTGATACTACCTAGAGGGATGCCAAAAATGTATTAGTAGTTCCATCTTTATACTTGACTGGCACTTGAATAGAGGTGTGATGGAGAAGTAAGATAAGAGAGGAATCAGAGAGAAGTAAAATTGGAGCCCTTCAAACAGGAAATGATTTTATCCTTTCAGAAGCAGGCATAAGTTAATAGGGTAGCTTAACATTATAAGACCTGTGTAGAAAGCCAGGGAGATGCAGAGCAGAGGACATTTTGCAATGCTTGGATTAAAACTCATTAGAGTCTTTGTTAAGCTCACTGCAGAATCTATTTGTGCTTTTTCTTGGGGCTTTTTTTGTTTTGTATTTTGTTGTTGTTCTTCATGGCTGAATTAGAGAGTGATGAGCTCAAGATTTACTTGCAGGCCTGTGACAGCCATTGGAGTAACTGTGATCACAGTATGGGGTCTCAGACGGCTTCTAAAGCCTGGAGTTTGCTCACCTGTTCTGTCCTCAGAAACTGCTTTGGAATCCTGTCATGGTTACCACATTCTATTGGAAATAGAATGTCCTGCCTGAGCCATTGCATGTTACTAGGGAAATTGGGTGTCCTCTTGGGCTTCTTAGTCGCTCTAATAGAAGAATTTTAAGAATGGACTCGAAATCAAGGTGGAGGACAGTTTTGTTAAGAGTTTAGCAGAAAATCTCCAGGAAAAATGAGCTCTTGGCAGCTGCTTGCAGGAGGGAGACAGAGAAGAGGAAGAGAGAAAGCCATACTGTCTGAGTTAGGCCAGCATGGAGGACAGCCATGTGGCTACTTGTCTGCCACAGGTAGGCAGGGGACTTCGGAGAAAGAATAAGGAAGCTCAAAGGAAAACTAAAGTCCAAAAAACATACCTGGGCTCTGACCTGTATGTGGAGGAAAGAGATAAAAGAGAAGAAAAAACAGGAAAAATTTTTTCTTAGGTTTTAATTCTCTTGTCTGTGTAGAATTGAGTGAGGCTCAGATTCGTCTTCCTTTACACAGTTCTGTTGAATCTCAGATATTTTTCCCCTGGTAATGGTGACTTTTGTAAATCTCGAACCTGCTAAAGAAAGCTTTGCTTAGCTTGGCACAACTTAACGTATTCAGTTTTAGATCAGAGTTAAACCATATGTTGAAATACTGTAGAAATGTTTAAGTGTTTTAAACATTTACTGTATATTTAATATGTTGTAAAATTGTATATTTACCAAGGGCTTTGCCTTTCATTGCAGCCATTTCTTCCTCTATCTGATAGTGGTGTCATCTATGACTCTGATGAAAGTGTTCACAGTGATGATGAAGAAGATGACGCCTTTTTTTCAGACACACAAATACAGGAACACCAAGATCCTAATTCCTATAGGTAAAAAAGCCTCCTATCCCCTTTTGACCTTATTTTGCAGAAAAATTTGATATTATTTATATGTTGTTGGATGAGGTAACTCACACCTTTAATCTAAGCAGAAGCAGGCAGAGAACTCTCTGTGAATTCTAGACCAGCCTAGAGTACAAAACAACCATCCAAACAATAATCCAAAAATTAAAAATAAAAAATTGAGACAGAGTTTATCTAAGTTTTTCTGGCTGACCTAGAACTTGCTGTATAAACCAGGCTGGCCTCAAACTCCATCTTCCTTTGCCCCCTGAATGCTGATATTAAAGTCACTTGACACCATGCTGGCTTTCAAATTTGTTTTTGAATAAATTAATAATATTACCATGAATTTATATTGAAAGTAATACATATAAGTGATATTTTAGGAGTTCTTTATCTTTCAGTTAAGTTTCTAGATAGTTTCCATGAAAATTATAAAACTAACATTTAATTGAGAAAAATGTAATATGCTTTTAGAACTTCACATCAATAAATGATATGCTACTAAATTCTTTGTGACTGTACGAGGAATAATTTTCTACTAGGTAATTTTCTTTTATTCTAAGTGTGATACATTGTAAAAGTTTCCTTCCTTCCTTCCACTGTGTAGATCAAGGTGGACTTGAAGTCACAGAGATTCACTTGTCTCTGCCTTCCAAGTGTTGGAATCAAAGGTGTGCACCACCACACCCTGCCCAAAGTTTTATTTTTCAAAGACTATAAATAAGCCATTTTTTTGTGTGTAATAAAAGTCAAAGGCTGCTTTTCTGGGTTGAAATTGGGCCAATCTGGGTTGAAACAGTTGGTAGGAGCATCACTGCTCTTTTCCTGTGATTCTGTTTCTAGGATGATAAATAGTTTGTTTATTTTGTTTTGTTTTGTTTTTCTCTTCCCAAATAGCTGGGCTCTTCTACATCTGACAATGGTTAAACTGGCACTTCACAATATAAAGAATTTCTTTCCTATTGCTGGACTGGAATTTTCTGGTGAGTCTGGAATTTGAAAGGTGTCTTAGAGTTTTCTGTTGCTGTGAAGAGACATCATACCACAGCAGCTCTGATAAAGGAAAACATTTCATTGGAACTGGCTTACAGTTTCAGAGGTTTAGTCTGTTATCATCATGATGAGAAGCATGGCAACATGCAGGCAGACATGGTACTGGAGGAGGAACTGAGACTTCTACAACTGGATCCCAGGCAGCAAAAGTGAACTGAGGTTCTGAGACCTCAAAACCCACCAACCCCTACTTACATACTTCCTCCAAGAAAGCCACACCTACTCCCAATGCCACACCTACTAATAGTGCCTCTCCCTATGGACCAAATATTCAAACACATGTGTCTGTGGGGGCCATTCCTAGTCAAACCACCACAAAAGTCAATGTTATTAAATATAATAAATTGTTATTAAGTTAATATTCAAAATCTGTATAGAAGGACATTTAGTATTTTAAAAATATTGTATTCCCTATTTTGCAGCCTTCTATTGCAGGCTCCAGTCTGTGTTTTGAATTTGATTTAAAAACTGCAGTCTGCCTAGAAGACTGAAAGAATAAGAATCCAGACCAGGAAAGCTGGGCATTTTTATTTTTCTTTGCTTGTTTTATTGCTTTCCATTTGATTGAAAGCATGTAGATTAAAACTAGTAATAGTCTTACAAGATTGATGTGTTCAGATCTGTTTATTTTCAGAAGTCTTGGCTCTAAGAGTTCAGATTTTGCAGATTAGTGACTTGATTTTCTTATCTTCTAGAGCTTCCTGTGACATCACCATTAGGAATTGCTGTCATTAAAAACTTAGAGAACTGGGAACAGATTCTGCAGGAGAAAATGGATCACTTTGAGGGTCCACCCCCTAACTATGTCAACACATACCCAGCTGACCTCTCAGTGGGAGCTGGACCAGCTATTCTTCGAAATAAAGCAATGCTGGAGCCTGAGAATACTCCATTCAAGTAAGAAATTTCTTAGAATCCTGATGATAGTATAGCTTGGTTTAACTCTTCTAAGAAACAATTTGACAGCGTATGTCAGTAGCCTTCAGAATAGTTTTTACAATGAAACTGCAGCCAGGGTTCAGCAGTGTTCTGTAGCTGCATTACTTTTGTTTTTGCTTTGTTTATTTTCTTGTGTTTTAGACAGAATTTCTCTGTGTAACAGCATAGACTCTTCTGGAACCCACTTTGTAGACCAGACTGGCCTCAAACTCACAGAGATCTGCTTGCCCCTGTCTCCCAAGTGCTGGAATTTAAGGCTTGTGCCACTATTCCTGGCAATATGCTAGTTTTGTAGTTGGGAAAAAAGATTTACTATCTGTTGTGTTTCTTACTCTTGAGGGAGATATGATTATAATCTACATTTCAATCAGTATTCCTGACTTTTTTGTGAATAATTAATTAAAGGCAAAACAAAGGTTTTAATGTTATTTTGATGCTCTACCTACCTACCGCAGCCCTTTTTGGTGAGCAGCATGCCTTCAAAAATTATTTTTGACTAACACATAAAAATATAAAAATTATATTTTCATAAGTTTATATGTGATATATTAACATATATATACAATATAATATTTAAATTGGATTAAATTTATGTGTCTGTATGCTTTGTTTTGAAGGAACCAGCCATGTTTAGGAGTAGTAGTCACAAGATGATATACTTAAACAATTGGAAATACTGTTTCTTTATATTCATCCGTGTGCTTTTACTATCTGGAAAACCTAGAATATAATTAAAAAACAAAAACCAATGAGCAATGAGTCACTTGATACTTATCTCCCCTAGTTCATTCAGTGCCATTGGAAAATTGATTACTGGATCAAGCAATTATATTCAGGAAAATCTAAAATTAAGAGGGAAATAAATCTTTGAACACACTTGGAGGATTTGAAGCAAATATCTGCAAAAACTGTGTTTTCTGTGAGCTGATTGGTTGTCAACCATTTGTCCATTTGATAGATCTCGGGATGCGTCTGCACTGCCAGCCAAGCGACTCTGGCATTTCCTTGTAAAACAGGAAGTTCTTCAGGAGACATTTATTAGATATATTTTCACAAAGAAGAGAAAGCAAAGTGAGGTATTCCAAGATTAATTTTTTTCAGTTGTAGTTTTTCTTTAGTCTCTCTCTCTCTCTTTTTAACGTATTTGATTTTTAGTATTTGACTTATTTTGAAAATGTATTTTTGGATGGGTTGTTCTCTGTTATTTTTAGACACTCTGAGGAGTAGCCAAAGCTTATCAGGCTTCAGTGAGCTTTTATAAAACATTTCCATCTCACAGGCATGGAACAGTGCAAGTTCCATGATAGAGCACAGATTCAAGTGCAGTTGGCAATTCCTTTAAATAAATGCTGTTGGACTGTCACATAGAATAGCTTTGCAGTAAATGGTTTCCAGAGCCTAACATATAAATGGCTGTACTTTGTGATATGATCTTTTAAATATGCAATTTAAAACATAACATAGCCTTTTAAGCATGTTTTATTTTTAATTTACAAATAAACAAGTTTTCAAGGTCAGCCTGGTCTACAAAGTGAGTTCCAGGACAGGCTCCAAAGTTACACAGAGAAGCCCTGTCTTGAAAAAGCAACAACAACAAAACCAAACAAACAAAAAACCAAAATAAACAATTTTTTTTCTTTTTTTTCTTTTTTTTAATCGAAGAGGGCTTCTGATCCCTGGAACTGGAGTTAAGGTGATGAGCTTTTTTGATAACTAAGACTCTAATGGAATTGAAATTGCTAATGCAATATTTGTTAGGGAGCACACAGAGGTACACTGTTTGCCTCTGTCTGTGACATTCCTAATGGTGATAGATGCTCTTTCCTTATTCTACAGTGTGGGAACCTAAGAAATGACTGTAACATGAAAGATGCTTGCTCAGTTATGAGGTTGTTATTCACAAAAGCCAAATATTTGAAAGAATGTATTTTCTGAATGTTTAGTTCTTTAAACCATTAAACATAGCAGTTTATTAAAAACTGTGCTTTCTTGGTAAGGTTTGTAGCACACAGATCCTTAAGTGTTGTGGGAAGCAGTTATGTTCAGGTTCCTTGCATCCTTCCAGCTTACAACTTATACCTTTCTCTCTCTGCCCTTAGTCTCCCTTCCATCATGTCCTGCAGGCTCTGGTTTTGGAGTCAGCAGAAGGTCCCTATGAACACTACGGAGAGGCAGAGATAAAGCAAGCACTTCCTTCCTAACTTGCTGGAGGAGTATATTGTAGGTTTTAGGGAAGAGCTGGAATGAGAGGGTTTTCAGCAGTCTTTCTTTTGACTTCTGCACATTGAATGAAGTGACTCTTATTTAGTGCTGTGTAATCACTGTGTCTCTGCCACCCTGCAGAATAGTTACCTATGGCTGAGCATTGAAGTGTGGCCCATGTGACTGAATGTCCAGTGTTGTTTGAGTAGCCATGTGGTTAGTGGCTACTGTATCAAAAAGTACAGATCTGTTGAAAATGTAGTTTTTTTTAAGAAAATAATTTTGGAAAATATTTAAGTCTTTTAAGATTAAAAACTGATCAC
Organism: Dicrostonyx torquatus; assembly: GCA_028555095.1. Classification (NCBI taxonomy): domain Eukaryota; kingdom Metazoa; phylum Chordata; class Mammalia; order Rodentia; family Cricetidae; genus Dicrostonyx; species Dicrostonyx torquatus. The sequence continues at coordinate 14,875,311 of JAQHUG010000003.1, read as the reverse complement.
TAGGCCCAGAAATAAAATCTCCAACAGGTGTGCTTTATCTTTGTAGGTTTGGGGGTAGGATTTTGGTGATCAACAAATTTGATAAATTAATTAGTAAAATCCTTTTTTTTTATTAAAAAGCCTTTGTGGGGGGGCAAGATGGAGGGGAGGGGGAGAGTAAACATGTTCAGCAGTTAAGAACACTTACTACTTTTTTCAGAGGACCCGAGTTCTATTCCTAGCTCCTAAGTCTGGCAGCTCACAACTGCCTCTACCTTCAGCTCCAGGGGACATGATACTGTCTCTGGCCTCTGTGGTCACCCACACAAGTGTGGTATATATACACACTATAAAACACATACATACATACATACATACATACATACATACATACATACATACATACATACATACAAATAAAAATTTTAAAAACAAAACTGACATGTTGACTAATTCTAAAACATTTGAAATTTTTGATATAAGGTTAAAGAAAAAATATTTCACAAATCAAGCTTTTGTCAAATTAATAAATATGTCAGACCAGGTAGTTAACTTAGCAAGCTGATTTTTCAGTTATTGACTTTCACTGAGGTAGCCCTTCTCAGTAGAGTCAGAGACTCTGAATGGACTGTTAGGCTGAAATTGTCTCATCAGGACCACTGAGAAGAAGTTTCAGGCTCTGATCGTGTTTCTGGGCTCCCGTAGTAGAGGAATATTTCCAGTTGTACCTCCCTTAGGACTTGACAATCAGGGCTCAAGCAAGTGTCCTTTCCCTGTGCCTTGTTCTCTCACACATTTTTTTACAAGGAGAATAACCTTCTGGTTATATGATTACTCAGATTTGTTAAAAAGTAAGAATGAAACACTGAAAACAAAAGGTGCTTTTCTAACAGTGTGAAGCGTGGGTTCAGTCTTTAGAACCTTAGAAATATAAAAATAAATGGAGGGGGCAGCAACTAATGACATAACTGGGAAGATGGCTCAGGTAATAAATTGCTTTCCATGCAAGTATAAGGACATGGGTTAGGTTCCCCAGCACCCACATAGAAGCCCAAGTGTGGTAGCACATCTGTACTCCAAGAATTGGAGAGGCAGAAACAGGTGGATCCAGGAAGTTTGCTGGCTGGTAATTGATGAGCTCCAGATTCAGTGAGAGACCCTGTCTCAAAAAATAAGGCCTGAGGAAGATTGAATTCTGGCCTCCCTGTGACCTCATGCACATATATCAGTATATACATGTATATAACACAAAATTAAAAGAAGTAGGTCTTATTTTTAGAGATTATAGTTTGGAGAATTTTAAGTTATATAAATTGTATGCAAATAATAAATTTTTATTTTGAAATAGTTTTTAGGTTTTCATGTGTATATGATAGAATAACTTTAGCTACGTTGTTTTACTTTGTTTTTCTGATACTTTGTTTTATCCAATTTAACTTTTGAAGTCAGTTTTGTCATCTTTTATGATAACCATTCTAGCTTGAAATTTTTCATTCTCTTTATGATTTGTTTTATGCATGTGTTTTGTGTTTGTGACGGTGTGGTGTTCTGTAGTCTGTAGAAGAACATGTGGAGCAGGTCAGACACAACTCCGTAGCAGAAGATTGCCATATCAAGGTAGTCTCCCATGCGCTCGCTGTCTGCCGCTCACTTCTTCAGGTTCTTGGAGCTAACCCTAATCTCTGTGCTAACCACGACTGCCCAGCTGAGGAAGATAACTTGCTGCTCATCCCTCCTTGAGTGGAGGACAGGAAACACCCTGTATCTAGCTCTGCTCTGTTCAGCCATAGATTCTTCTTTCTTGTTCTCATCTCCACTTCTGTCACATGTTTGAGTCTGTTTTTAAACCCAGCTGGTCTTTCTTCTTGACTCTCCTGCTCTACTTCCCCTTTTTCTCTGATTCTCCAAATGCTTCCCCATCTCTTCTGACAAGTCTTCATTCTTTTTTCCTCATCTTCCTAGGTTCTCTCTGTTCCATTCCCCAGCCCTTTCTCTCCTTTGATTTTCTATGACTCTGTCCTTCACCCACGCCCCTCTACTCACACTTCCTTCCTCCCTCCCTCCCTCCCTCCCTTATTCTTTCCCTCCCTCCCTCCCTTATTCTTTCCCTCTCTCTTTCCTCTCTCTCTCTCTCTCTCTCATACACACACACACACACACACACACCACACACTTTATACAGAATATTTGTGCATTTTTGGAAGAACTAAAATATATAAATTGTGAAAAATTTTGGCCATCTTTTGTAATCATTACTGTGCATTCACAGTAGGATTTTTTATAACTGGGGTGTTTGATTACAGAGCATCAGAGCATGAGAGTAGATTTCTCAAACTAATTCCCAGCACACTAATGCTCCCGTACTCTCTCTTCCTGCTGCTGCTACATTTTCTTCTTACTGAGCTGTAATCCTGTGGGATTTCGTGTCTGTGTAGAGTCACACAGCAACAACTAACCCTCAGCAATTTTTGTAGGTTGAAGCTGATCTGGGCTATCCAGGAGGGAAGGCAAAAGTCATTCATAAGGAATCTGACATGATCATGGCATTTTCTATTAATAAGGTAAACATTGTAGTCATTATAAACAGTGTGGTGATTTTTGGTGAAATTGCCAAAATGATTGTTCTCTCTTTGCTTTTTAGGCAAACTGTAATGAAATTGTTTTGGCTTCAACACATGATGTTCAGGAACTTGATGTCACTTCTCTGCTGGCCTGTCAATCATACATATGGATTGGAGAAGAATATGATAGAGAATCTAAAAGGTGTGTCTTATGGTTGATTATAAATACCATTGTCTTCAGCCAGTGCCTGCTAAATTGTTAGGAAGAGAAAGATGTTACCTCTCTTCAGTTGTGCAAGAAACAAACATAATAGTTTTAGTTGACAATAGAAGATCTTTATTTACATTAAAATTTAAAAACTACTTATGGCTTTCCCATTAAACTTTTTATAGTATTTAAACCAGAATAGGTTTAAAACTGCCAATTTGATATTTAACCCCAAGGCAATGTCAGGAGTTACATAGTAGTCAGTAAATTTAACCCCAAGGCAATGACAGGAGTTACATAGTAGTTGGTAAATTTAACCCATCTGGGTAATGAAAGGAGAAAATAAAATGTATAAATTTATAGACTAATTGATAAATTGGTCTTATTAATTCTACAGTGTTACATATAAAAATGTCATCAACTTTAGTTGTCATCCAAAGAGTTTTGCAGCACTTTTTTTTTTTTTTTAATTTTAGGCTTTTCCTAGATGTTTGTCTTTTTTGTTGCTTTTCTCCAGTCAGGAATTTTATGTCCTAGGACGGTACCCTAGGGGTTGTTCATCCTTTTGTTGGTTTATAACCAGGCTTTAATCACAGTTTAGAGTGATAGAACCATATAATATAGTATACTGTGCCATCTCAAATTCTGTTCATATTTTTATATGATGAAATTAATATTATAAGATTCTTTTTTGTTTTTGGATTTTTGAGACAGGGTCCCAGTTGCCTTGGCTACCCTACAGCTTACCATGTAGTAACCTTGAACTTCTGGTCTCTACCTTTTACTTTCCAAGTAGTGGGATCACAGGCCTTAAGAAAAACTTTAAGAATCTTTAAAAATCATATTTCTTATTTCCTTAAAAGTGTAATTTGGGGTTAGGGCTATAGCTTAGAGCCTCTGTTTAGCATTCAAGAGTCTTGGGCTCAGTTGCACCTGGGGTAGGAGGGCAGGGATAGTTGGACATGGTGATTTGTATCTGACACTTGGAGAGTCAGGCACAAAAGAATCTAAAGTTCAAGGTCAGTTTAGGCTACAAAGCAAGACCTTGTCTAAAAACAAGCAAATAAAGGAACTGGAGAGAGCTCTGTTGGTAAAGGGTTTGCTGCATAATCATGAAGACCTGAATCTGGATCTCCAAGACCCATCTAAAATCTGAGTAGCAAGTATCTGAACTACCAGCACTGGCAAAACATTGGGAGGCAAGTTCCAGCATCTCATTGGCCATCCAGCCTACCAGAAACAGGGGGCTCCAGTTTAGTGAGGGACCCTGTTTTAAAAGAATATGGTGGAGAGCAGTCGAGGAAGGCACCGGACTTCAACCTTTCACTTCCAAGGGTCCATGCAGCTGAAAACACACACCACACATACACAAAAACAAAACCCAAGCAAATAAATGTAAAATGAAATAATTTGATATATGAGTTACCTGTATGGAAGAGATCACTTAATATTTATGTTTATTCAAAATAAAATCAATGCTAAATACTTTTTAAAAAGTTTTTATTATATATAATAGGTTTCATTATGGTATTCTCATATGTATATATGATTATATAATATATTGATCATATTACTACTGGCCTCTTTGTCCCTCTCTACTCCCAGCTGATACTCTTTCATTTTCTCAGCTAACTTCCCTTCTCTTTTTTTTGTCTTTTGTAAGTGTGTTTGTGACCCCATGAATTTCATTATGGTTGTTTATAGGACTGTAGGCACTTCACCAGTGCTATACCCCTGAAGGAAATGTCTCTCCCTACCCCATCAACCATTGGCTGTGCATTTAAATCCTCACAGAGGATTAAAATACTTGTTCTAATTTTGTAGCAATAAAGCTGCTCACACAGATAATATATTAGACTGAATTTAAGTTTTGTTTGAAGGGGGAAAATTCTAGTGTTAATATTGACTAGATTAAGATTTGTACCTAAGTTGTTTTTGTTTTGCTTTTTTTTTTCTTTTTTGAGACAGTTTCTCTGTATTGCCTTGACTGTTCTGAACCTTACTTTGTAGACCAGGCTGGCCTCAAACTCACAGAAATTCACCTGCTTCTGCATGAGTGCTGGGATTAAAGTTGTGTGCCACCATTGCCCAACTCTGTGTCTAAGTTTTTAATCAATGGATATTTATTCTATTTTTAAATAATAATTTAACTGCAAAAGAAAATTATTTGAAAAAAGCAGTGCTGGGCAGTGGTGGCACACTCTAAGTTTGAAGCCAGTCTGGTTAGTCTACAAACCAAGTTCCAGGATAGCCATAGCTGTCCCACAGAGAAACCCTGTCTTAAAAAAAAGAAGAAGAAGAAAAAGGAAAAGAGTAAAAAGAAAAACCTTTACTAAATCTGTATTCTCAAGAAAAAAAATATTGAAAAAGAATCTTATATGATTGTATAAAATCTCTGTAGTTTGATTTGTGTTGAGAGAGCAAAACTTTTATGCAACTGTTTTCCACAGTTCAGATGATATTGATTACCGTGGTTCCACCACAACCCTGTATCAGCCTGCTGCAGCCGCCCATTCTACAAGCCAGGTGCATCCACCTCCGTCTCTGCCATGGCTAGGCAGTGGGCAGACCAGCACTGGAGCTACTGTGGTATGTCTTATTTCTAGGCACATGTGGTGTCTGGGTATGGCTTCCTTAAGAAGTACGTTGAAGTTACTTGACATGGAAATGGTCCTAAAGATGAGAATAACTGATTTACTTTGAGTTTCCCCAGTATATGGTTTTTTTCACACATCAACCACAGGTCAGAATGGATGTTATTATCCTCCAGTATCATTTTATAGATGAGCAAACTGAGACACAGGATGGTAAAGCAAAGTCAAAGAGGAGTTCATGTCTATGTATGTTTGAAAATTGCCTCAGATTACTGAAGGTTAATTCTTCTTGGTCAGTAGTGAAGAGCTCTATTCTTTCATGTTCTGCTCTGAAGAATATGGATGCCAGCTGCGGTCAGTGGTTCATGCTTATAGTCCTCACATTCGGGAGGCTGAGGTGAAAAGATTGCAAATTTGAGGCTAGCTTGGGTTACATAGCCAGATCCTACTGAAAGAAGGAAAGGAAGGAAGGAAAGAAAGAAGGAAACAACCTGATAGTTCTCAGGGAGGGGGCAGTTGGATGAGAGTCCCTTTGTCACTAGAGGAAGCAGTTTGTAATGTCTACACAGGGCAGGGCTGTACAGTGAGCGACAGCTTCTCTTTACACAGATGTGTGTTAGACGTCCAGAGTCCTCTTCAGGGTTATCTCATTTAGTCTCTCATGGGAATTCCTCTGACGCTTGTCCTTCCTCGTTCCTCCTGGACGTGTAGCTTACACCCATCTTTCCTCCTCTTAAAGCTCATGAAAAGGAACCTCCATAATGTGAAGAGAATGACTTCACACCCTGTCCACCAGTACTGTAAGTATCTTGTCATCAGAGGGTTTTAAGTGTCTTTTCTCATTTTGAAGAAAGGAATTATTGAAATGCTTCAGTTTCTTACTCCCTGCTTCTGTGTTTAGATCTCACAGGTGCCCAGGATGGCAGCGTACGTATGTTTGAGTGGACACGACCTCAGCAACTTGTCTGTTTCCGTCAAGCTGGCAATGCAAGAGTTACTAGATTGTATTTTAACTCACAAGGCAACAAGGTTTGTTCCTGGGAGTTAGTGCTGAATACATCTAAAAATAACTATGAATACTGAGGATAAAATATTGATTGAAGCTGTATCAAAAAATTTTAAGCTGAGCAGTCAGTTTATTAGATTCTGTTAATGTAACCCTTTTTCCAACAATAGAAATACAAACCCATAAATCAGTCATTCATTTCAGCATGGTGTGAAAGAAAACTACTTCTGGCCCCAGTGCCGTTGACATCAACCAGCTTGCTGGAACCAACTTTCTCCCTCCCTCTGTTGTGGAGGCTTAAGGAAAGGCAGTGAAATAGGTTGTGGAGCTCACTTAGAAGGTGACAAGGAAGGTGGGAAGCACAGTGGGCATGGCTGTAGGGGAAGTGGGATCTGAGCAGTCTCCTTTCTAGAGGTGATCTCACCTTTGACAAGAATTCTTAGGGTCTGTGGTTGATGTTCATGCCATTCTTACAGTGTGGTGTTGCAGACGGAGAGGGTTTTCTGAGTATCTGGCAAGTTAACCAAACTGCATCGAATCCTAAACCTTACATGGTAAGTGCCCTCACATTTCCAGAGTACGTGTAGAGAACATGGTGTTGGTGACGTGTGTCTCAGTAGTGGTTCTGTGGGAAATGACAGTTCTCCCCAGCATGAGCTATCCGTCTTGCCTCAATTTGGATAGAAATTACCAAACAACAGCAAACAACTTTTGCTTTTTACCTTAACGGGCAACCTTAAAGGATTTTCCCTGTATGTGATTCATGTCAGAATACCTTTATAATGGCACTTTTGTCCTTATTGGAAACAGTTCTTTTTTTTAAAAAAAAAATAATGTTTTTATTCATGACAACTAAATTTTAGTTGTAGAATTTTATTAAGTACATAATTAAGATTCAAACAGGTTCTGAGCACAAACTTCCTTTAGAATTTTTCCTTCTAACCAGATTGAACTTTAGTCCTAAAAGGTTACTCCACACATTTATCCATATTGTGTTAAACACCTGATGACACAGAGTGGTGTGGCCTAGGAAGGGAAGGGGATACTGTCCTGAGTGGGATTTAATTTTTTTTATTAGATAAACTCATTTTGTTCTTATGTGTTTTGGCTGCATGTGTGTCTGTGCACCTCCAGAGGTCAGAAGAGGGCATGAGGTCCCTTGGAGCTGAAGATAGAGATGGCTGTGAGGCACCACATGAATGTTTGGAAGAGCTATGCAGGCTTCTGTCCCTGAGCTCTCTGTAGCTCTGAACCCTCTGCAGCCCTGGGTGGGACCTTTGGCATTAGATAAATAAATTGAGACTTAGACAGCTTGGAACCTTCTGGGTCCTTTCTGGAGTATATAGATTTTTTTAAACATTTTTATTAAAACATCTTTTTCATGCAATGTATTTTGATTATGTTTTTCCCCTTGCCAACTCCTTCATTATATGTAAGAGATAAGAACATCCCTTTTGGATTAGTGCACTACAGACTCCCATAATGTCTTTTAAGGAATTCAAGTAATCTTGAGTATGTGTTTTGCCTTCAGTCTGATGAGCTCATGCAGAATAATGTCCTGTTTATTTTTAAATACCTTGGCATCCTCCATCTGGGCTCTCTCTTTGAAATTTCTCTACTTATCACCTGATATAGCAAGAAAGAAATACTTGGCTTAGTAGACAGTGTCCCACATTGCAAGGACTTCTTAGTAATCCTTTAGGGCAGGTTTAGACTTGTAGACTTTGTGAAGGGCTACTTTTAAATGTGCATTTGTGATTGGCAAAGCTCGGGTGGACACAGGGAGCACAAAGGTGGCAACAGTGGATGTTTGTATTTAGACTGCACCACTGCCTAAGGTTAGCTGGACAAGTTAGAGTTTGCTTCCTCAGGTTATTGTTCACTGTGATTTCTACTAGTATTTTTAAGTTTATCAAGTTATTCAAGGTTGTTATTACTAGAATTGTTTGAGCTCTTAATCTAATCAGCTGTATTTGGTAAGTTCATATATTTAGTTTAAGGTGGGGTCTTGCTGAAGCCCAGGCTGACTTTCAAATCTTAGGCTCAAATGATCCTCCTGCCTCAACCTTCCAGTCTGTAGCATTTCAGCTGATGCTACAGACACCCATCATTGTGTCTACTAGTTCACATACTATAGTGCCCAGTTCTTTATTTATAATTCAAAAAATATAATTTGTTTTTTGAGACAGGGTCTTTCTATGTAGCCATTGACTGGCTTGGAACTTGCTTTGTTGACAGCCTGGCCTCAAACTCAAAGAGATCTGTCTGATTCTGCCTCCTGAGTGCTAGGATTAAAAGTGTACAAAAGCGACCATGCTTGATTAGAGATTATAACTTTTAATTCAACATACCTATCAACTATTTCTAATTTTCAAGTATTGGATATTACCAAAGTAATTTGCAAATAGACTGAGTTTTTATGATAAACTATTTTATTAAGAGTTTAGAAGTTGCCAGGTGTGGTAGCTCACACCTTTAATCCCAGCACTCAGAAGACAGAGGCAGGTGAATTCAAAGTTTCTCTGTGTAGCTGAGAAAAGAGCTTAGAAGTTTTAGAGACTTACATAGGTTTATTTTTAATTTTTCTGAATTCTCAAATAGTAATATGAAATTCCCAAATTTGTAATATATATGTATGTATGTATGTATGTATGTATGTATGTTTTTTCGAGACAGGATTTCTCTGTGTAACAGTCCTAGCTGTCCTGGAACTAGTTCTTGTAGACCAGGCTGGCCTCAAACTCAAAGGGATTCACCTGCCTCTGCCTCCCGAGTGCTGGGATTAAAGGCGTGCGCCACCACCACCTGGCCGAAAGATAATTTTAAACTATATTTACTGTCTTGTAATTTGAACTCCAAATTAGGAACATGATCACAAACATAAAGCTTACTCCAATAGAAAAAAATTATTAGCAAGATCAAATTGTTACAACTTCTAATACTTCATAGGTTCAAAACATAAATACTACCCTTAGAAAATGGGAGAATTAGAAATGGGAGAGGCAGTCACCCCTAATTCATACTGACTTATTCAGTGTGCACACTAAACGTTCTTCAAAGTGCTGTGCCTTGTCTTAAAAAGAAGAGAAAGTTGGCAGTGTGGTCTCTAGGTGCAGTGTGGTCTGCAGGTTCTGAGGACTATGCACACAGTGCATATCTCCATTCTGAGAAAGAGAGTTAGGCTGGCGCTCAGGCCACCCTGCAGTGTGGACCTGCCCCATTCTTCCCCATCCAGATTGAGTTTGGGTTGGGTGTGGTGGTACAGCACTTGGGAAGCTGAGGATCTTGAGTTTGAAGCAGCCTGAGATATGTATGTATCAAGGTCCTGTATCAAAATCAACAAAAATGAAAAATAAAATTTAAAAATACATATTCTCACTCATGAGTCTATTATGTTATGGGGGGATGGTATTTGTATTATTTCAGTTGCTACTGGATTTTTAGATAACATTGGTTATATTTTGTTCTCTGTAGAGTTGGCAGTGCCACAGTAAGGCCACAAGTGACTTTGCCTTTATCACTTCTTCAAGTCTAGTTGCAACATCTGGACAGTCCAATGACAATAGGTAGGTTGGCAGAAACAGAGGAATAAGAAAACTTTAGACACAAAATTATCTTTCCTAGAAAGTAATGATTTCTTTTAGTAGGAAATTTTTTAATCCAAGGATCTTTTTAAATGTTTTACAATTCTTACAATGGTTTTACTTACCAGAAAGAAACAAAACAAAAATTTCTCCTAATGTAGTCTATAATAATGTATGTCATTTTTATACTGCAATGATTTAGTCTTTAAAGAGCTATCATTATAAAGCACTTGTTGGTTCTTCTCGAGCACTAACAAGTATTTGGCATGCTGTCATAACCATTATTTGCATTTCCCTTCACACTGTTTTCATTAGCTGCATGCTATGAATAGCACCTCTTCCCTTGAAGTGATTATTTCCCCAGGATATAGAAGTACCCTTTACTGAGGAAGTCATTTCCCAGTTTCTGCAGAAGGATAATAGAAAGAGAGGGGCTAGGGGTGCAATGACAGGGACCTTGTGAATCAGACTGACACTAGTTTGGGAAGGGATAAGCTCTTAGAAGAGATAATCTTAGAGATAATCAAAATATAGTTGGAAATCTCAAATAAGTACAAATATTTTTCTTGACAAAATATGTCCTTATCGATGGTTTTAGAATAATTTTTTCTGATGTATTTTGTTATTTCTTTAAAAGAAATGTATGCCTCTGGGACACACTAATATCACCCGGAAACAGCCTCATTCATGGTGAGTTAAGGTGTGATTTTTTGACACTTTCTGAAGAAATGCTCTCCAGGTCTTATCTGACTTCATGAACCCAGTCTGTGCTCAAAGGCTGATACGGAGGACTGTGTGTAGAGAGAAAGCTAACGGATTCAGCTCCTGCTTGTTTGTCCTGTGAGTCTGTGGCAGAGAAGGACTTCATGGAGGGAACATGAGGAGGAGGAAGTTGCTCTCCTCGTGACTGCCAAGAAGCAGAGGGGAGAAGAATTGGGATCCCCTTCAAGGAAATAATTCTCCAAACCTCCCTTCCTTCCAAGGGCCCTCATCTCCTAAAAGCTCTGCTACTATCTAGTGGTGCCATAAGCCAGAAACACGTGGAGACAGCTCCTTAGTTGTGAGCAGGAGTATTCAGGTGCATGATGTTGAGTGTTCCTAGCCACAGGGATCTTTGGATGAGGAGAGCATCATGTGGGTAAATGCTGCTGGGTAGTGATGAGGTGAGGGCGTGCAGCGCTGAGGAGCCTGGGCTCCACCTCCACTTCTACAGCTGTGAGAAACACTTGAGATTAACATGCGTGCAGCACACATTAATGAGGGCTAGTGTGCTGTTCCCATATTTGATGCTTCTCCATGATTTGTATAAGGCACAGGATTTAGGACTTTTTTTTTATGTTCGTGTTTCATGTTGATATGGGTAGAAATTGTTTTCTAGCCTTGCTTAGCATTTTAATTACAGGGTTTCAAGAATTTCTGGACTTAAAAGATTGATGTACTTTAGTGTTTCTGTTTGTCCTTTGTTGGCTGTGCAGAATATCTGACAAACAACTAAAGGAAGAAGAGTTTGTTGTAGGTAAGGGTTCCAGAGGCTTCTTCACAGTCTGCTGGCCCCATGTGTCCTGTGCTGTGAGACAAGATCACAGCAGGGAACATGTGATGAAGCCGACCTCACTGCACCTCGGGGTAGACAGGAAGCAGAGCAAAAGGAAAGGCCATAGCAGGCTATGGTCTAAAGGAACATGTCTTCAGTGACCTATTCCTATATCTGCCACTTTCCTCAGTTTCCCCAGCAATGCCATCAAATTATGTTTATTTTTCCATGTATAATCAAGAGCTGAAGCCAGAGCCCTGATGGTTGTCATCTCTTAGTGATTAGATTCCTTCCCAGGTATTTGGGGACGTATCCTCAACACATAAACCTTTTGGGAGACACTTTCTAAATAAATCAGAACACTTGGAATAAAAAAAGTGCACTGTTAGCTTCTGTATTTTTAAATGTGAGTTTAAACACCAGAACCAAAAGCTAGAAGTTGTTTTGGGAAAGTCTCTTGATGTTTTCTCTTTTCAGGTTTCACATGTCATGACCATGGTGCCACAGTACTTCAGTATGCCCCCAAACAACAGCTCCTGATCTCTGGGGGCAGGAAAGGGTACATCTGCATTTTTGACATCAGACAGAGACAATTGATGCACACCTTCCAGGCACATGACTCGGCTATTAAGGCTTTGGCTTTGGACCCTTGTGAGGAATACTTTACTACAGGTTCTGCTGAAGGCAATATAAAAGTAAGTAAACACAGGAGGTATTAGGTGTTAGTCTTGCTCTGTTGTCAAGACTGCTAGGAAAGAGGAAACAGCCCTTATACTCTGAAATGGAGGCCTTGTAAAGCCTTGTAGAATACTGGATGTCCTTGACATGCCACCCCCACCCAGCCCTTATTTACTTCTTTTTTATTTTTTTCCTTATTTACTTCTGTATGACTCTAAACTATTCTGCTTTGGAAATCCAGCTAATAATCAAATTCACTGGACTCTCAGGTTATTATTCCTCTGAATCTGGAAGGGGCTAGAGTGCAACCCAATGGTAGAATACTTGCCTACATCACAAAATATTAACAAAAAAAGACTTTGTTTTAAATGGAATGCTTGGGGTTTTGTTTTGTTTTGTAATGATGAAGATTTGAGCTCAGCACCTCATGATGCTAGGCAAGCACTCACTAACAAGGATGCCACTAGCCCCAAGTGGGTGGGTTTAATTAACACATGGATGCATTTAGCAAAATTAGTTTGGTACCTCAGAATTTTCTTCCTTTTCCTACCTCTGTTCTCGGTATTCATAGCTGAAAGAATGTTTTCAGGTTCGTGATGTAGTACCATATTTCTTTTATGTTGCATTAGATCAAGCTTCACATGGAAACATTTTATTGGATTAAGTATTTGGTTTATATACCAAATGAAGGAATATATGTATATATGTGTGAGACTGTAAAACTGGAACAGAATGTGAAGAGAAATTTGGAAGAAGAAGCAGTAAGTCTAAGGATAGGCTGTGACTTAATGGGAGTCGTACTATCACTCACTGGAATAGACTGTTAGGAAAGCAGCAGTCAGCAGGCAAGTGGACTTTGGTGTAATTAGTTAGGCCAAGGAACCGAAGTGAGGGCCATACTTTTTAACTTTGGGTCTCTCATTTTAATGACCGATCATACTTATTTTCTTTTTAAACTAGGTGTGGAGATTGACAGGTCATGGCCTGATTCATTCATTTAAGAATGAACATGCTAAGCAGTCCATATTCCGGAACATTGGAGCTGGAGTCACGCAGATTGACATCAGCCAGGACAACAGACTGTTCTCCTGTGGTGCAGATGGCACACTGAAAACTAGGGTTCTTCCCAGTGCTTTTAACATCTCTAATAGAATTCTTGACATTCTGTAGTTTGAAAGGTTGGGAGTTTACTTTTATATACCTCTCAGTTAAAAGATGTAATGCAAGAATTAGGCAATTCTGCTTTCCAGGACACTGTTAACACTTTGAAAACAACACAGAGAATCTGTGGAATTTGAATCTAATGCAAGCTGAGCTTTACTCTACCTGAGCATTGCCTCCCCATGTTGGTAGAGTGCATGAACCTTGTCATAACACTGACATATTTAATAAAAAAAAAACCAATCAACCTTGTATTGTGTGAAGGAAAGCTGTTCTTTATGTCATGTAACAAACCTGATTTAGAAACACTTGAGGTTAGCTAACAGTAAGTTAAAATAATGAACAGGGCCTTTAATACCAAATTAAGGAAGAAAACATTGCTGATTCAGGTTGTTCTTCCTGTTCTCATCATGGATGACGCATGCCCGCTGTCTCCTCTGTTGAATGAAGGATAGTCATGAGGTGTTAGACACTCTTGACCACCAGAAGCACTTCTTAACTGTGAAGCAATGCCCAGTCATTCTCATTCTTCCCTGCTGACTTTTTTTTTCCCTGTTAGTGTTTATACTGAGCTAGTACTGTAACTTGCAAATGAGTGCAAATTTAAATGCAATGTTTTCCTCATGATTTGCACATTGACATTTTTTGGACTGCTAGTTTTTCTATTAAAATATTTGCCTTTATGTCAGGAATGTAATATGTTAGACATGCATATTTGTAGTTAAGCAAAACATACCTTCTTAGTCCATTTTAGTACTTTTTCTTTTCATGTATTTAAGGTTCATAAGGCACATTTAAGGCTATGTTGAAACTACACCAATAGACCATTTCATATCAATTAAATGAATGTTAGGCTTTTTGTGGCCAGTTGATGAGATTGGTGATATTATTTATTGCCACAGCCTATTGTATAAACTATGCAGAGTTAAATATTATTTGCTTGTAAAATATTAGCCAATGTCATATTTTGATGTATTTCTTTCATTTTGACCAAAAGTATGTTGCAATATTAAAACCAGTGTCTGTGTGTGTTTAAGTGTTTACCAGCAAATTGTCTCATCTTGTAATGAGAATGTTTAATACCCGTGTGGTAAATAGTAAAACATAATGGTATAAAGCACCTTTCTCTGATGGCAATGTGGTACTCGTGCTGTGAAATACATGTGTAAAAGAAAATGTTATTTGTTACAGTTTTAGTTTGGCCTATTTAAGTAGACTGGTCTGGCATTCTTTGACACTGTTTTTAAGAATTAATTTTAATAAAATGATTAACTATTAGAGAAATTTTAAGCCCTTAAGCTGTTTATTAATTCACACATTATCTATGGAATGTCATGTATACAAGAAGCAATTCTAGTGGGATGGAGATGAGAGTTGAGTTGCTGCTTTTTTCACAGAATCTTGTCTGGACAGATTTAGTTCATTGAAGGAAGAATAATTGGTGGTAATGCTGGCCAAGGGGCTGTGCAGGGATTCGTGCTTCTGTAGTTGGAAGGAAGAGAATGTTGAACACACAGAAACATAGATTTGACAAAAACATGGGGGTAAATATTCACCTACCATCAGGTCCCACACTTTAGACTACTACAACCCGTGTATGCTGCATTGTCTTTGTGTAGAACATAATAAGATAATGGAAGTGTTCTGCAAGACTCTCAAAGGTAATAGATTTGCCTTTTAAAAATTGATGTCAGAGGTTTGGTTTGAAGTTGTCCTTTATAATAACCTGCCATTTGTTACACTTTAAAATTATCAAAATAGGCTTAAAAACAGTTTAATCTTTATGGATTTTGTTTTTTCTTTTTTCTTTTCTTTTTTTTTTTTTTTGGTTAGGTTGGTTGTGAAACAAGTGCCAGGGTAACCCACTACCCTGTTCTAGGTTTGTTTTTTTTTTTTTTCTTGTAACAGTGATAAACACCATAACCAAAAGAAAGGGTTTACTTTAGCGTTCAGGTTACAGTCTGTTGTTGAGCGAAGCCAGAGCAGGAGCTCCAGGGAGGAGTTTTAACCAAAAGTCATAGAAGAATGTTGCTTCGGCTTGTGTCCAGCTACCTGCCTGGAGATGGCACTGCCCCTCCCAAAGGACTTGATATTAATGATCAAGAAATACCCTACAGACATGCTCATATACCAATCTGATGGAGTCGGTTCTTCCCAGGCATGTTACAGTGACAGCCAAGATCAGCTATCATAAGCTTTCCGAATACATGGAAGGTATGTGAACCACCTTTGCTAGGTAAGTTGCTTTTTCCCTTTGCTTTCTCCTAACCTGCCACCATCTGCAAACCCTCAAGCCTAGCTCCAGACCTATGACCTGGGAGCCCCCTCTTTTCTTGAGCTGCTTTTGTTGGGTAAGTCACTTCTTCCTTTTCCTATCCCCCTTTCATATCTTCATTTCCTCCCTGCCTGTGGCCATCTCCATATCCCCAGCACTAGCTCGAGATTAGTGGTCTTTAAACCTGCTTTGTTAGAGAGCTGTTATTGACTGGTGAGTTCTCCTTTTCTCTTGTGTCATTTCCTCAGCACACTGTCATCTCTATACCATACCCTCAGGTTTAGGTCTAGACCCATGGTCTGAGAGCCATATTTCTCAGCCAGGTTTAGTTAAACCGCTCATCCACCATCTTTACCTGGCCCACCTCAGGTCACACACCTCTTTCATTGGCCCAGTCTAAGGAAGCCCAGATTACCACATCAGACACACAAAAAGAAGTCCACATGCCCAGGTCAAATCACAGAAACAAAAACAATATGAATGACCAAAATAGTGTGTCTTCCATCAAACCCACTAGTCCTGTAGAAATATTCTCTACTGCCTATATGAATGTCAGGCACAATCATAAATTATCAAAGAATTAAAAAATTGAAAGAAGGCAGAAATACTTTACTAAACCTCCAAAAGAACAATAAATACCTTAGTGCTGTTCAAGAAAAAACAAATACAAGGCTGAATGAAATGATAAATACAATTCAGTGTTTTAAAACTGGATTTAATAAAAACATTGATATGAACACAAGCTGGAATGAAGATGGAATTGAAAAACTCAATATTCCAATGAGAAAACTCAGGGGAAGGCCTTATAAGTAGAATGAATCTGGCAGAAAATAGGATATCAAGACTCAGAGTAAATGTTTCTGTCATTTTTTGTTGTTGTTGTTGCTAGATACGGCACCATGTCTAAGGGAACTTAAAAAAGTGTTTAATTGGGAATTTGGTCCCAGAGGTATAGAAACCGATTATCATCATGACACCAGGAATACAGGCATGCCACTGGAGCAGAAGAGAACACACATCCAGTCCAAGGACTAGATGCAGAGAACACACTGAGATAGTGGGAGGTTCTTGTAGTCTTAAAACCTGGCCCATGTGACACCTCCAACAAAGCCACACCTCCTAACCCTTTCCAAACAGTTCCACCAGCTGGAGTGCAGTTATTTAAACATACGAGCCCATGGGGGTCATTCTTATTCAAACCACCATAGGACCTATATCAAATAAGCAAAAAATTATTAAAAAAATGTAAGTACAGGAAAAGAATATGAATGAAATATAGGGCACCCCCAAAATATATTTGAATTACAAATATAGGTGAGGGAAAAGAATCCCAGGTTAATGGCATTGACTAGATCTTTAGCAAAGTCCCAAAAGAAAAACATCCCCAAACTAAAGAAAGACAAGCCCATACAGATAAAAGCATTCAGAACCCCAACTATGCAAGACCAGAAAAGAAACATCCTATAGCACATCATAGTTAAAACATTTAAATATATAGAAGAAGGAAAATACATTGAAAGCTTCAAAAGAAAATATAAGTCATGCATAGAAGAAAACCCATCAGAGAATAACACCTAATTTCTCAGTGGAAACTGGAAGCCGGGAGAGTTTGGAACACTGAATTCCAAGTTCTAAAAGGCCACAACTGCCAACCTAGAGTACTACT
>JAQHUG010000003.1:14835673-14849299 GCA_028555095.1 Dicrostonyx torquatus | reverse complement strand
TAAGGTCTGTGCACTCAGTTAGTGGAGGGGAGAGGCACATGTTTGGTGTAAGGTCTGTGCTGCTTCCTGCAGAAGCTAATGTTTGAAGGCTGAGTAGACAGCAACTCTAATACTTGCTGCAGAAGGTGTTGGCTAAAGCATAATCCAATCAATGATTCTGTCTGCTGCAGTGTTGAAGATCTGAACATTTCACAGAAGAGAAATATAAGCAACTTCCACATGAGGCTCTGATTGCCTAGAAGAAACTTTGGCTTATAGGTGATGACTGCCATGTGGTGGTTATTTTGAAAGGGAGAAGGGTATCCCCTGGGAGCTGGTAACTTTTAGAGTCGTAGGTACTGCTGGGCTACAGCCGTTGGTCCATCTGCCTAAATATTGGTTATTGGCATTACTATGAAATGTCTCTGGTGAGTAGTGCTCTTTGACTGGGGAGAAGGGAGCTCTCTACATATGGTCTAAGGAATGGGCATGATCCTAGCTGGGCATGATGTAATCTTGGCACTCAAAAGACTAGGTGGGAGGACTGCTATGAATTTGAAGCCAGCCTGGGCTATATGGTAAATTCTGGACTAGCCTACAGTGTGTTATTCTGTCTCAAAAAGCAAGAAAACATCCAGAAAGGAATGACTTTCACAGACATGTTTGAAGTTAGTTATGCTCACTTTCTAATGACAAGAGCCAGACGTCCTTTGTCAGTGATAGAGTGAGATGGAGGCTGTAACAAAGTCGGGCAAGCATCTACTTTAGCACCTGAGCTGCTCTTGGGGTGTTAGCCATCTTCTTGTGTGTTATTGAAGGACATTAAAATGATGGTGTTGGGTATGTGTCTTGTAATGACCCTGTCCTGTGACTGGGAACACAGTTCCTTGGCAAACAAGCTTAGCATCCTGACATAACCAAAGTGCTAGTCACAGGATTCAGACTTCTAGGGCAGCTTATACTTATGAGCTGAAGTTTGATTGAGGGCTGGAGAGACCACTTATTAGTGAAGAGGCTGATCTGCTCTGCAGAGGATCTTAGGCTCATATCTGTCTGGAACTCCAGCTCCAAGGGGATGTGACATCTGGACTTGGCAGGGGCTTGCACGCATGCACACACGCGCACACACACTTTTTTTTAAAAAAAAAAGTTAAAAAAAACTGATTTGAAACAACCTCACTCATTAAGGTTGATTGTAACAGCTTATTAGGAAGAAAAGAAGTGACGCTGAGAGATAAATTTCATCAGTATTTTGTTTTTTAAAATTTACTACTGTTTTGTATGCATTGGTGTTTTGCTTGCATGTACATCTGTGTGAGGGTGTCGGATCATCTGGATCTGGAGTTGCAGACACTTATGTGTTGCTCTGTGGGTGCTCGGAGTTGAACCTGGCCTGCAGTCATTGCTCTTAATCACTGAGCCATCTCTCCATTCCCTCATCATTATTTTAAATCCCACCTCCAGCAGCTACAAGATATTTGAATTGCATGCAAAGTCTGAATAGCCCACTTACAGGAAACAAGAACCTTATTTAATTTTTTGACTTCTCTATTTTGTACTGTTTCTGTTACAAAGGTCACAAGCAGTGCACACCGAGCTGCTGGGGCAGAAGTGCCACCAGGAAGTTCCACAGGCATCAGCTTCTGGAACTGCTGACAAAATCTCAGTGTAAATTCACAGCATAACTAAGGGACTATATTTTGGTAGACTGACAATGTTACCTGCTTAACCAAACCAACCAGCACATAGAAATTAGTGACATTGTGCCTCTGCCTTAGGAACAGAACAATTATAATTTCTCAAGAACTGTACAGTTTTTAGAGCATTCCACATAGAATAATCAAGGAATGCAAGACTCCTAATTAGGGTTTCTTATTGCTGCAATGAAACCATGACCAGAAAGCAAGTCAGGGAGAAAAGGGTTTATTTGGCTTAAACTTCCACATCACTGCTCATCATTGGAATAAGTCAGGGCAGGAACTCAAACAGGGAAGGAAATGGAGGCAGGAACTGATGCAGAGGCCATGGAGAATGCTGCTTACTGATTTGCTCCCATGACTTTTCTCAGCCTGATTTCTTATAGAACCCAGGTCTACCAGCCCAGCAGTGACCTCACCCATCATGGGCCAGGCCCTACCCCATCAATCACTAAAGGAATGCCTTACATGCTTACCTACAGCCAGATCTATGGAAGCATTTCTTAATTGAAGTTCTCTCCTCTCAAAAGACTTTAGCTTGTGTCAAGTTGACATAAAACTAGCCAACAAAGTAGGTTATACTCTTATTCTTTTTCCAATAAATTGAAACTTGTCCAAATTCATACAAATCTAGTTACTTTGCCCTGCTGATGTCATCAAATCTCCACTGTGTTTACATCTCTATGTACCCAGTTCTGTGGTATCTAATCTTGGTTGTCAACTTGACACATCTCGGAGGAGGAGAACCCCAAATTAAGAAGTGCCTCCATCCCATTAGCATACAGTCACATCTGTGAGGAACTGTTTGTATTGATGATTTAGGGGTCAGCCCACTGTCTGTGCCACACTTGTGCCTGTGGCCCTGAGTTGTAGGAGAAAGCTGGCTGAACACAAGGATTAAACAGGATTCCTCCATGATCCTCTTTCTTAGCTCTTGCCTTAGCTTCTTTGTATGATGGACTACAGTGTACACTGAAATAAATCCTTACCTTCCCAAGTTGCTCTTGGTCAAGGTGTATATCATAGCAACAGAGAACATACGAGAACAGGTTTGTTTCCTATTTGTCCATTTTCCATGTTTTCCTGTAGCAGGAATAGTCCATGCTAATGATTGCCTAGTGTTCAGGCAGAACTAGCAAAAAAAGTCTCTACAGAGAAACCACCAACATAATTCTACCTCAGTGTTGATCTGAGCTGTGGTTCATATATATACCAAGAGGTAAAAATAGCAATACACTTGTTTCTACATGTGATTTTGTTCAGGATAATTTTATTTTACTAATGACTTAGTAATGTTATTTGCTGGTCATTTGGAATCTGTGGTTACAGATGGGAATAATGCAAGAAACAAGGCCACAGCACTGATGAAAGCTGAAGAATTTGATCCCTCACTTCTCCTTCAGGTAGCTCCACACCAGACAGGCAAAGGTCAAGCATACTGTGCATGACTGGAAGACGACAGCTGACGTTTCATGAATTGTGCTTTCACATTTGACATTTCACCTTTTGATTTTGAGAGTGAAAAGACTTGGTAGGAACCCAAGGCCAGAACTGATCTGAGACATTCAGCCCAGAATGCTCCCCCTTCCCATCACCTCTGCCTCATGATTCATCGAGGCCAGATGCACCTGTGTAACCTTAGCTGGATCCGAGAGCAGCTAAAATAAAATGATGTGGTATACAGGGTCTGACCTGCCTTTAGAGCTGGAAGGTATGGTTTCTAGTGTGATGGTTTCTACTTTAGATTTGAGAAGAATTCAATAATTATTTGATTTCATACAGAGATATGCAAAGAGCTTTTAGAGCAACTCTGGCTTTAAGTGGCAATGGGGATGATTAAAACAATATCTTGACTTAAAAACACAAAGCTGTGCTTCCTATTTTAGCAGTAAGCCTGAAACACCTGTGTGCGTGTGTGCACAGGTGTGCATGTGTGTGGATATGTGCACGTGTGTGCTTGTGTGTGTTGAGTGATAAAGAATGAAGTACTGTTGCAAGAAAAAATTAAAATTGTAATTCTTCTTCGGTAAAGACCAACTGTCACTAAACATCAGTCAGCCTTACTTGTTCTAATCCTACTGTACCATAGCAAAAAGAAAAAAAGAAAGAAACAATACTGAAAAGAAACAAAAGTCTCAGCATGTGCTTCTCTAATAGCGAGTGTATGACTCCTTTCCCACAATCGAGAGAGACAAAGAGCCACTGTGTTTGTGGCCCCAGCACTCAGGAGGCTGACACAGGAAGATCACTTGACTTCAGGAGTTTGAGATCAGCCTTGGCGTACACAGACCCTTTTAAGAACAAACAAAAACAGACTTAGATAGTTCAGATACCAAAGACACGTGAGCTAATTCAATAACTAAACTATTTTGCTTGTGATATGTGTACAGTTAGTATTGTATCTATTCTCAACAACACTACTAGGTAATAGTGAGGGAATTTTGTTTATATCCAGGGCTATTGTACTCAGAAACCATATCACATATTTGAATACTTTAAAGGAACAATAGCATTCATTAGACACTGATAAAACAGGAGAACTCCTTACTGAATCTGAGAGAGTATCTTTGAAAGCTGTTGACTGGCAAAAGCAAGCATGTGGAGACATGGAGACGTTTCGGGACCCATTACCTTGAGAACTCAACAAGGGCACCACTCACAGCTGCCTGGGTGTTTTCAAAGGACGGGAAAATTTAAACAGTTAAATATGCACACCCTGAGTCTGAAAGTGCTTCTATTAAAAAGATTAAACCAGGTCACAGGGCCACTGAGAATATTTCAGAAACCACACTGAAACAAATTGCGGGCCAGGCTTTCCTGGCCAGTTTCTGTAGTTTCTTTTCCTGTCTTCAAGGGGCAATGAAAGTCCCAGCTCCCTCTTGACCTCCACAGCCCTGCCTGGGGAACTCAGTGTCAGGCTGATGGGCTTGGCAGAAAACATGCTTGGTTAAGGGTTTGTAGAAGCCAATTAAACAAGATCATTTTCAAACCTTGAGAACCATTAGGGAGTGAATGTCTCTCTAGCTGAAGGTTCACTTCATCTGATGCTGTTCTTAGCTTTCCCCTCTGCCAAAACAAGGGCCACATAAAATGCCACTTCTCAGTCTGAATGGGACTTGGGGAGTAAGCCCTTCCAGGATCCTGGTTCACTTTGTGTCTAGATTAAAAGGTCAGCATTTTTTCCTTCTTTCTGTAAAGGGCCGGGTAGTGATGTTTTGGGGTTTTCACAACTGCTGTCCTTTCCTGCTGTCAGGGTCTGCAGTATGATTCTTAAGTGCAGGAATATGACACCACTTACAGGAACGAGAGATGGGCTGGCTTTGGCCTGTGAGCCCGTTGTCTTCCCTTATTCTAGGGAGTAACTGCAAACAGTACCTCTCTTCTAAAAAACCATCTGTTTCCAAGGTTCTAACCAGATTATTTCCCACTTAGTGTTTAATACTCTGATAGCAATCCCATAGCCTTTCAGAAGTGGCCATGAGCTGAGGCTGCCATGTTTATGCTCCCCAGCCACAAACAGATGTGTTCAGGAATTGACTGGCACCTAGAAGGGCTGGGCGCAGTTTCATGTAGAGACCTGAGCCTGCAGCTATTCATGGTTCTTAATAATCTTGAATTTATACTTAGGAGCCGGAAACAATGACCATTCTGTGATGGCAGGTGCACATTCAGAGAAAAATAACAAATTATGGAAAACATAGTTACTTTAGAAGCCTTAGGAGCCATTGTCCTTCTCTAGCTGTCAAATGTGAGTCATTACAAATAGTTCATCCCTCAAGCTGCAGATAAACTTGTTTACATGTAAGGGGGGGGGCCCAACCAGAAAGCAATCTAACCTCTAATCAGCCAAGAATCCCAGAATTTCGTGCAGGTAGAGGACATTGTTATCAACATACTCAGATGTTTCATATTACCAATGAGGAAACGAAGGCCCAAGGAAGAGAGTCAGCTTGCTGAATCACAAGATCTTCGCCATTTCCACTTCCTATCTGTAGCCATCTAAGCAACCGGTTTAAAGGGGACTCGCTGATTGCACAGGTGCCTGTGGCATGGGGCTAAGCGCCGGGTACCTGGATATCCTTTACAGACAAACTTTCTTGGACTGGAAGAAGCCCTAGGAAACAGGTGGAGTGAAAGGAAGAAACAGGCGGCAGCCTATCGCTGACTTGATGCTGCCGTCAAAAACCGCACAGGATAAAGCATCAACTGACCGTCTTCCCATGAGTATAAGTGCTGATCCCTCATGTTGTATGATAACATGGCAAGAACAGAGGGAGACATTCTGAAATTAAAGTTCGCATCGATCTGTTTTCCTCTGAGCAGATCAAAGGCAAACGTGACCCTCATATCTTTGGTGTCTGTGACGTAGAGGATCCCTTGGGCTATGAAGGCATTGCCGGCCTTGGATTTGGGGTATGTGGTGTTGATGTGTTGTAACACAGAGAATGTCTTCTCATCCAGCTGTGCCACAAGGATGCTTGAGCCGTCCACACTTGAAGCATAGATAATCCAGACGCCCTTCTCATCCACAGCTATGTTGAAGTAAGTCTTGGAATTTGCAAAGAGGTATTTTCGATCGAAATACAAAGCATTTTCAAGCTTCAGCGTTTGGGGTGTCTCTTTGCCAAATTCAAATCTGAAACATGTTTTTAAAGAATGAATTAGAGTGGAGTAACCATGTCTGTGGACACAGGCAGTTTGTTAGCTCCTTATAAAACTGAGTTAGCAGGGCTAGACCGAGGCCTGGTCGTTGCCAAAATGTTCCAGACACCTTCTCTTCTACTTGTCCTTCAGTGTTCTGGGCAGCAAGGATGTGAAGGCCTGTGCTACCAGAGGCAAAGTGAGACAGCAGTGTGGTGTTAAGACCCATCCTCAAATTAACGATGCAGCTGAGGATGACCTTGAACACCTAACCTTCCCATCCCCACCTGCCAAATGCGAGGATTACAAACAGCACCACCAAGCCTAGGAGATCAAAGCCAAAGCCTCAGACATGCTCTCAACTGTGATACATCTCTAGCCCCTAAAATTGAGTTTTAAAAGTCCCATGCTTTTTATATATTCCATGCTGTGTTTTTTTGTTTTGTTTTTAAGAATTTAAGAGAGGGGACCTTGGGGGAGGATTGAAGGGGGAGGGAGGGGAAGCAGAGAAAAATGTAGAGCTCAATAAATATCAATAAAATTTAAAAAAGAACAATGAAAGGGGAAAAAAGAATTTAAGAGGAAACTAACCAGCTGAGAAGAGAATGTAGCAAAGGCTATGAAGGCAATTTTCTTGTCTGGTAGGGGCTGACAAATACAAACACAGCATGGAATTCCATGTTGCTTAGCTTCTGGAGTCTGATTTCTCAGACTTCAAACCCAAACAGTATCAAAAAGTTCATTATGATTCAAGCAGTACCTAAATCGGGGAGTAAGGCTGTGTAGGATAGTAGGCTAAAAGAAAACACCAGAGGGCGCTATTGAGCAGCAGACTGCAGAAGGCAAGGCATGTGTAACTGTGATTTAGGAAAAAAAAAAATGGCAAACAGACTAGAAAATTTGAATTAAGTCGGTAAGCGGCCTGAAAAGAGCAAGCACTTGGGCAGGGCTCAGCAGGACCAGCTCCCGAATGCTGGAATTCTGTACAGCTCTCCAGCCTGCGTGGGTGGGAGAGGAGTCTGTCCCTCTTTCAGCTCTAGGCTTGTGGCTTGCTATAGATCTGGGCTAGCGATAAGTTCCCTACCCAGTCAGCTCACCCAAGCCTGGTACAAGACTATAATCTCAAGTACTCGGATTGTTAAATGAAATGTCCCAAAGTGTCCTTTTGCCCTAGTTTCAGCTAACTCCATCTTGCCTTTTTTACCTTACTTCTCCCCAGCTTCTGCTGGGTGCATCCTGCTGAGCGGGACATTCTCATGTGTCTTCAGAAGGTCCCTTGTTTTACAATATAAATTATTTTATCAATTGAACTGAACCTTCTAAAACTTTTTTTTTTTTTGATTTTCAAGATAGGGTTTCTCTGTAGTTTTTTTTGGAGCCTGTCCTGGAATTAGCTCTTGTAAACCAGGCTGGCCTCGAACTCACAGAGATCCACCTGCCTCTTCCTCCAGAGTGCTGGGATTAAAGGCGTGCACCACCACCACCCGGCTCCTTCTGAAACTTTTGACCCTGTATCCACCCCTAGTATGATTGAATTGTGGGGTTTCTTTTTGTTTTTTGTTTTCTTTTTCTTTGTTTTTGGTTTGGTTTGGTTTTTCGAGACAGGGTTTCTCTGTAGCTTTGGAGCCTGACCTGGAACTAGCTCTTGTAGACCAGGCTGATCTTGAACTCACAGAGATCTGCCTGCCTCTGCATCCCAAGTGCTGGGATTAAAGACGTGTGCCACCATCGCCCAGCTGTGGGGGGTTTCTTTATAAACCCTGTCCTGCCTTGCTTAGGGAGGAGAATTCTTTATGTCAGGAGTCACAGGCCTAAATAAAGGACTTTCTACTTGTAGTGATATGTGACTTTCTCTAGGGTCTATAACAGTAAGTTCAAGGCCTTCCTGGTCCACACAGAGAACTTAATAGCAGTCTGTGCTCTGAGCATAGCAACTGTTTGCATAACAACAGACCCTGCGACTGGCTTTGTTGACTGCTTCTAGGTCATTGGGGATCAGAAAGGTTGCTGAATCCTCGCCCAAGATTCTGGCCATTTGCCATCTGCCTCAGTTGCCTGTGGCCTTTTGGGGAGTGCTCCTCACTGCAATGGGGAGGGGACTCAATCTGTGAAGCTGGGGTGAGACATCCTGGTGGTGGGACTGTTTTGGGGTCACCTAAGCTTTAAAGCATGCCCAATAAATTCACTAGTTCCCCAAGGAGGACTTTAGTGGAACAAAACTTCTACCTACTAATGCTCTGTAAGGAGGGGGAGAGTATTCTTTACATTTCCCCAAGGAAAAGGCATTCTCACAATAAAAATAAAAAGTGGAAAAGGAGGGAGGGGCTCCAACTCGTTGGTAAAGACCATTTCTAGTATATGTAAGGCCATACTTCAAAGATAAAAAACCCCAGACCCCATTTTTAAGTAGTTCGTTTCTCATTCTGGGACTTCTTCACCCCAGAAGTTCCCCACGCCAACTGTGGCTCAGTAGCCCTGGTAACATGGCAGCAGGGAGCTGCAGGCTAATCAGACATCAGGCAAGAGAGTGATGGAGAAGCAGAGCAGGGGGTGGATTCCCTTCTACCAATACTGGGGAGTTTGTCCCAGAAGGGTGACAGAGATGAGTGGAGAAGGAGATGATGGGAGAGTAGGAGAGGAACTTGAGGAAAGGAGGGGCATTTGCTGTCTGCCGTCCTTCACACCAAACTGGTTGAGCCTGCTTGTACAAGGTCATTATAGCTGGGCTCAATGGCTGCTGACCTTCCCTCATAGAAGGGGCACTGGGGAGGATGGCTGGAAGGGACCATATACCATGCTTCTCACCACTCCAATAGCACTTAAGGTGGGCGAGATTGCTGCCTGGATCCACACATCACATGTGAAAGCTGTGCCTCGGAATGACTCCTCTCCCCAATTGGCACCAGAATGGAAGCTCCAGTGTTCACGAAACCCGCTAAAGATAAGATTTGTTCGATGCTGATGCTTATTTTTGCCTGTCTATGAGAACAAGCTATGACAGGTAACCCCCTGAGTTTTGGCATCCGTCCTAAATCAAACGGAGGACTTCTGTATCCTGACTCAGGTCATTCCTAGGATTCTATTCCACCCTGAAGAGACAATCCTGAGCCTTTATGAGCACAAGAGTAGATCAAAAAGGGAACCAGTGACCCTCCTGTCTCCTCCTCCCTGCTTCTCATCTTCTCATGGGTCCATATCAGCAAAAAAGGCAGATCCCAGGCAGGGACCAGGACATGGAGTTCCTTGGCCATGTTCCGCCATTCCCTTGGGGGACGAACCCTGATTGACCTACCTAGGCACATCTAAACAACTGCAGAAGACAACACACAACGGGCACAGCATGACCCGTGCAGAGACACAGCCAGGACACTGCGGTCCAGCTGGCTCACCTCACTATGGTGTTGGAGCCCCCTTTGTGGTAGTAGAGAGAGTTGTTGAAAACCGCATGCCCGCAGCCGTGGAAGTAATGCGGGAGGTGGATGAGCGTGAAACTACTGTTGAGAAGAGCTTGCAGGTCTTTGAACTCCTTCACCATGATTCCTGCAGGAGGGAAGAGGGGAGGTGTTATCCATCAGCAACCACGGTCCTGCCCATGAAAAGGCAGGCTGCTAAGAGAACCTGTGTCCTGTCCCACCTACCCTACTCGATACTATGTATAAAACTGGGTAGCACAAACCTATCCCAGGAACACACACTTGGGACAGCCATGGCTTGCTGCCGCCCACCCCTTGCAAAGACCATGGGTACTCCTGTACAATATTTTTCTTTTCCTTTGGGCCCCAAACCTTCAGCTTGGTAGATGAAGGTTGCTGTTACTCTGATCAGTTAGTGAGGAGACAGTACCATCAGACCCTTCTGCGACGAGGCCGCTGTTACTACCACTGGTCACTTCAATCATATCCTCTGGGACAGTATGGCTGGGCCTAACCTCAGACACGGGGAGAGTTCAGACACAGGGAGGGTTCAGACATGCAGAGGCTGTGAGATGACTCTTTTCCCTCTTCCTTGGACTCTGTCCAACAAACGTGAGAAACATGGCCAAAAGTACTCTCACAGGATGGTATCCCACTCAGAACAATGGGCAGGGCACACAGAATTTGTTTTTCCTGTCTAAGGCTACATCACCCTGAACATGCCAGATCTTAGAGCCAGGTGGTTTGTGCTGATATTTTGTTTGTAATCTAACAAATAAAGCTTGCCTGAAGGTCAGAGTGCAGAGCTAAGCCACCACTATATATATTGTCTGTGTGTCATTTGGTGTGTGTGTTTGCGTGCGCGCAATCAGAATGGTTAGTACTTGTGTGGCATGACTTGTCTCTCATATCACTTCCACGTTATGGTTTGGTTGACAAAACCTGTCATGTTGTTTATTGCCTTTGGGCTAGCGTGTTAAAACTGAATAGCTTACGTGGCAGCAATCAGGTCTCTAGGACTGAACTACAAAGCTTGCAACCAACACATCCCAAATAGGAAAGTGTTCTTCCCATTTAGTTGTACTTTCTAAGATAAAGAGCCTTATACCCACACTAGTGGGGACCTCAGGCCCGTGCATATAGAATAAGCCTGAAGGAAGACAGGCAGTAGATAGGATCACAGCCCTGATGGGCCATCTCTGGAGGGAGGTACCTGAAAAATGTTCTGTCACCCAGATACGGTCGTCACTCTTGTTAGCAGACTCTCTTATCCAAGTCCCAAAGGTCTCTCTCACTTTTAATACTTGGGCTGGGTTTCCAATGGAGGTGATCATGGATTCTGTCAGAGGAAAATCAAGTTATTCGTCTGACAGTTATGACAATTAAGGCATACAGTTTTCAATTTCCAACAATTTTTGTGTGTGGTGCAGGGAATTGAATCTTGGGCCTTTTCAGGCTAGTGAAGCACACTGGCACTGAGGCCCAGCCCAGCCCAGGGTGCCCAGGGTGCCCAGGGAGCCCAGGGAGCCCAGGGTGTGTACCTGTTTGCGGAGAATGGCGTTCATTTACTTTCTCATCAACTTTCCCCACCAAAGTGTCATCATTTGGTATGGCACACGTCTCACCTAAAATGGCAACGGTCAAAGCAGATGCTATTGCCACAGTGGGGTTGTATAGGTTTGTATCTATAACCTCCACTTCCTTGCAAAGACCTGAATATATCCATTATAACCTTTCTGCCATGTTTCTTGGTTGCTTGCTTTTTAGCAATCCCCAGCCATATGCTTCCCGACAGTGTTTTACTCTGATAGCTGGGTTCATTCCCTGGAAACATCTAGAAAGAACACTATTGCAAACAATGCAGTTGTTTGAAGAAAGTCAGAAAGAATCCCAGGTGAGGGTCCTCCTCCACACCTGCTGAGGAAATGGCAGCTCACGTTGTCCCTCGTGGTTTAAGACAGGCAAGGCATTCTGGGTAACCACTCAAGTTCTAAATCCATGGTTGAAATATTTTCCATTATTATGACCCTTCATTTCTAGGGAACTTTTGAACTGAGCTGGGCCAGGTAGTTCCTTGGGTGTTTGCTTTCTGTCTGTAAGCCAGATACAAGGATAACAAACCCTAGGCTAGTCAGGGGAATCAGAAGAAGTAAGTCCGTAGCACACCATCTGCTGCTAAGTGGCGGCGGAGGACCACAGATATAGCTTAGACATGGTAGCTGGGGAGCTCTGGGTTCACCTCCCCCAGCACACAGTGCTGATCCTGATGGAAATGCGATAATTACTCTCTGCCAGGTTTTGCCGAACTGACCGCTTCACTGTCTTCCAGTTTTTCACTCTCTCGGGAATTTGTTGCTACAGTTAACAGCTGAGCCCTCAAGTGCTGCCCTCAGGTGACCTAGTGACGCTGTGTTCTTCAGTTGTAACAGGAATTAAAAAACAAACCAAATAAAATTCTGCTGCAGTTGCAGGGAGGGGAGAAGAGAAATGGAAAAGTGCGGGGAAAGTTATGAGGGGCATGCTGAGAGGTTCAGCACTGGCCTGTCACGGTTCTCGTGCCCGGGGCACGGATTCAGACTTCCCTGTGAACATATCGTGGGAGGGATCTCATTTCGGACAAAACCTCCCTCTTTCAAAATTTGGTCACAAAGTCTGAAGAGGTGTCATCAGCATAAGGAGCGGGCTCCTTGGGGGCAGAGTGTGGTACCTGAACACTGGCTGTTGAACATGTTTGGCTGCCGAGGGCCTTTGGATCTTCTGCTTCCAGGAGGCCCTGGAGGCCCTGGGGGTCCAGGTGGGCCAGGAGGGCCTTGGTCACCTTTGGCACCTAGAGAGAAGGGGCAGAAACTGATAAAGTGTTTCCCACAGAGACAGTTTCCCATTAGAGAAAGAGAAGAGAGCAGCTCTGGAGTGCCCCCTGTGTGCACCCCTTCCTAGGGACGACTCCCAGAGTAGGTCCTGGGGGTCCTTTCTGTGCAGGATCTGTGCCAAGCCCCTCTGTCAGGTGGTGTGGGGATCCTCTCAGGAGAGTTTTGCTAGGAAGTGGTGGTTAATTTAAGGTCACAAGTAACTAAGGCAGGGTCCCAGCTGCAGAGTCTCTCAGCCAACCGGACCTCTGTTAGTGCAGGGCTAGGGGACCCCAGTTCTGACTGCTTAGAATCCTGAAGGAACTCTTTTCTTCTTCCTCTCCTCTCCCTTTTCTTCCTCTATTTCCCCTCACCTTTCTCCTTTCCCTTGCTCCCCTTCCTCCCGTCCTTCCCATTCTTCTTGTGCTGGAGAATTTAACCCAGGGCCCCTTGCAAGCTGGGCAAGCACTTTATTACTGAGCTACACCCTCATCTTCTAAGGAAATTGATCACCATCCAATCCTAGAGCCTATGAGAATGCCTGTGAGGAGACTGGTAGCCGGTCCCCGGAAACCCTTGCACTCGACAGTCGTCAGGTAGGAGCAGCACCTCAGAGTATAGTGGAACAGCCACGAGTCTAGTCAGACTGCCTCTGTTCACGTTGTGGCCTCGGTCTTACCATGCAGTCAGACTTGAAGTGACCCTACTACCTCAGCCTCCCCAAGCTTGAGATTTCAGGCAGGAGCCTCCACACCCTATTGATCAGGGTAATGAGTTAAATTACTCATGCTAGGTACCAGATTCAGGCTTGTCCGAATGGACAAAGGCACACAGCTTTGAAAACACACAATGTTGTGCTGAGCTTCGTGTGGTACACGGCTGTAGTCCCAACACTCAGAAGGTGGGGCAGGAGCATAGGGCAAGGTCAATCTCTGCCGCACAGTGAGCTCCAGGCTAGCCTGGAAGACAGAAGGCCTTATCTCAAACAAATCAGGAAAGGAAGAATTTTGGAATGTGCTACAGAGCAGAGGGCTAGAGAATATCAAAGCT
>JAQHUG010000003.1:14796216-14809753 GCA_028555095.1 Dicrostonyx torquatus | reverse complement strand
AGGCAAAACACCAATGTACAAAAAATACAAATAAATTATTTTTAAAAAGACCTGTGTATCTTTGATACGAGTGCTTATCTAGAGAACCCCCCCCCCCCCCCTTGATTCCCTTCAACTTGTCTTCACCATGGCAATGCAGACTCCAGTATCTAAAAGGCTTGCTATGTGGGCATAGTGGTCAGGAGCAATTACTCAGTGACCTGGTCAGTAAGCACAGAGGAGGGGTTTAGCTTTTCAACAAGCTAGTAACCTATAAAAGGACCCATCATGAGGGCTAAGCCAACTCAGTCCCTGGCACATGGAAAATACTCCCAACAGGCTGTGTTCCTCAGACCACTGGACACTGTGGATTAACAGGACAACTGCCTGCCCCGTCACAGTCACTGTCCCAAGGGATGAGCTGTGTGTCTGCCTGCCTCAGCTCTAATTTTCTGCGCTGCTCCCCAGAACCAAGGCTGATGATCTCAGACCCACAGGTTGATCTATTGGGAGGGAAATGATAAAATGCCGAGGACTGGATGGCCTTAGAGCATCCTTTTGTTTGCGGAAAGCGGTGGTGCACAGACAAAGCTTTAGTGTAAGTCTCCACTGACGAGCTTAAGACACACTCCTTTTGTCTTTCTAAAATGTGTCTGGACACAGAACAACAACAACAAAATTCAAAAGAGATGAAGCTGGAGAACCAGGATGGAAGAAACTGCATTAAGTTCCATATGCCATTTAATTTTGTTCCTGATTGCTCTTTCATTTAAATGACTCTTTAAAAAAAATAATGTTTTGGGTTGGAGAGAAGGCTCAGTGGTTAAGAGCATTTGCTGCTCTTCCGAGGACTGGAGTTCAGTTTCCCATACCCATGTCCAGTGGCTTACAGCTATCTGCGGTCCAGCTCCTCTTTTGGCTCTTCAGGCATCTGGACTCAGGTGCACATATGCACACAGACACACACAGATACACATAACTGAAAGTTTTAAAAAACATGAAGAAAAATAAAGATCACGCTAACTGGGCAGTAGTGGCACACTCCTTCAATCCCAGCACTGGAGAGGCAGAAGTAGACAGATATCTTTGAGTTTAAGGCCAGCCTGGTTTACCAAGTAAGTTCTAGAGCAGGCAAAGCTACACAAAGAAATACTGTCTCCAAAAGCAAAATAAAACAAAAAGGATCATGTTCTGACTTGAAGAAAAGGTGATTTAGTTTTTAGTGTTGGATGGGTTAATTCATTAGGAGAGCCAGAGAAAAAATTCATCCTGAATTGCTTTGTGCCAACAACAGCTGTTGACTGCTGAGGAAAGAGGTTTGTGAGCTATCAAATGCACATCACACATCTACACACATGTAGACAAAGCGAACAATGCAAGACATACAAGTAGTGGGTCTTCTTTATCTGAGACTCTGCACCCGTAGAATTAACCAACTGCGAACTGAAAAGAATCACGTTCGTACTGAGCGTGTGCCAACTTCCTTTGTCATTCTCTGAGTATCTCGCCATGACCATGCACAGCACTTGCTCTGTGTTGGACATTATAAGCAACCGAACGGTGATTTAAAGCAGATAAGAAGATGTGCATAACTTAAATTAAAACACTACACAGTTTCATATAAGGAATTTGAGCATCTTAGGAATTTGATATCTTAGAAGGGTCCTAGAATGAATCCCTTGTGGATGTTGTTGTTGTTGGTTGTTGTTGTTGTTGTTGGTGGTGGTGTGTGTGTGTGTGTGTGTGTGTGTGTGTGTGTATGTGTGTGCATCTGTGTGGATGACATGTTTCACCATAGGTTAAGGTCTGGAAACTAACCAATATCTTGTAAATGTCTTCAGGTACCTCTTCCACCCAACAGCTCTCTGAACAGAAGCATCTTGGGCCATGTTTGTTTCTAACAGTGCCACTGTCTACTCAAGGGCACACAGCCTGCTGGGGGCGGAGGGGGGAGGATGAGGCTCAACTCCAGGCCCACTGTACTCCATGGTGGCTTTGATAATTATCTTAACATGACCAGACCAAAGAAAAAAAATGGATTCACTTCATTTTAGTTATTTTCATAAATGAATGTAATCAGCTGCACTGTGACAAAATTTATTGTCTTTAAAAAAATATGTAATTGCCCATTGAGAGGGCCAAAAAAGACTTCACAATGATTCATTTGTTGCCTGGGGGATCACAGCCGCAGGAGTGGCTTACAAGGACAGGAGCATCAATAGGGAAAATGAGCCTTTCTTCCTGATGTTCATTACTGGTCTGGGACAGGCACAGCGGGAGGCGTTTTCATTTCCTGACCTGTGAGCTTCATTTATAGGCTGACTGTCAATTTACATGTTTTATAGGAAATTATCCCAACCTTCTCAGAAATAGTCTTTTAATAAACTTAGGCACCATAAAAGACTGTCTTTAAGTGAAACATTCTTTGTGAAATGTGTGGTTATAAATTCAGAAGTGATCCCCCCCCATCACGATGATTAAGAATTTGGATGAAGATTTAAAAATTAAGAATCAAAAGTCACAAAACCTGGACAGTCAAATGAAAGAGTCACATTGGCAAGGAGGGCTTCTTGGACTTGAGGGTTTTGAAATGGAGCGGCCTTTGAAGTCACTATCCTGGCTGTCAGGCAGGCTCTGTCCACAGTCTGTCCCCGCCCCCCTGCCTGTAACTGCCACACTCATTGCTCTGTACCATACTGTCTTACCACAACTTTTGGTTGGCCCCACTGAAGGCTCTGTCAGCCTTTCCCTAAATCCTAGGTGAAGGGGCCCACCCAGCTGCTCCTGTACCTTACAAGGCTTTTATTTTATCTTGGCAGTGCTCCTGGCAGGAAAGCATACAAGGATTTCTGAATTGGAAGGCTCATTGCAACATGGTTTTGTAGTAAAATGAGGCAAATGACCTTAATAAAACAGGTCATCAATATGAGACCCACTATATTTAAGAAACAATGCGGTGGATTGGAATGTATTTTCTGGAAAAGTGGCTTCGGGATACTATTAAGTAAGAAAAGCAAAAAATTGCCCAAGTCATGCTCCACAATAGGGGGCCTATCAGGGTATCTCTGCAGTCCTTCCATGCATGCCTTCTCTTTGCCAGTGGAATATTATTTAAATGCCGGTGGAGGGCCTGGAGATGCAGCTCAGCTAGGGGAGGGCTTGCCCACCATGCAGGAGCGACACTGCATTCTGTTTCAACCCCCAAAATAAAAAACCAATAAACATAACTTAGTCCTATGCTTCTTAGACAACGAACACTCTTTATGACTGTCCTTAATTGTGTAAATTGCTATAAGCATGTAAATGAACCTACTAGAAAAGCTCCCAGCATTAAATACTCCAGTGTTGCTTACTGGAGGCTCAGACCAAAGATGTTGAAAGACTACCTAGAACTCTGGACGCAGCCAAGAAAGGCAGACTCCTCCACGTGGCCACTGTGTGAAGAAAGTTTACGATTCTAATGGGAACATGCAGCTTGCCTTTGTTAAAAACAAAATAAAAAAATTAAAAAACAAACAGAGCAAACTTAAAGATACGCAAGGCCAACCACCTGCAGCCACCTAACTGAAACTTAAGTCTCCCCGACCCCCAACCTAACTTTAAACACAAATACAAAGTACTCTGTCCTTGGCAGTAAGAGACGATGAAATTAAACAATGCAGTTAAAAGCAATTATAAACCAACTTAAAGAGCTCCTGGCTTTCAAAGAAAGTACGTGGCTGTGTGTAATTCCAGCATGTGAGGGGTGGAGGTTAAAGGATTGCAAGGTGAGTTCCAGGACAGCATAGGGGGAAACACACACACACACACACACACACACACACACACACACACACACGACAGAGATAGAGAGATACATAGAGAGAGAGATAGAGAGACGGATGGACACTAAAAATGTCAGAATACTTTTTTTGTGTTTCAAAACTATGGTAGAACTGCTGTATAATTGAGACTTTGTGCAATTTTGGGGGTATAAAACCTCTTAGCTTGTTAACTGTTTTTCATATTCACAATAAGCTCATTTCATATTTATATTAATTCTAATTTGATCTGATGGAGCTGGCCTGAGGCTCAACAGTGCAACTCTGGGGTCTAGGTCCCAGCTGGTGCCAAATCCAAGTCCTGTAAGAAAATCATAGGACCCAGGCACTAGCCGTTTGTCAGCTCAAGGAAGCCTCTCCTCGCCATCTTCTGCAAGCCTGGAGACTGGGGAGGTGGGGAGGATGGGATCAGCGGCTCTTGTCATTCATTCTGCTGGGGATCCTCAAGGGCCCAGATGAATCCTTCTCCTTCTGAACTAATGACATCGCTGCAGAGAGCTGTTAGCTTACTCAGCTCCTCACTGGTAGGGACTGCTTGCCCAATCCATGGTGTCCCCATGACCGGGATGGGAATAGCAGCGTGTTATCCTAGGGACTCAGGAAACACTTGCTCAGCTGGGGAAGGAATGCGTTCCTCAACCCTTACACCACACTTTCCTTCCTGGCAGGGACATTGGTGCTACTGGAGCTCAGGAAGTCACACCCTAAAACATGGTTTTCTTTACCAAAATTGAGTACATTGTTTCTTTATGAATGGCAGGGTATTCGTCTAATGCCCAGGCTGGTCTTGAATTCGCCTCCAAGGTGCTGTGCCACTGTGCCGGCTCAGAAGCAGGAGAATTCAGAAGCTGTTAGAAGCTGCCTCTGAACTAAGACTTCTCTAACCAGAACTAACAATGAAAGGGAGCTAGTATAAAAAGAAGATAAAGCAGTTATTTTAATTGCATTCCATGTGTTCAAAATCTCGGTGGCAGAACATTTGCTGGTGTGTGCAAGGCTCAGTTCAAGCCCAAGTTCTAGGACAACCCAATCTCTCCCCACACCTAAAAACCTAGAGGGTCCTTGACTGTGAGACATCAAGAAGCTTAATAATTAGGGGTTTTTCTCTGACATGGAAATAAGAAGAAAGTAATTTGAGTTGAAATGGCAAAAAGTTCCAAAATGAATGTAAACTATAAATTTGTGCATCCGACATGATTAATAAACACCAAATACAAAAATCACAAGGAAGAGGACACCAGGGTAAGTCATAATAAAGAAATAAATTCCTTAAAACGGGCAATGAACTCTTAAAGCAAGATAGGGGGAAAGGAGCAAGCTGAAGATAATTTCTCATTGGAAAACGCAAGTGAGAGTCCAGCGGGGTTCACCTCACTAGAGGACAGAAAAAAAAAAGTTTTCTTAAGTCCCGTTTTGTTTTTTATTTTGTTGTTATTGTTGCTGCTGCTGCACTGACTGAATCCTCATGCTTCTTCACAAGTCCTCGGCCACCAAGCTATAATCCCGCCCCGTAGACATGTGTGTGCGTGCACACATACACAGGCGCCCCACACAGATTTCAACCTAGAACTCTTACTCAGAGCAGTTTTGTAAAATGAAGAAAAACAATATAAGACAGAAACATATCTACTTAAGGAACATCACACTCCTTGCTTGCCCAGGCTGGTAAAACTGCCCTTTCCTCTCAGTGGTGATGCCTTCAGTACGAGGGACTAAATCCGCACACGCTAGTGATTATTCTGCCTCCGAGCGCCTCTTTTCCTGGTGGTCCCCATCCCCATCACATGACTAAAAGATTGCCTTTCAAAGATTTTCCTGTTCAGAGATTTTGATACCGATGTCTTCAAAAGGGAGAAGGTATTTTTTTTCCCCTTCTAATGACTAAGTGTACCCATCACCTGCTGAGTTACTGAAAACAGACCAAGCAAGCAAGCTCTCCAAGTGTTTTGCAGCCCGGCTGGACATTGTACCTGCGAGGCACAGTTCTCCATAGCTGGCTCTTAGTCCTCTACAGTTCTTCACTAGAGCCAAGGGAGAGCTCCCAAAGTTCTCAACAGTTTGAGGAAACTCACAAAACTTTCTGAGTGGCAGATGAAGAGATTACTGTATTACATTCAGAACAAAGTTCACAAATTGCATCTTGAATGTTCTTCAGCTGGTCTTTTTGTTTTAACTCTGCCTTTCAGTAAAGAAAATTGTGTCCTGAACTTTCATTAAACTAGAAGAAAATTATATCTATTTAAGACAGAGAGCTGTTAAAACTCAAAGATCTACATAAAAGCAACTAATGAGCTTGAAAAAAATTGCTCTTTTTGTGGAAGAATTACAACCTAAAAGCTTCAGCTTGTTTCACACAACGTGACCTTTAGTCCGCCAATAAAATGCATGTAAATTAAGCTTGAATGTCAACTAGATTTAGCTAAGGATTCTTTTTTGATGGTGGTGGTGTTGGGGGAAGGGGAGGGGGGAATGGGGCATGAGGAATGTAGAAGGAAAATATGTCTTAGACTTAAAAATTTTTTTAAAACCATGTAAGTGTATTCTTTCGATGACTTGTTTTAATGACTCCCACCTTGGCAACCAACCATATCCTGGGGTACACAAGACCCCCAATAAAGAAGTTGTTCTCACCAGGAGGTGGTGGCACACGCCTTTAATCCCAGCAAAGGCAGATGGATCTCTTGGTTTGAGGCCAGCCTGGTCTACAAGAGCTAGTTCCAGGACAGGCTGCACAGCTACAGAGAAACCCTGTCTCAAAAAACCAAAAACAAACAAAAAAAAAGGAGTTGTTCTCCTTTTTCAGAAGTACCTTTTGCTCTGTCCTCTCCTCAGGAAGGCAAGAATTTTTTTTTTGTTTTATTTTGCTTTTTGAAGGGCACTAATAGGAATCAGTCAGTGGAAGTTAACAAGGCTTTCAGAGGTTCCTGCCTATGCTGTGCCATACAGAAGGGTGGGGAGCCAGGAAGTCCCGCACCTTGATAAAGTCTGTCTTGCTGCCACATGAAAGGTAACTATGATTTTCTATTTGTTTATTTGCTTATTTTTGGTGGTTCTGAGTATGGACCCAGGGCCTTGTGCCTGCTAGGCACACACTCTGCCACCTAGTTACATCCCCTGTCTCTTAAAAATAAGAGACACTTGCACGAATAGTTAGGCTATTTTGGTGGCAGTCTAAGCTTCTATAGGTCATACAGTTTCCCAAAGTAGTAGCTGATAAAAATACAGCAGTTTACAAACTCCTGAAATTGCTGAAGGAATTTGGGAGCAAACAGTGACCCAGAGCTTGGAGCAAGAGGGCTCGCAATTGCATAACACTATGGCTAGTTTTCAATCTCCTGCCTCCTAGGTGTCTTGTTGAAGCAATGTGATAGCATTTGGAAGTAACAGGAGCAGAGCAGTGGACACGAAGGCAATGAGGACCCAAAAGCAAAGCCGTCAAGAGTGCGGTTAATGTCCTGTAAAGTTAAAATGGGTGTTTTGTTCGAGAAAGAATCCCCATGTAGCCCTGTCTGTCTTAGAGTTCTCTACGTTGATCAGGCTGGTCTCAAACTCACAGTGTTCTGCCTCCCAAGTGATGGGGTTAAAGGTGTGTGCATCATCACATCCAGCAGTGATAGAAAATGGGGCCTCGGAAAGCTTCTTACTTCTTCTGTTTTTAGAGGATGTCACCTAGTAACTGGAATATCCTACTAGACCCTAAGTATGCTTTCACGTATAACCTCAGCCTCCCCACTGCTTGGGGCTGTGAGAAGTAAATTTCTGTTGCTTAAAAGCGACCCAGTCTCTGGTATTTTGTCACAGGGGCCTCAACAGACTAAGACAGTGCCTCTTTTTTACTTGCTTGTGGTCCTGGGAATTGAACATAGGGCTTTGCACATGTGTGGCATGAGCTTTAGGATTTAGAAATAGCAGCAATGACTTCTTACGGAAGGCCTGACTGTGACAGCAGGTTCTGTTCTTATCTTAGCTTCAAAATTCCTAGAAACCCCATGAGATGGGCATTAGAGATGAAGGAACTGGGTCTTGGAGAAGTCAAAGATGCCCAAGTCCACCTGGCTACCCAGCCAAGAATCCATTTGACTTCCACGTCTGCTGTGGTCAGTCCTTTATACTTCAGGGACCATTCAGGTATACAATTTGGATGGGGCCCTAGTAGTGAAAGAAAGATGCTGTATTGCTCAAATTAAGGGCAGGTACATGGGGGCTGAAGTTGTAGCCAGGAGTCTAAGTCCATCACAGAGAGATTCTGGAACAATGTCACTGGGAGGATCTGTGGGCTGAGACCTGCCCACAAAGACTCCTCTGTCCAGCACCCTCCGCCTGTGACCTAGTGCTCTGTGTGGTTCCAGATGGGCTCATCTGTGAGCATTTTTTAAGATTTATGTGAGTTTGAGTCCAAGTCAAAAATTCATTCATTCTCAGCATGATCACGGTGACGGTTAAGGAAAGGCAGGGATATAGCGGGGTAAAGGCGAAAACAGGTGATCCGGAAGGCACCATTCTGCTCTGGGGCAGGGCTCAGCAGGATTTCTCTTATTGCTTCTGCCACTCTGGCTGGAAAGAGGCTAGACCAACCCTAAGGTAGGCTTCATTAACTTTGTTTTAGTAGCTCTGTGGGAACAGTTCCACATGGCTTCCTACCACTCATTTGGTCAACACAATTTTCCTACTCACGTGGCCCCAGATGTCCAATCCTGACCCACTATTTCTTTCATATGTAAAGGATCAGGGCCATTTTGTACAGCTGTCCCCCAGGGGTTGACAGCAGACCTCCTGCCACCAAACCCACAGATGCTCAAGTTTCTTGTGACACAGTATTTGCATATAAGATGTGTATAACCTTCTACATACTTGAGACCATATCTAGGCAAGTAGGGACAAGAAAAAAAAGTTTACACACATTTAATACAGCCAGGTTTGGTGACACATGCCTATAATACTAGCTCTTCAGAGGCAGAAACAGGTGGATCACGAAGTTTAAGGTTGAGTTGGAAACCAGCTTTGTTACAGGAGACCTGTCCCAAAGAAGAAATAGCCAGAGCTGGGGAGATGGTTCAGCTGGTGAAGTGATTGCTAAACAAGGTTTGTATCCTCGGCACCTATAAAAAGCTGAACATAGTGGTGTGCCAGTAATCCCGGCATGGTGTGGTTGGACAAAGCAGTGTGCCTGTAATCCCGGCATGGTGTGGAACAGGGGTAGTGGAGGGAAAAAGATCCCTGAGGCTTGCTGGCCAGTCAGTTTAGTCAAAAGAGCAAACTTCTGGTTCAGGGAGAGACCCTGTCTTAAAAGGGACAGGGAGTGGGGAGAGGCAGAGAAATGTACCTGATAGCTTCCCCTGGCTTCCACATATGTGTGTATGTATTTACACATGTATTACATGCAATACATACACAAACACACACATTCATGCAGACACACAATAAACTGGAGAGCAATTGAGGCAGAGAGGAGAGGGAACCCTTGATTTTTTTAATGTGTGGCGGATTGAATCTGTAGATATGGAGTTAGCGGATAGATAAGAGTCAAGTATACCGACGTGAAGTGTCTTCTTAGTGTGTATGCAAAGTCGGGTGTGCATGAGGAGAGCCTAAACTGGAGTAAAGGGGTCAGCTCTCTCCTGTCTTCCTCAACATGCCAGCATTGTCTGAGACACAGCCAGATTTCTGGGGGTGTCAAAGTACCAAGCCCACCAGACAAGATCTTAGCAGAGATGAATTTCAAGTTCTCACTCCACCATTAACACCTAGGACGACTCCTGACATCTGAATACCCAGGTAGTGCCAGGTATGTCCTGGACCTCCAAACACAAATGAGCTCATGATGCCACAAGGAAGAATACAGAAATCTGCCTCCCAGGTCTGCAAATGGCTGTCTATTTGGCTACTCTCTCTTTTTGTGCCTGTCTGTAAGAGACTAATCTCCTATCAGGGTCCATTCCATAGGACAGGAGCTCCTGAGGGATCTGCTACCCCCTCTAACTGAAGAGCACAGAATTTGAAAAGGGCTTACATTTGGGGTTAGTGAGTGGTTGGGCTCTGGCTCAACCTTAGCTGCTCTTGATTTTGGAAGCCAGTAGCTTAGCCTACAGGCTCCCCCTCCAGAGTGTAGCCACACCCTCCCAGTGGTTCTTGCATTCAGGGAACAATGCTGAGTTAGCAGCTTGGGTTTACCAACCCCAGCACTTCTCCAGGGATGGCAGTATGCATGGGGTCAGCAAACTTCAGGAAAGCTATACAGGATTAAGCGTTAGGCTCCAGGGAGTCTGACAACTTCTGATGACCTCTGTGGGAACCTGCAGATAAAATGTACACACACACAAATAAAAATAGATCAAGTAGGAATACAACTCAAAACAAACAAAATGCCAAAAATCACTTCTACCTCAATCATAACAGCAACCATATTAGTGGTTACTCCAAAGTGTTCAGAGTCAGGCTCGCAAATAACAAGTTTGCAACTGAACTAAATAAAACAAGTTTGCTTCAAACCACGACTGTTACACACTCCCGGCTGGATGTCCTAGGATGGCCTCAAGCAATGCGAATGTTGTTTAGTCAAAACTGTGCCAACCAACTAATTTCTTTCTTTCTTCTTTTTTTCCTCTCTGATGCCAATATTTAAAAAGCTGAGATATTTCATAAGAAAAGTCAGATGTTTTTACTTCCTCTGGAAAAAAACTAAGAGTGGACTCTGGTTCCTGTGCGGCTATCATCAGTGAGGACATATGCTATACGCGTGTGAATGAGTTCCCCAAAGTCATGTATTGAAAACCTAACCTTCAAATCCATGTTACTTGTAATTCAGTGTAGGGTCTTCAGGAGGTGATTAGGCTTAAACGAAATAACAAGGGGAGATCTCCAGTGACTGCATTAGTGCCATTATGAGAGAGAGAGATAGAGATAGAGATAGAGATAGATAGATAGATAGATAGATAGATAGATAGAGAGAGAGAGAGAGAGAGAGAGAGAGAGAGAGAGAAACCTGAACTGACAAACTTGTGTTGGCCTTGAGGTGCTCTGCTATCATGGTATGATGCACCAGGAAAGTCCTCTGGGTCCAGTGCCATGTTCTTGGACTGCTCAGCTTTCAGAACTATGAGTCTAAGTAACTTCTGATATCTACAAACTGCCTGATACCAGGTGTTTTTTTTTGTTATAGTAGCAAAAAAATGAACAATAACCCCGGGTTGTCAGGGCTCCTGCTGGGCTCAGGGTCAGCCATGTCACCTGTGGTAGAAGGACCATTCTGAGTCACATTAAGAAGAGAATAATTTTACTGGGTGGTGGTGGCCTACTCCTTTAATCTCAGCACTCTGGAGGCAAAGACAGGCAGATCTCTGTGAGTTCGAGACCAGCCTAGTCTACAAAGAAAGTTCTAGGCCAGTCACAGCTACACAGAGAAACCATCTCAAAAAAAAAAATTAAAAAAAAAACAAACAAAAAACCCCCAGAGTAATTCAGTTAAAACCTCAAAAACAATGAGCTTAATAATAACAATAATAATAATAGTGAAAAGATTATGCCTTCCTTCTATCGTTTTTGTTTTTTTTTCTATTTATTTTACTTTCTTAGGTACAATACATACTTCTACCCCCTTATTTTCTTTACTGTGAATGTATCCTGGGGATTAGTGCAAGCACACAGACTATCCTCATTCTTTTTTTCACTGCTTCCCAGTGATGTAGGATCAGTTACTTGACTTATGTAAGTCGGACTAATTGATGAACACAACCTTCACAGCCTTCTGTTTTCACAGATTCTGCAACAAGTGATGAAGAACACATCACTCACGGCATGGCAGTTTCTTACACAAGATGAACTCCCATGGGTGAGTCTACAGGGTGAAGGGGGAGATGCATTCTCAGTTTTTCTCTATTTGCGGAGTTGGTCTCCCCATGCCATACCATCTGCGCTCCAGCGGTGGAGCAAGGGCCTGGGGATTTCCCCTCCATGTCCCCGGCTCAGTGTGGCATCAAGCTTTCATCATCCAGTCATGGCGGCGAATGACGAAACTATGTTTTAGGGGAGTTGCAATTTGCATTTTGAAATTAAAATATCTGGAGTTGGAAAGATGGCTTAGGTTAAGAGCACCTATTGTTTGTGCAGAGGACCCAGGTCTGAGTCCCAGCACTCGCGTGACAACATAAAGCCACCCATAATTCCAGCTCTAGGGGATCAAGTGCCGTCTCCTGACCATCTGGGTACCAGGCATGCACATGGTTAATAGATATCCATATGAGTGAAACATGCATACATATTAAACAAAACAAATACGTCTGTTTTTCTAAGCGAATGGTTTCTCCCTACATGTTTAAGAGACATTTGTGGGAGAAAACTGGAGGTAAATGGTTTAAGCAGAGACAGAAGAAAAAGAGAAAGAGGAGACAAATGGCTGAGGCGGGGGTTACCAAATTTAAGGATGCATGAAGAAGTCTTACACAAACACAGTATTTCATAAGCTAATCAAAAATATAGTTAAAAAGAGTTTAAATGGGAGTATCATGCCTGGTGGACAACACTTTCCCCATGACATGGGCTATTAAATGAAATCTCAGTGTTGGTTATGGGATGCTTCTATTTTTTGTCAAGGAGGCCCCAGAGGCACCCAGAACAACACCGCTATTG
Source organism: Dicrostonyx torquatus (assembly GCA_028555095.1). Classification (NCBI taxonomy): domain Eukaryota; kingdom Metazoa; phylum Chordata; class Mammalia; order Rodentia; family Cricetidae; genus Dicrostonyx; species Dicrostonyx torquatus. Next base: position 14,797,328 of record JAQHUG010000003.1, on the reverse strand, counting down.
TTATTCCTCTTAGTTTCCCACCATAACTAGATGATAAGACCTTATCAATGGAGATATCATATGCGTTGTTTGCAGGACAAGAGAAATCAATTTTGAGCTGATCTGGCAGCTTCCTATCTGTTGGCTAGTGCTCCTAGTGCTGGACGGTACTGGACTTGGGAGGGAGAAGTCATGAGTTGGTTGTCTTACCCAGCACTAGACCCTGTGTGCTCCAGTATCGACCTGCCAGGCAAGATGTGCCCACTGGTACAATAGTGCCATGAGTGGCATGGGGATGACCAACTTCTTTCTGATTGAATTGAGGCCTGCTCCAAAAAGGGGAATTCTTGCCTAATATTGTAAACTCAGCCAGAAGCCCATGCCTGAAAGGTCATTAACCTCCTATCACTTGTTTGCTAACTGGACGTGTTGTCAAACTGCCTCCTAAATTGTTGTTTTTTGTTTTTTGGTTTGTTTTTTGTTTTTTTTTTTTTTGAGACAGGGTTTCTTTGTAGCTTTGGAGCCTGTCCTGGAACTAGCTCTTGTAGCTCAGGCTGGCCTTGAACTCACAGAGATCCACCTGCCTCTGCCACCCGAGTGCTGGGATTAAAGGCATGTGCCACCACTGCCTGGCCTAAATTTTTATTTCATAGCCATAGTTTAGCACTGCTTTCAGTCCTAGTCAGATAGGCTTCTTTTTTTAAAATAAAAAATATTTTAATATGTATAGGTATTTTTTTTCTGTATAAATGTCTATGTACCATGTACATATAGTGCCTGCTCATAGAGTCCAGAAAAGGTCATTGGATCCCCTGGAACCAGAGTTACAGACAGTTGTGAGCTATCCTGTGGGTGCTGGGAATAGAATCTTGGTCCTCTGGAAGTACAGTCTGCACCTTTATCTGCTGAGCCATCTCTCTAGCCCCAAAGAAGTTTCTTTCTGCAGTGAATGTCAGGTAATGAAGAAATTCCTAATTGTTCAAAGTCTTGAGAATATGTGATATTTGAGTATTCAGGCCTAAAAGGGACATAGATATCAATCTCATCAAGGCTCAGAGAACATGGAAGAAGAGGAAAGGGGAAGAATGCAAGAGCAGAGGATGGAAAGTGTTAGGTCTCACACCAGATGAATG
>JAQHUG010000003.1:14780074-14793824 GCA_028555095.1 Dicrostonyx torquatus | reverse complement strand
CCATTAGCCATTAGCTAATTATTCTACCCCATCATTAGCCATTAGCTAATTATTCTGGGTTGGACCATCAGGTCCCGATTAGGTATAAAAGACTGGGTCTGCGTGGGAGAGCTCTCTGTGCGGATCGTGGGTTGGTGCAATCTCAGGATCCAGGGTCTGGTATTGTAAATCTGTTTGTATTCTTTACCCCTATTAAAGTATATATATATTAGATGTAGCTGGCTTGGGCGATAATTTATTAAATTCCTCAGAAAGTTGTGTATAGTAGGGTGTCAGCAGATTTTCTTGGGTTTTCCAGGTATATTAATACAATCTGAGAAGAGACAGACTTTCATATCCCAACACATATTTGACTACTTTCATTTGTCTACTTTCCCTGGCTAATCCTAGGACAAACCAAGTTACCCATCGTGACAGTAGACAGCTCTCTTCAGATAGCTGCTAGTGAGAAGAAAGTTGGTTTAGAAGTTAAGAGATTCTCATTATATTTTACCTTATTAAGAAAGAATCTAAGGATTGGGTGGCAGTGGTGCACGCTTTCAATCCCAGCACTCAGGGGGTAGAGGCAGGTGGATCTCTATGCGTTCAAGGCCAATCTGGTCTACAAATTGAGTTTCAGGACAACCAGGACTGTTACACAGAGAAACCCTGTCTCAAAAAAACAAATAAATAGATAAACAAATAAATAAATAAAAATTTAAAAAGACGAAAAGAAAAAGAAAAAAAAGAGAATCTATTGATTTGCCTTCTAATTGCAGATTTAAAAAGAATTGGCGAGATGACTCAGTGTTTAAGAACACTTGTGGGTACCCTGGCTGGGTTTCTAGTACCTGGATGGTTGGTTCACGGGCTTCTGTTACTATATTTCCAGGGGACCTGAAGCCCTCTTCTGAGCTCCCAGGCATATGCACGGTACAATATGTATATGAAGGTAAAATGCATAAAATAAATCTTTAAAATAATAGAAAATTGAGCACAGAGCTAGGTATGGTAATCCCAGTGTTCAGGAAACTGAGGCAGATGGAGGGAGAGCTCAGGGTTAACCTACAACATGGTAAAATCCTGTCTAAAATAATCTATCAAAGGCCCTTTGCAGTATCTGGAAGCTGTTTAGTCATAATTGTTTTCCATGAAAAATTACTTGGATTTGCTTTTAAGTGAAAAAGTGATTTTCTTGTTAGAGAGATGCTCTCTGGGGTGTAGGAGCTTGGTACCAGGGCTAGCAATTGCTATGGCGATATATCCTCTAGCCTTAGTGCATTGCAGGTTTTCTACCCTACTTTGATTTTTTTCTTATGAACGTTCCTCTGGATGCTCTAGATTTGTGATAGCAGAGCAAAGCTACCAGAGTATCAGTAAAGGTAAGAAATGGAAAGAGGAGGCAGGGAAGAGCAGGTGGAGAAAGAAGTGGAGAGAGGGTGAGGGGAGGGAGTCAGATCGACTCTACTAGGAGAGAAGATCACAAAAGGTTGTGAGGCAAAGAAACAACAGCAGTGTATCCTACAGGAAGGGAGAAGGTAGGTCAAAGCTTCCCTCCTTCCATGGCTTCCAGACTCTTAGTCCCCTTTCCGGCCAGGTCCAGGCTCCTCCCAGGCTTTGCCTCCTGTCCCACTCAACACTTTTCCTTCAAAACAGTCACTTGCTTTTAAAATTTTTAATATGCTTGTTTGTGCCAAATTAACTGCACTTCAGTAATAATTGCTGGTTTCTTTTCTTCCCCCCACCCAACAAAGTCATTTAGAACTACCACCCAGAATGTGCCGGTCAGAACGCCCATGCCAAATGATGTACTTTTTGTCTTAGCCGAAAGCACAAAAACAAGCCACAAGGAAGTTCATCTTGGATAAAGAGACCATTCTGGAAGATGTTTTGAAATGCCAACATTAACCACTTGCTTGCTTCTTTGTTCTTAGATCTCTAATGTAGAGTCTCAGAGTGAGGCCCTGGGATGGCCCTGGATCTTCTGCTCATTCCAGATCTAACACTATAGAAAAAGGCCCAGGGGCTGGTGGGTAGATGAGTCTCCCTCCACGGCTTACTCTACATTTTTCTCTTAATGCTTCTACTTACGGTGCCCAGTGATGGCTTTCTAAAAAATAAATCGATTTCCTAGGTAGTTAATTTTCTGTTCAAAGAAAAAGCAAAGAGTAAAGAAAAAAAATTTGTGAGGACGAGAAGTTTATTGTTCTACTAAAGAAAAGAAAAAGAGGGATTCAGCAGTGAAATCGGCTCCTTTGTTTAAAGCAAGGCCTGATGGGGACTGGATGACCTTAACCCCGCTAGCTGAGCATCTTCTGTCTCTGGTAAGCAAGCTCTGCATCCCAGGCCACACTTCAGACTGATCTGCTTGGAATAATACCTAGGGTGGACTCTGGCAGCTCTAAGTTTTCTGGTTTCTCTTCTGACTGCAGTGTTCTAGGATCGCCTTACTCAAAGTGCAGCCTTCAGACCTGCAGCACGGGCATCGCTGGGCACTTGTTAGCCATGCAGAATCTTATCCTCAGACCATCTGAATCAGAATCTGCACTGTATGACATTCCCCAGATACTTATAGGCACCATAGAGTTGCGGTGCTCTTAGAGTGTGTCACCTGGATACTTATGTGGGGGGTGAAGGAGAAAAAGAAGTTAAAAAAAGGAAGGCCATGACTGCTGCTAGGCATGGTGAAGGAGGATAAAAGGGAGAGCAGACCCAGAGGCAGGCACAGTCCGGAGAGTCCAGAGTGGCATGACCAGACCGAGCTGGGTCATGTGAGGAGCAGGCCCACAGAAAGAGGGGAGAGGAACAGCTGACCCAGAAGGGTGGCCTGGGCCGAGAAACTGGCCAGGAGAGTAGAGGGGAGACCAAAACAGCCAGGTAACCGAAATGGCTGGATTATACAATGAAGAGCGGCTAGGGGCAGGGCTGGAGAATTCAGGGTAGAGGGTTGGGTGTGCCAGCCTGGAGGGCCCTGCAACAGGTAGGGACTGAGGGGTGCAGGAAGAACCTGGCAGCCAGCCTTGGCTTTGATAGGCTAGTGTGTACCACAGTTGGCCGGATCTGAGACCTGACACAGGACAGTTGACCTAGACGCTTGCATGAGGAGAACATGTATCAGTGGGATCGTTGCCTTCCCGTCTTGCTGCATCTCCTTCAAAACGCTCCTAGCTGCAGTTTCTGTGCTAGTCTGTAACATCAGCAGGTGGCTACACAGCCAGGGCACCTGTGCTGGAAGCTGGCTCTCTGAACGACATGGGAATGAGCTCATTCTCTCAGGATTAAAGAGATAAAGTGTTGGTGCTCAGGTGGATTTCTCTTTGAATTTTTTTTAAGCTCTTAAAATGCAGAGTGGAGAGCCAAGAGAATGCTCTAGAATTCCCTAGTAAGTCCTCTCCACCTCCCAGAGGTTGCGTTTTTTTAAAGTTTTTGCTTAGGCAGAGATTTTTAAATGTTTATGTGAGAAAAAAAAAAGTGAAGCCAGAAATGGAAAGCTTGACCTTCCTCAGACTCTGTGTTTAAAGAGTGCATTATCTGTAGTTTTAAAAGCATCTGGGCTCACACACGATATTGGAAAGCTTCTCTGTCCAACAGCAGAGGTTTTAAGGAGACTTCATGTCAAATACATAGGATTCCAAAGTGTGGCTCACTGGACGTGGAGGGACAATTGAAAAGTCTCTAATAATAAAGTGCAATGAGACCACAGCTGCTATAGGAGAAAGGAAAGGGGGATGGGGATGAGATCTTGATGCACCTCTTAGAGAGCATTGGATTCACATCAACCAGAGTAAAACACCTGGGAACTGAAACAAACATTGGTTTTCTTTTCCTTTAACAGTCTTTCCTTTAGAATGGTGACTCTTAAATCTCAGGAAGCGAGTATGCAATAGGATAGCTAAGAAAATGCAAAGAGGCCCAGGGCTGTCCCTTGGCACATGCCTGCAATCCTGGCACCTGGGTGGTGGAAGATCTGGAGTCCAAGGTCTTCCGTGGCTACACAGCCAGTTGAAGGCCATTCTGGGTTACATGAAACTGTTAGAAGGAAGGAAGGAAGGAAGGAAGGAAGGAAGGAAGGAAGGAAGGAAGGAAGGGGAAGGGGAAGGGGAAGGGAAGGGAAGGGAAAGGAAGGAAGGAAGGAAGGAAGGAAGGAAGGAAGGAAGGAAGGAAGGAAGGAAGGAAGGAGCGAAGGTGGGACGAAGGAAAGGAAGGTGATTAAAAAAAATTAATGCTGGAACCATCCTTGGATGTACCAGTCTGTGCCAGCAGTTCTGGCGTTCCTCTCTTCGGAGCTTGTGTGGAAAGCTGCCCCACAGGTCCCACATTAAGAACCCTGGCTTTGCCAGTTCATAACCGCAGGCTAGTAAATGTTCCACTACATCAATTTCTCCCGTTTGACAGCTTGAGAGCCAGGAACGACTTCAGCATCTAGGTGGGCAGTTTAGTCGTGATTTCACGGGGACAAGCCCAAGCCAGATTAAAAGCCTACCCACTAGACTGTGCCAGGCAAAGGAATCCTGGTTGAAGAAAAGTCACTTCTTTGTTTTCCGAGACTCTGCTACGGGGAGCTGCTTCTGTGGGTCAGTTCACATCCAGAACAATTCTGTCAAAAGTTGGAAAAGGCTCTTAATACTGCCCATGCCCTTCATTTACCTGCAGACTCAAAAGATGTCAAAAGTGAAGACTCGCCCTGCCCAGTCCTAGAAGATGAAGAGACTGATCTCAAGAGTTAAGCAGCTTGCCAGGATGACCTCCCTAGCCACATCTACACTCAGGGTTCTCTCCAGGACCTTGTCCCTGGCCACGGAATCCTAGTTCCCATCAACTCCTGCTGCCCAGACCGACGGGGGCACCACCGAGAGGAGCCCCTGCCTACCGGCACCATGGAGTAGGTCATCATCATCATCATATCCTGGCTCTCGGCGCGGATGTGTGGCGCAGGCTCTCCGCTGTGGCTGCGCTTGTTGCGCGCTGCGCTCGCGGAGTCCTGGGGTGATTCGGATACCCGGCCCGGTGCTCGACTCAATTCCGCCAGAAAGGCTCGTAGGGCGCTATCTTCGCGCTGCTCCCGGCCGCGTTGAGCCTCTAGCGCCCGCAGCGCCGCGCTCAGCCCGCGCCACTGGCACAGCACAAACACTGTGCCTGCTGCGTTCAGCGCCGACAGCAGCGCTACGGCCACTAGGGCGCCCCGCAACCCCCAGCCTGTAGCCCCTTGGCCCCGTTCTGTGGCTCGGGTCATGCCTGCACGCTTGACTGGACAATGCAGGGCAGCACTGGGCCTCCTCTGTCAGTGGCAGGTTTTATAGCCTCGCGCAAGCCGTGGGCTGTTGGCAGAGTCCTGAGTCAAGCTGCCTTTAGACCCGTCTGGCAAAGAGGGTTGGGGACAGTAGTAGTGGCGCCCCAGCAGCCCAGAGGGACAGGCAGGCAGCAAGTGGGTGAGCAGCCGCCAGTGGTGACAAATGCGGAGGAAGGGCAACCAAGCAAATAACAAACAGGCCTCCCCTCTTTTTCTTGCTGTCCTGCCCATGGGCATTGCCAGGACCCAGACAGGCATAGTCAGGGTCAGACTGAGGAGGAGGGCAGGAATTCTTAAAGCCTGAGAAGTTTCTAGATTCCACCCCCTTCTCCCTCCAGTCCTCTTCGGAGAAAACCATAAGCAAGACCAAACGCATGTGTCACTGTTCTTGGGAGGTCTGTTGCTTGGGCCCTGGCCCAGGCTGTCCATTACCAATTCTCAAGGCCACTATGTGGCTGCAAAAGACCCTAAGAGATTTCTTCCAAAACAGTGAGAGGGTAAATGGTTGATGTTAGGAGGGTAAAAGGCCACCCGCCAGAAGCAGAAAAGCCCAGGTCCGCTTATGAAGCAAGGTTCATACCAAAGACGGCTTTCAGGACTAGCTAAGAACTCTCTCCTAGGAGACCCAAACCTGGAAGGCAGCAGAGTGATGAGGGGGGAAAAAATTGGAGACCTTGTTCTAAAGCCAACAGCCAATGCCAGACATCTGGGAGTGATGTGGCTTCCTCACCCCCACTACCCCCCATCCCCACTGCTGGAGATCAAAGCCAGGGTTTTGCAAGAGCCCTACATCTGAGGCACACAGGATTCCATGGCGTAGGTCAGGCTGGTTGTGAACTCCTGAGGGAAGAATAGTAGGAGCTTAGATAGAGGATGTGAGGCAGGAGGACAAGGGAACAATGGAGCCTACGGTCCTTGCAGTCCAGTTCTTGCGGGTGGCGGGGTCAGACTCATTTTCAGGGTGAGCTACGGCAAAGCCTCTGGAAAAGCTCAAGACAACGGAAGTTCCATCTTCACATGGCCCTGAGTCCAGCTTCAGCTACCTGGGCTTCAACGGGAACTCTGACCAACCTGAGTATTGAGCAGCTACTCAAGATGGAACCGAGAAAGCAGGAAGGGCCTGGAAGTGATGCCTGGGAGGGGATGGTAATGACATCAGTAACTTTCCATCTTGAACAGACTATAACCTGTTGGAGGAATTGTTGTGTGTTGGGGGAGGCTGCTCATTTGTTTCCCAGCTGCTCAGCCCCAAAATAATTACACAAAACTGTATTAATTAAAACACTGCTTGGCCAATATATTGCTAACTAGCTCTTATATTTTAAATTAACCCATTTCTATTATTTTATGTTTTACCACGAGGCTCATGGTTTACTGGCGAGGCTCTGGGACGTCTGTCTCTGGCAGGGCTACATGGCTTCTCACTTATCCTGCCTTCTTTCTCCCAGAATTCAGTTTAGTTTTCCCACCTAGCTCTATTCTGCCCTATCTCAGGCCAAAACAGTTTCTTTATTCATTAACCAATAAAAGCAACACATAGACAGAAGGACCTCCCACATCAGTTGTGTATCCTTTCTTTTCTAATCCATGCTATGATTGGGTTACAGAAAGTGCCTTGGGGCTCAGCACTCAGACTCTACTTAATTCAGCAACCATTTACTGAGCCCTTTCTGTGTGGGGCCGTCTCTGGGATGGGCATTGAAGATACAGGAGTAAGCAGGGCAAGTAGTGTGAGCAGTGAACACACCATGGAGACTTCTGAACATTCCTTTAACCTAACATTCATTAGAGCTATTGCACACCACCTGCCACCAATGCCATCAGCAGCACAAAATAGGGCTCCCGAGGTCAGGTGACATATTTGTTGGACCTTGTCATTCCCATCAAGTAAGACAGAACGGATGAGCGACTGACTGAATGAGTGAGTGAAAGGTTTGTGAATGACATTTCTAAGGAGAACAGGCATGTGGGAGGTTGGTGGTGCGTACTAGCTGCTCAGATGCCATGGAGCTGGCCTCTTAGCTTCCTTGCCAGGCCTGTTTCCGATGTGGTGGTCTCCTGAAAATGAATTTTTCCTTTTAAGTCAGGGACTACAGATCAAGACAGAATGAAGATGAGTATCCACTCGAATCCATAAGCCAAGAAACTGCCTCTCTCAGCACATGGGGCTCAAAAGGCTGTGGCATGGCCACCTAATAGGACTAGTGGGCGGGGCACCTGGGCTATTGCACTGGAACCAAGAGAGAAAGGCAGAAGAAGGATAAAGGAAGGCTTCCTGTGAGATACTTTCTATGGTAGTTTGAATGTAAGTGGCTCTCACAATCTTATGGGAGTGGTACTATTTGGAGGTGTGGCTTTGTTGGAGTGGGTGTGGCCTTGTTAGCAGAAGTGTGTCACTGTGGGGGTGGACCTTGAGGTTTCCTATGCTTGGAATACCAGCCAGTGTCTCAGACCATTTCCTGTTGCCTGCAAAATGTAGACCTTTTAGCTACTTCTTTAGCACCATATCTGCCCGCATGCCATATGTTCCTTGCCATGGTGATAGTGGTGGCTAGTGAGCCACCTCAATGAAATGTTTTCCTTTATGAGAGAGTCTTATAGTAGTCATGGTGTCTCATCACAGCAATAGAAACCTAACTAAGACACTTTCTCAGCTCCCATTTTACGTCTTCCATTGCAGGCACTTGGCAAAAGGAAGAGTGGACATGTCAGGGGACTAGGCCCAATCATATGTCATCTCATGGTGTCTGTCACCAGCTGCCTTCCCTGTTCTCATTCCTATTTTCCCTCTGTCTCCTGTCTGTACCATCCTACCACCAGAATGCCATACAAACATCTTACTTCTTCACCGACCTATTCCATGTTGCCCTTTCTTTATGGAGCCTAGAGTTCTGTGCTAGCTCCAAGCGTCCCCTCTCCCTGACCTCAGCAAGCCTCACTGGTTCAGGGATCGTGAACACAGGCTTTAGAAACTGACTGAAATAACCCTGGAACTACCTTTGGATGGTGACTGTAGGAATCTAAACCAAACCTGTTTAAAGAGCCTGTAACTGTTGAGATTTCATGAGAAAATACTTGCAAAGCCCTTGACCTATGGCAAATTCTGCTTAGTGCTGCTGCTGTGGGCTCTGTGAACTGGGGACACTGGGCTCTCTCATGTTGTTCAACAGTGTTGGAGTCTTCTAGCTGCATTACAGTGTGCTAAGGGTAGGGAGCCACCACTGTGCCTCTCACCTTAGATTTGGGCTAAATAGGAATGTGTTGATGCTTTTCGAGAATTGCACTTTTAAAATCCTTATCATTTTTACTGCATTTATTATGTGTGTGTTGAAGCATATATATAGAAGTCAGAGGATAGCTTGCCAGACTTGGGTTTTTCCTTCCAGTACGTGGTCCCAGGAATGGAACGCAGGTCATCAGGCCTGGTGGCAAGTGCCTTTACCCTGAACTGTCCCACTGTCCTAAAACAGAACTGTCTTGTGCTTTGAAACCTTGAGGTTTTTACCTGAGTTCTTCTGACTTTGAGGTCGGTTCTGTGGGGCCCTTCATCTGTTGATCCCTAAGCCTCCTGAGGTTTCTTGAGAGCAGATGTATTTACACAATGTCATCTGCCTGATGTTCTTCTTGATGGCCTGGTACATTCTACTTATTAACTTTTGAAGAAGTTAGCTATCAGTCTGGCTTTCTTTGTTGACACAGGAGAGGCAAGACACAGTGGAGGTACAGGGAGATACATGAACTCCCTCTACTTGAGACCAAGAAGATGATGTGCTGCCTTCACAATGAGGAACAATATTTCCATTAAAAAGCAGATTCTTATTTTCCCCCCAACAGTTAAATAGTAGTCCCTAAAATGAGCTCTACCTAGTAACATTAGGGCTCTGGAGAATAAAATCAAACTGAGGACTCCAGCTCATCCCATAGCAGGTTTCCCTGAGTATGAAGTCAGCAATTTTATTGTGTATAAAGTCTGACACTTAGGTGTTTCGATCTTCTTTGGTAAGGACCAGCGCTATGCCGTGATGTTTGTGCTTTGCTGTCTCTCCATCTCCATACATACGCCTGCACCAGTGACTGGGGAGTCTCTTTGGAAGCCGTCATTACGCGTAACACTTGAATTTTAGAGACAGGATCTCATGGAATCCAGGCTGGACTCAAACTCACTGTGTTGCTGAGGATGATCTTGAACTCCTGATTCTATTCCCTCTTCCAGATGCTAGGATTATAGACATGCATCTCTACCCTTGACTTTTTTTTTTATTCCAAATGGAGGTGTATGTTTCATTATGCAACCAAAGTTGTTCTTGAACTCTTGTTTTCCTGCCTCAGCATCTTGACTGTTGGGATTCCAGGCTTGTGCCAGAAACTGGCTCCAAGGAATTATAAACAAGAGAATGCTATGATGAAAGGGGTGGAATTATGTAGAATCATATGGCTTAAGGACCCTGTTTCAGATCTAAGTAGCTGCCCATCAAACAAGGGCAGGCCTGGAGTTTCATGTTCTGGGCTCCATCGTAGTAGAAATTATGGTTTATTTGAGGAAAGAGATGAAGGACAGCTGCAGCCTGGATAGTATTCAGAGCAGGGAGCACAGAGGGAAGAGGCAGGAGCTGAATGGAGACCATACTATATGGGTGGAGCCTGTTGGGCTGGGGCTCTTATTGTAAAAGCAATGGGAAGCCTCCAGGAGCTTCAAGGCTAAGGAGCAGACGGGGATTGGTTGGTAGACGGCAGGCCTGCATGCTGAAAGATAACCTTTCACTACCAGCACTGTAGTCACTAGAGAAACTATGGGTGATCCTCCCTTCACCATGGTTAACTTTGCTTTCTCTATCCATCCTGCCAAATGAGCCAGGAGTGCTGAATTCTGGAATGTAACAACGTCATCTGCATGTGTAAAGATAACTGAAAAGCAGACCTGTGGCTGACATTGAGGTATTTGTTAGCTGGTGTAAGCCTAGCTTACTATTGATCGTTTGAGACAGGATCACATGTATCCCAGATCTCACAACGTAGCTGGGCATGCTCTTGATCCTCCTGCCACCATATTCCCAGTGTTAGGATCACAGGCATGTACCACTACTTCTGGCCTGGTACATAGCTCTGGCTGGTCTGGTATTTGTTACATAACCCAGATTTAGCCTCAAACTCATTGCAATTCTCCTGCCCCAGACTCCCAAGTGCTAGGATTCTAGGCATGAAGTATCATACACTGTTTTCTAGTGGAGTTTTTCTACAATATGTAGCATGCCTTTCCATTTTCTTAGAGATCAGCTTTGGAGCTTCAAGGGGACAGTATTAAATCAGGGTATTTCTAGGGCTAGGAACAAGAATTGGTGATTTTGCTTCCTTTTGAATACCTGGGTCCAAGTTGGGCAGGGACCCACAGATTTCTACCTACCATACGGTTCAGTATTGTAGATCTTTGAGTCACCTGTGTATTGTTAGGTGCAAAGTTGCCCCTGGTTATAGCAGTGGCCATTTCAACCTCCCTATCGTCACCCATCTTGCTCTTTCCTTTTCTGTAATAGACATAGTCTCTTCCCCAAATCACGACATAGCTCATTCTAGCCAATTGTTATAGGCTGAGTTCTCCTTAAGCAACGTGGAGATGGAATTCGAGGTACAAGGTACTTCTCTGAGATCAGCACCTGTGAAGGAAAGAGTAGGGAACTAACATTTAGCTCTTAAATTTAACTCGATTAAACCCTGCAAAACCTGACCAACCCACCAGGGAACTGGGAACTGTGGGACTGCCCACCAAAATATCTTGTGCTATAGCTGACATGGTAGCTCACGCCTATAATGCCAACACCAAGGAGGCTGAGGCAGGATGACTGTCATCAAATTTTTCAGGGCTATGTAATGAGTTTCAGGCCAGCCGGGACTATGGTGTAAGACCCTGACGTCAGGCTCAAATGACTGGCTGGATTCTCAACCCTGTCCCACTTGATCACAGAGCAGATGCAGGCTGTCCCCAGGTGAGTGAGACCTTGGGTTAGGTGACTTCCAGCTGCCCAGGCAGGTCTTAACCTCAACATCAAAACCAGGAAGTGTGTCTTTTCCTGAAGGGGAATCTGGGGAATCCCCATATCTATTATATCAACCACCCAATCTGCATTGGACACAGGGCTGCCAGTTCTATTGGGGACTTTGAATTCTGCCCCAGCTTTTCAGTGAGTAACAAAAGTTGTGTTCAGAAGCAACCGGAATAAGAAGCTTTAGGTTTGTGTTCTGAGACTTAAGGATTACTCATGAATTTGAAACTGCTAAATCTGAGGGCCTGAATTAATACTGCAGAGCTCTCCACTTCCAAAGCCTGAGCTATTGTTTTTGAAAGGACAAAACAAAGCCTTGGCAGGCTGAAAAGGCACTCAGAGTTCCAGGCTCACTGACATCTAGCACTCCAGTTCCGGGGGAGCTGATACCCTCCTCTGACCTCTGCGGGCTCATGCACACAAGTGATGCACAGACATACACTCGGGCATATACATTTATAGAAAATGAAATAAAATTTAAAACAATGATGACAACAACAAAATCCAAACAAAGCCTCACATGGATAGGGCACTTTCATTTTCAAAGGTCTTTCTTATGTCATTTGAGTCCCATAATAGGCTTGTGAAGTGGGCAGGCCTCTAAAAGTTTTTAAATGTGGTATTGGTGTGGAACCTAGGGCCTTGTGCAGACCAATCATGTGCTATCACTAAGCAATGTACCCAGCCTCAAAATACATTTGCACAGATGAAAAATCTAGCGCTCAAGGAAGCCTAAGTGTCCACAGTTAAGCCATTAAAAACATTCACACACCCCTGCTCCTTGGAGGTAAGAACCATGTAGGTCCAAAGCTGGAGTTCAAGACAACAAAGAGAAAGTGAGAGAACAGGGTCGTGGGAGGGTCAGATTGGTAAATTGGAAAAGGGCTCAGAGTGGTGCTTGGCTCCAAAACTTGAAGACCAAAGCCAGTCAAGCACTGAATGCTGAATGTAAAAGCCAGACAAGGGAAGCATTTAGGTACTGGCCTGGTGTTTTGTGAAGGGTGTGGAGAGATCGATAATATATGGGCATGATTTACTTTGAGACCAAGTGAGGAAGCTGCCATCACTATAGCTCAAAGACGAATATGGGTCCTGGGGGAAAGATGCACTGGAAACCTGTAAAAGGGGAAGGCCTTTGCTCCTTGACTTCAGAAGCCAGCGAGGTGAGCTAGACAGACTGCAGCACCCCAGAGACTGGGTGGAAGCACGCAGGAGTTCCCAGCAAGGTTAAGTCTTGAGAGGACTGCATCTGCAGAGCCTGGAGACTACAGCTTGGAAGGAAAGCCCCACCCAGAAAAAGCTCAGCTCCAATCATGCCCTGACCTGAGATGGACTGAGATGCCCTGACTCTGTCTGAAAGCTGTGAGGGTGAACACCTGTCCCCAAGTCCCCTCAATTCTGAAATTATGAAGCTACATAAAAGCTGCTGTTGCTGGAAAGCATCAACTCCTGACTTGTGCCTTAAGGTTAGAAGCCCTGCCTCCACTTTGTGTCTGTCTCATTTAATTGTGTTTAATTTGCATTTATTGGAGGGGTGCAAGGCACAGCAATTGCAGGAGTTGGTTCTCTCAGCATGTAAGTTCCTGGAACCAAACTCAGCTTGTCAGAAGTGGTGCCAAGTACCTTTCCTCTTCGAGGCATCTTGCCTACCAGGTTGATAATGTAGCATACAAGGTCTGGTGCTGAGTTAGACCATTGATGTCCTTTCTCCCCAGAGATCCGTACAATGTCTTCCAGGATCATGGGAGCCAATCAGCAGGGAGAGAGCTTCCAGGTCAGTTTGAGATTGATTTCTCTGTGTCTTGCAACCAAAACATGTACATCTTCATGGGTAAGGTCTTACCATCTGTCTGTGGTGTGCAACCCAGAGTAACAAAAGTAGCCTGTATTGTTTTGGGAGCCTCTGGGGCCTCCCTGGTCAATAGCCTGTGGAGAAGTCTTCTCTGCCTGGCACTGAAATTTTCATTTCAGACTCATGTCTTCCGGGAAAGTAGTGTCTACCCATGTAGGATACCCCTGTTCAACTTCCTTTGCTTAAATTATATTTTTTTAATTAGCTCACAAGCTAGTGGGGTTTTGTGAAGTGTTTTCTATTCTTTTCATTCATCCTTAGTTTTGATTAGCTCATCTCTACCCTCTACTTTCCCCTATCTCCCTGCCCTGACTCCTGCTTAAACCTTCAATCTCCAGTATTATTCTTGCCCTGTTCTTTTGTAGCACAGGTGTTCACTCCTCCTCCTCCTGATATATATATATATATATATCCATATATATATACACGATATATATATATTTAGGTTGCAAAATCATAGGCTTCCACACAGCTTTTTCACTTCATCTTGGTTAGCCAATGTTGTAAGTAGCGGGGAGAGGGATGTGCGTGTTGTTTGTTCCCCGCACCCAGCTTCCAAGCCCCCAGCCGCTGGCCCGCTCAGCGGCTGGC
>JAQHUG010000003.1:14659601-14775764 GCA_028555095.1 Dicrostonyx torquatus | reverse complement strand
TCTTTAGATACATAGAGATTATATTCTGTATAAATAGTCTTCAACCTCTTCAAAGAGCTGTAGAAAATGGCATTTAATCTAACCTAGAATTCTGTGGTAAAGAGACACAAATGCTCCTGGCTACACTGATCTATTCCTGAGAGACTGTTGTCCTCTCTAGAGAATAATCCTGCGGTCTGCTCTTGCCTCCCACTGCCCCAAATATGTATCCCCGCTGACAACCCATCCCTTTGCAGTAGTTGGTTAGTTTACCTGTCTGCCCCCTGCTAAGATGTGTCTATCTCATCATGAAGCACACCTGGCATATAGCAGAGATTCAGCACAGCTTTGAATGAGTGAATATGGGATGAGGTAAAAGAACCTTGCCACAGTTTCTTTTGAGACTTTTCTTGACTGTGGATTTTCCCACTGGATGGGGAGTATTTAGCTTCACACCCAGCACTCCTACTGTTCAGGGTGAGCTGGGGCTTCCTTGAGAAGCTCTCTGCCTTGGGTCGATTTGAAGGAGAGTCTTTACTTGCCTTGTAAGTTTTCCCCTAAGCCATTGGACTTGGCCTTGTTCATCTTCCTATTTCCATTGTTAGGGAAATGACTTCTCTCAAAAGTTCCTTTCTGTTTTGCAAGAGGCCCAGTTCAAAGGTCCAAAGAAATCCTGGGCAGGAGGCAGGAGTTCCTGACTCTCAGAGAATGTCTGCTGGTGTTCCTCCCACATCCTACTTGCTATTGCCCCATTCCTGCTGAGTCTGGGATGGACCCAAGTTGTACCCCATTAATACTCTCAGTGGGTGCTCAGGTTGTTTTGGGGTGGACTAAAAGCTGAGATGGTAGGGTTCTCTAGAGTTGAAGATCAGAAAGCAGGCCAGTGTTAGAATGTGACTCAGAACGTGTGGGAGTGTCATCCAGGGCTCTTCAGAGCTCAGAATCAGCGACATATAGACAGATCTATCTCTGTAGGACGCTCTTAAACTCCCAATCCTCCTGCCTCTCCTTTCCAAACGCTGGAATCACAGACCAGTGCCACCATTCCTAGCTGCTTCCTATTTTCCACCTAGCAGCTTTGCCAGCTGAGCCCCTAGTGGTACCTTGGACTTTAATCAGAAGTTTAATTCATCCTGGCACTTGATTGATGCCTGATGAGCTTAGGCAGGGGTGTTCTAGACTGTCACATGGTGCTGTGTATTTCCCCACGACTTCTGAATCAGGCTGGACTAAGTGGCAGGTGAGCTGTAAATGATAAAAGAATTTTGTTTGTTTTTTGTTTTCTGAGACAGGGTTTCTCTGTAGCTTTGGAGCCTGCCCTGGAATTAACTCCTGTAGATCAGGCTAGCCTCGATTGAAGTAATTTTTAAAATAAGATGTTAGATAATTGAGACTTTTTATTGGCTATGCAAGCCAAAAATATGAACACTTTTGGATGAATAGTGATATATACTAAACAGCTGGGTACACTGTAGATTGAGGGAAACAGAACCACCCCTGGATCCAAAAGACTAGGCATTACCCTTGACTTTTCTGTCTGGGTGGCCATCGCTGGCCTTCATTTTTAGATTTTGAAGTCTGTAAGTCAGTGAAGTGCAGTATACAGCTGTTTAAAGAAATGATGCGATGATGTGTTTGTGACAGACTGACCGAGAAACCAACACAGGCATTCTCGGACTTCTTGCCTGGGCATCTTCAGTGCCTCATTTTGTCAGGTGACAGGACCCAGCTGAATTCAAGGACAGACGTGGCTGCTCTGAGCCTTGTTCTGGAACATTTTTGTTGTTTGCTTATTTGTTTGGCCAGAATGCTGCTCCTTTATTTTTCTAAAAAATGTTGCTTCTGGCCACTTGGAAGTCCTGCTTTGGGAGGTCCAGGAGTTACCTATGTATCCATGAGAGAGGTCTGCAATGAAGCCCTTCCCAAATAGCAGCTCAGAACCTAAGCCCTACGTGGTCACCTTCCTTATCAAGTGGATCATGCTGCTTGGGCAGGAATTCTCTTAGTCCCCCCCTTCTTGCTCTCTCATTCCTTTCCCCTTTCTCTCCATCCCCCTCCCCTCTTTCTCTGCTCTGTGTGTCCACCTTGTTTCCTGTGTTTGAGACAAAGTCTCACAATCTCAAAATGGTCCCAGACTGACCTTAGATTCACTGTCCTACCTCTGCCTCCTAAATGTTGGGATTATATGTGTGCCCTCCCACGTCATCCGGATTGCCCATCCCCCCCCTCTCTCTCTGTGTGTGCACGCATGAGAGAGAGAGAGAGAGAGAGAGAGAGAGAGAGAGAGAGAGAGAGAGAGAGAGAGAGAGACATTTTATTACGTTTTGTGGGGAGAGGAGAAGGAAATGTCTTCTTTCTGTATTTATTCTTGATAATTTTCACCAAAAATAAGGCTTTGGTTTTTTTACTTCAATAGATGCCAAACACAAGCCCAGACTTTCGTTACTGTTTGCCTCCGACTTGTGTGAGAAGTGTTTTGTTTTTGTTTTGTCGAAGGCCAGTGTTCCATTATTATTTTTAAACTAGTCTCAGAAGATGGTGAGGTCTGACTCCAGCCAATGAGAAGAAGACGAAGTCATGGTCTACTTAGTGACGCAAACCAAGTGGACTTCCTGTCTAGTCTGAGTGTGGTCACATCGCCGGGTCTCCTTGAACTTTTCTGCACAAAGAATCACCTTACCAAACTCCCTTCCCTTTGTTCTGTATCCTTTAAAGCATAGAGATTGTTATTTATTTATTTCCAACTTGGCGTTTTTCGAAACACATCATTTCAATTTTAGAATTAGAGTCCTCTAGACTCCTTAGACCTGGTAGAACACATGAGTGGACAGCTGGAAGTTATTTTCACTTGACACTCACTCTTCTGGTTAGTAATTTGGGAGTATATGTGTGTTTATCATTTAATTCTTGTGTTCATTAGTTGGATTTAAATGGGGTTTAATATATAACCAGCTTTCTTGGGTCATAAATGTGTTTGAGCCTGTATTATCGTCATGTAATTCTCTACCATGGATTCAGACAAACAGAACACCAAAAAAAAAAAAAAAACAAACAAAAAAACCCCCAAACTTTCAAAGTTCACACAAAGCTTTACTACTGTGTTGTTTGTTAACAAGAAAGAAGAATTCAAATAACTGGGTCTAACCCAGCTTGGGTTGGCACAAGCCCTTGTCATGTGGGCTGTGTGACTTCATTCATCAAAATGAGGCCTACCAGTTAGAGCCTCTCCTCGAAGTGTTCCAGTGGCCTCTAAATTGACTGTTTTATTTGCTCTTGTGTCTTTGTTAGCATTAAAACTTATGTAGGAATAAATTGTTATATAAGCCTAATGGTAACCAAGAATATCTAGGCCATTTCTTAGAAAGTTATGGATTTATTAATCTTTGGAAAGGATCAAAATGCCTACATTTAACTAAGCAGGTGTATGCTCTCCTTGGGGGCTGGAGGGCTGGTTTTGGGAATAGCCCGTCAATGTATGTCTAATTCTGAAATAAGGCCCAGCCTATCGCGTTGCTCAGCCACCGATGGGGCTGGAAGAGATGAATATCGTCAGGAGGGACATTTTTATACAGGTCAAGAGATGGGGTTCATGATATAGAAAAACTGCACACATTCACTGTTTTCTATTGCCCGGGCTTTATCTTGTGGCAGAATGTAGCCTGTGGAGCTCAGAAATGAGTTTTTGTTGTTGTTAGAGACAGAGCCTCGCATGTTCCAGGATGGCCTTATACTGTCTATGTAGCTGAGGGTGACTTTGCAGTTATGATGCTTTCCAGGACTGGGATTGCAAAATTGTACCATCACTTGCAACGGGAGTGTTTCCTTGAAGAGAAAAAAAGAAAACAAAAATATACAACATTGTTTGATTTCTTTGTGGTGAGTTTGGAGGTGGGAAAAGTGGGAAGAAAATTGCCTTTTCTCAGCGAGACTTCTAGGTGTCCTGTTAGAGCTTAGTTAGAAAAGACAGACACCCTCTGGGGTAGGAGAAGCCTGTGGACATGGGCATTGAGATCTGTGCAAGCGCTTTCCACATCATCTTTTAGGGGACCACCAGAGGTTCGCCACCATTTTATAGCCATAGAAGTGGATTTTGGAAGAAGTCAAATAAATTTCCCAAGACCGCAAGGTTGGGGGAGTGATTTAAAGCATGCCCAGTCCACGGCTCTGTGCTGGAAAGCTCCCTTCTCACAGAATGCTTCGCTTCTTAGCTGCCTCAAGTCTTACTGTTTAAAGGTAGTTTTCTGGGGAAGTGAGTTGGTACAGCCCACTGTGGTGTGTCTGCTTTTTGAGTTTTTCTAGAAGCCCTACAGGAAGCCTGACTACTCCCTACCTGGTAGTAGCTAGGTACTTCTCAGCAGGAGGGATGAAGAAAGGGCTGGGAAAAGCCAGACCTGGAGGCAACTCTGGGTTCTGGTTTTCCCTCAAGAGTACGGCAAATGTGCCCAGACTGGGGGAGGAGAGTGAGGCTGCTTGGGCTTGTGTCTACAAAGGCTTGGCTGGAGTCCTCTGCCCACACCACCCTACCCCCCCGAAAGCCGTTGCCCCAATGCTCTGGATAACTGATTTGATTCCATTCTTTTAAGGCCAAGGGCTTGGTGACTGAGGTTTGCAGTGCCCTGACCCAGGCTGCAGTGCACAGTCCCCAGAGTAGGAACTGTGAGTCATGCCTAGCCTGGGCATTGGGGTCGGTGCGGGGGCAGGGAGGATAGGGACAAAAAAACAGTGGACTGAGAGTTTTGGGTTGGTG
Source organism: Dicrostonyx torquatus (assembly GCA_028555095.1). Classification (NCBI taxonomy): domain Eukaryota; kingdom Metazoa; phylum Chordata; class Mammalia; order Rodentia; family Cricetidae; genus Dicrostonyx; species Dicrostonyx torquatus. The sequence goes on along the minus strand of JAQHUG010000003.1, from coordinate 14,771,038 downwards.
ACCACTATATTATGATGCCCACATACAGCCAAATTCCTGGCTCACGACTATCACAGCCCTTGCCGGTTTACAAATGCCAATTTGGGTACCAGAAAGGGAAGACTCTTTCTTCGCTTTGCCCTGGTCCCTGTTTACCCCAAGGCAAGTTACAGAAAGTCAAACTTCTCCTTTCCGGGGTCTCATAGAAACTCAAAAACAGCCATCTTTTCCTGTCTCTGTGTCCTGGAGCTGGCCTTCAAGCAGCCTTCTGTTTTTGTCTCATGGGAGACCATAATGCCCCACACCCTCTGAGAAAGAAATGCGGACGTACCCAGGCAGGTTTTGCTGTAGCCCCACTCTGGATATTCACATACGATCACATCCTTTTGTCCAATGGCATTTACACCATGTGTCTCTGCTTTCAGTCGTGTGTATGTGATGGAGTCTCTATGAAAACCCATAGCAAAGTGGCTCTGAATGCTTCTGGATACCGAAGCTTGCAGGAAAGCAGACAAAGCTCACTTGTTGAAAAATTAGTGGACCCATGCCCATCTGTCCTAGTCAGGGTTATTCTGCTGTGATGCAACACCGTGGCCAAGAACAAGCGAAGGGTCTCTTTGGCTTACGCTTCCACATTATAGGGCATCACTGAAGGAAGAGGGGCAAGAACTCAGTGCAGGAACTTGGAGGCAGGAGCTGATGCAGAGACCATGGAGGGGTGCTGCTCACTGGTTTGCTCCTCTGGCTTGCCTGGGTTACTTTCTAAGTAGAACCCATGACCACCAGTCCAGGGATGGCCCCTCCCACAGCGGTCTGGGCCTTCCCCCATCAATCACTAAGAAAGTATTCTACAGGTTTGCCTATAGATCTATCTATGGAGGCATTTTTCTCAACGAGGTTCCCTTCTTCCAGGCGATTATAGCTTAAGCTGACATAAAACTAGCCAGGACACCATCCATGGGATCAGACCCTTCTAGAACTTGCTCTAGGTAGCCTTGTTTGATCTTTCTTTTAGACAGGTTCCTACTCTGTTGTAGCCCAGGTTGGCTTGAAGCTCATGGCAATTCTACTTCTACTCCATCCTCCCAAGTGCTTGAAATACAGGCATTCATCTTGATACCAGCGAGGTATGCATTTGGCTGCTAATTTGCCATTTAAAACATCTTTTATGATACTCTGGTGAGTCATGTGCATGGCATTTTCCCGACTTCTGTGAGCCTCTCTGGCCAATTGGACCTGAGGAGGTGAATGCAGGAACCCCAGTTTTTAGAAGCTCACCAGAAATCCTGAAAGCCCAGACCAGCGACGGGATTTGAAGTGGAGGTAGTCTTGGGAGCCCACGCAGTACCTGTGGAACCCACCACTGACAGAACCTCCAGGCTGACAGCATCAGAATTAGAGAACGCGCTGCTGGTGCTTGTGCAGCAGCCTGGCCTGTGGGATGCTGAGGAGGAACTCACATACTGTGGGATCATGGAAGCGATTTGCACTGGTGGCCAAAACTGGGAGAAGCAGACTGAGTTTGCTTTCTCTACTCAGGGCCTCTAGCCCTCAGGTGCTTGCTTGGTTGCTTTTCCATGGTTGTGAAAGGTGAGGCACTATGACAGAGCTGCTGTGTGCGACCAGGTTATAATCGGTGCAATTCCAGATGCTTCAGGGACTTAGAGTGTTTTTAGGTTCATTATCTCATATTATCCCCACTGTAGGCCAGGCGTTATTATGATTCCCATTTTCCAAATGAAAACTCTGAGGTGCAGACAGTGCAAAAGACCTACAAGAACTGCTTGATAGAGATCCCATGGCTATTCAGGACAGAACCGGGTCTACAGCCCAAGCTGGCTTCCACTGTCCTTGGCCTGCCTAAGAGCAGAGTGTGTACACCGACAGTGATAATCAGAGTCCCAAAGGCCCTTCATGAGTACCAGCTGCTTACCCCTGCTGGATGTGCCCACATGCATGCAGCGTTGCATTATGAAGGATGTAAGGTCTGCATGCTTCATGCGACTGCAGCCGCTGACGAAAACATCTTTGGTAATCATATAGATCCAGCTGTTTAACTGGATGCCATTTATGGTGACAGCCAATAAGCTATAAAAATTGGGTGAGGACCATTCAGCTTGTCTACATGGTTAATGGAAAGTTGTGGTTAGCTCTTTTGGTCACACTGGGGACTGAAAGCATTCATAAGAATTTTGCTTTCACATCTGACAGAGCAGGCACCAAAATCTGCTTGTGTCTGCTATCTCGTCATTATAAACACAATTAGATTATTGTTTCCCATCTGCTCTTTGGGTGCTTCTGAGAATGGAAATATTGATTATGTGATAATGGATGAATATTCTATTAACAAATTAAAATCTGGTAGAACTTAGGTTAAGTCTAATATGTTCATAATATAAAATGTGAACATATTCTGACTTTACCCCAATTCAGGGGGAGGTTATTGGACACTTAAGGTAAGGCTAGAGAGGAACGTGGAGAATTTAGTGGCTAGGAAGGGTGACTGAGACAGACATGGACGTTGTGCACAGCTGATAACTCAGGGTCATCCCCTCATAGTGGGACAACGAATGCAGAGAGCATTTGTTCTTGAGGGTTCCGTCCACTCCCTTTGGCTTTGCAGGGTCTTTCCCATGAACATTCCAGAATAAGGCAGGAAAACGACCTAGGGGGAATATGTGCTTCATAACACTGGGTGCACCACGTTATTGGAAAACTGCCCCCTGGAAGCCTAACAAAATGCAACTCAACTTTTCACATGGTGGTAACAAGAAAATTTTCATTTTCAATGACCGCTTGCTTCCTGAGACCTTCAGTTCAAACAATAAATAGCAAATATGTCCTAGTGGTGACAGCCACAGACTGGGGTCTCTGTGACCAACATGGAAGGTAGTTTGGTTCATGATAACTAAGTAGCTAATGTTGGTTCAAACTTCAGGAGTCTGCCCTGAGTTACATATTTTAGGTATATTTAAGCAAAGCATTGTTTGGTGAAAGTTTTCCTGGTGATAATTCACTCAATCTCATGAGCAAAATAAAGCTTAATATGTGATTACTTTGGAGCTCTTTGTAAAGTATACACAGCACCTTCCCCCAAAAATGGGTTCTATAGATTGACTACATCCATTAATATAGCTTCTATAGACTGACAAGCTCACAATAAGGGTCTGGGGGAAGATTGGGTGTGGTCTCCCCACACAGACAGCACAGAGGTCATCAGGCTATTAACTATGTCTTCTCCCAGCCTGCAGGGTGGATAACAGGTAATACATCTCTTCCTTCCCTGTGTGTTTAACATTCCTCGTTCCCCTAGTGCCTATCTGTGAGCCCGAGGACCTCCCTGCCTTCCACAACAGGACATGAAGAACAGAGTGTCCCTAATTTTGTGGAGCAGCCAGTTGGAATTTGTGACCTCTAGAACCTAGACTGGGAGGACTCTGACAGCCCAGCCCTATGACTAGCTAACGCTAGGCCAGGGTGGGGATGCTATAATTGCAGGATGTGATTTGGTCTTGACTGTAGGGGGCACACAGAGCTGGAACCTGGCAGGAGGCCTTTGTTCTGCTCCGCACAGCAACTCAGGTAAGCACCCAGAACCTGGAGTCTATGGGGAAAGTTGTAATTAGCTATTATAATTGTTCATCTCAGATACTTTCCTAATCGATTGTTTGAATAGTGACAAGACTGTCTGGTGCTTTTGGCAGGGGTTGAGAAGTTGCTGGGGTGGGGTATGAAGAGGGTACACAGAAAACATGATTTTGTACCTCAACTTTACCATCAGCTGGGTAGATTTGGGTAGAGGGTTTCATTTTTGGGAGATTTGACTTCTTCACCCGTATAACAGGGTGATATTACTACTTCAGGCTTCACAGAGCAGAGTATTAGGTAACATAAAGCAGCCAACACAACGCTTGACATACTGAACTCACAGTCAAGTTAAATAGTCCCTGGCTACAAAGCCTCCCAGGTGTGGCTAAGCAGGGACCTAGAAGGGGTCCTTTGAGTTCATGGTAGGCCTGGATCCTTTGCTTGCTGGCCGACCTTCAGTCTCCTCCTGGAGGTGTGAGGGTGGGAATGGGAGCTGGCAGCACAACCCAAGGCTTTGCCTGAGTCAAAGAGCAAAGCTCCAATCCCACTTCTGTTCCAAGTTCTGCCAGAGGCTGCCTAGAACTGTGGGATGATTCAGGATTGCTGGATGACCTTGGGCAGGCCTGTCTGAGGGGAATTTCTGTGCGGAATGTCTGCCACTGGGATGAAGTCAAAGCTTGCCAGCCTGGTGTTCAACCACCTTTCACACACACCGTCATGTGCCCCATCTCCTGCACACCCACAGTGTTCCCTTCTCCTCTTTTTGTTTCCTTCACCCTCAGAAAAAACCCTGCACTCCCATGTCTTTGTATGTCTGAATCCTGCTCACTTTTTTCTTCATCCTCAATTCGGCTTGGTTATATGTGACAAGAAAATGAAGAGTTTAAACAAGAGTTGTTTTGCATGTCATTGAAGCCCGCAAGAAGCAAGTCCTAGCCATGGCTTTTAGTATCCCCATTTTCTGCCCTGATGTTGCAATATTCTTCGTATCTCAGCTCCTGATCCATTATGAAAGGGAGCCTTCAGAGATCTCACACTCATTAAACCAGCAGGAAGGGCGAGGAGAGCCAAGGACGTGTTTTCTTCCTTCTTAATTGTCACATGTGATATTTCCCCTTACACCTCATTGGCAGGAATTTAGCCACTGGCTCACATCTAGCCTCAAGGAGAGGGTAGAGGATATTGTACGTTACTATTTCTAGTAAAACTCATAGGGAAATTTAGGGAGGGTAGGTCTATCCTAATAAGTACAATAGCCTGGCTCAGTTCTTTCTCCAGTACTGTTTTCTTGTTTTTTTTGTTTTAAGTAATAATAAAAATAAAAGAGAGGAAAAGTGGATTTTGGTATGACCCTATAGAATAATGTGCTGTATAACCATGATCATGGGCCTCAGGGTGGAGAGTGGGTTGGAGGGGGCGGGCAAGATGCGGAGAGTCCTTTTAGGTGGGGGTTGCTGTGGTGATGGTGGTTTGCACCTGGAGACAGCTCTGAAAGGTTCGTGAATTGATCATGGGTCTGCAGGATCTTTGAGAGAGAGACACAGATGTGATCAGCAGGCTTTGGGGACTGACTGCCCAACAGAAGGGGGCCAGATAAAGGAAAGAAAGCAGCAGTCACGAAGGAGACAAAGAAGACCTTAATGTCCAGAGCTGAAGCAGCACAGTGTGAGATGGGATGTGGTCTTGGGAGAGCAGGTAGCTCCTCCAGGGAGGCTCCTAAAAGTCTTGTTGCAGAGTAGGATAGGAAATATGGATCTCATTGCTCTCCGAGGGTGCCTGGATCCAGAGTCCTTCCCCAGGGCACGTGTGTAGGAAGCTCAAGGAGTCTGTGGGCACTACTCACCCTGAGATGGTACCCTGAAGATACTGACTTCCAGTGTAAGAAAAATAAGGTCATGGACCTCCTCCAGGGTCCAGCTTCATGATCTCTCGCTCCTGCAGAATGTTGCCTAGCAGCCTGCATTGATGAGGGAAGCCCGCAGACCCATCAGTGTGACTACATGGTCACAAGGCTGCGGAAGACACACCATATCACTGGGTATATGTAGTACCAGTTTCAAGGGCAAGTTCCTGCCAGGTCCCATGTCCTACCTAGGTATCTTGCTCCACATCTGGTACTGGTTCTTTGCTTGACCATTGATGACTTAGAACCAGTAGTGTCTCTTATTTTGTCCCCCAGTCTCAATAATTCAGCACTGGTTCTGATCTATGGACTTTTACAACCTTCCTGGGACCATTTGCTAGGGATATTGGCCCCTGCTGGAGACCCGATGCTGTGATGAAGCATTTAGTGTGTTAATCTCTGATACTCAGTCCTTTAGCAAAAATCATGCTTCTGTCTCTATTTTATTAACGGCATAGCTATGATCCTAGGATTACCTGTCTACTGTCCTGCTCACCCTAGGTATGAATGGGAGGAGGGTGACATTGTGACAATCACAGTGTTAGCTACTTCAGAGAGGATATGTCTTCACAGTGTTCTCGTCATGATAAGCACCACTATTCCATCTTAAAGAATGAGAAAACAAGTTGGGCAGAGGTGGCGCATGCCTTTAATCCCAGCACTCGGGAGGCAGGGGCAGGCGGATCTCTGTGAGTTTGAGGGTGAGCCTGGTATAAGGAATGAGTTCCAGGACAACCAGAACTACACAGTGAAACCGTGTCTCAAAAACCAACCCCCCAAAAGTAAAACTAAATAAATAGACACAAACACAAGAATGAGAAAACAAGTTGAGAGAGAAATGAATTATTCTAAGGTCATGTGGCCAAAGTGATATCCAAACCAGTCAATCTAGCATCAACTTTGCCTCTTTTTTCCCCCTCTCTCCAGCTCCCTAAGCCAGAAGAAGGCTACAAATCCTAAATAGGAAAACAAAGTCACTCTGGCATAGTATTCTTTTTGAGAGCTCATGTATCCCAGGCTGGACCTCACGTATTCTAGGTTGGCCTGCAGTTCACTGTGTAGCTGACTGAGGCTGACCCTGAGCTCCAGATCTTCTTGCCTCCCCCAAGTGCTAGGATTACAAGTATGCACCACCTCTTCCAGCTCTAAGCTTTGACTTGGACTGAATGACTCACAAAGGGTAAAACAAAGAAGAGTAGACAAAATGAACCTGTCACTTTTTTTTTTATTTCTGTTTGTTCTAAATAAATAATGGATGACACAGGACTCAGAACTAACCCAGTCTTTGTGTTTTTCTTGAAAAGAAGGCATTGTAAATAAATGAGTCGAGAATGGCTCACGGAGTGGGAAGATGACCTCTTGCGGAGCTGAGTGGGACCAAGTGACTCTGCTGGTAGGGAGGGAGGAAGAGCAGTGAAAGCAGATGTTGGGACACAAGGTAAAGCCTCTCAGGGCTGCCAAACCTGTAGAGCTGTCCTGGGACCTCCCACCACCTGCCCAAATCCCCAGCACATTCTCTAATGTCAGAGAGGGAAGAGGAAAGATGGTTTCATTAGCAGGGCGTGGGAATCCAGAACTTTGGTGTTTGGGAACCTCTTCAAGCACATTGGCCAGGACAAATAAAGTGGGAAAGGATGAAAATTCTCAGAGCTGGCTTCAAATCATGCTGCCCCGCGGAGGAAGGAACAGAGGTGAACCTACCTCAGCTGGCTCTTTAGATGTGAGATGGTTGGCCCCTGGTCCATGGTTACAATCCACAGCTTGGTTTAAGGACTCAGGACCCGAATTTGGTGCTGAAAAAAAAAAAAAGACAAAATTGGAAGCCAGAAAAACTGGCTCTTTCTCCGGCTCTGTCCTGGATGGTCTTCCAGAGTAAAACCCTCCATCCTGACTCAGACTGCTTCTTCTAAGGAGACACATGATTGCTACCACATTGGGAGGACAAGGCACATGGAACATTTCTGTAGACTTTGAGAAGCGATCAAAAGGCAGTTAGTACAAATGGAGACAAATTAAAATGCTCTCAAAGACTTGGCATCAAACTCAGAATATGACTCTACAAGGTATTCCATTCTTTTGCATCTTCCAAACATGGAGAAATTTGGAAATGCACTTACCGAGAGGGAAAAGTTTCCAACAGAGCTTCTTGCCGTGCTCTTGGTTCTAGGCCACCCAGTTTGTGCAGGGCTCTGCAGGAAGCCGCTGAGAGTGCGCACCCATGCTGCCAGCTTCCTTTTTTGGGTTTTATTTCGTAACTGTTTTCGTTTCAGTCGTTTGCACCATCATGGAGGTTTTGAAGACTCTTGGCAGAAAAGCCCTGACTGTCTTCATAGCAGTGGGTTCTTAATTGGTATCATCAGAACTCCACACGGGAGCAGATGAGGGGATAAACGTTTGAACTAAAGAACATTTGGTTTAATCCTGAGATCATTTTTCCGATAATTGAGACCCCGATAGATGAACTTTTTCTTTCTCAAGAACATACTCGTCAGTGTATAGAGCAACAGACCACCTTTTGGCATCGTCCCCTAGTCTCTCCATCTCCCCACCCCTGACATTGCTTGTGCCCTCCAGCTCATATTCTTCCTTCCAATTTTATATTCCTTCAGTTGTGTTCCTACCCTCAGCCTCCTTTGTCTCCTCTCATGGGTCCCTTTCTACTTTCTTGGCTTCTACTCACACTTAGGGCCACATAAACACACACACACACACGGAGGCACATAAACACACAAATTAAAAGATAGGATTCTGCCTATGAGAGAAAACACTTAGTATAGTCTTTCTGAGCTAAGATTACCTTACTTTAGAATATTTTCCAGAAAATTGAATTTTTTTTCTTTCTTCCAGAGAAAGAGAGGCACAGACAGACAAACATAGGATCTTTTAGAACTGGAGTTACAGGCAGTTCTGAGTTGATTGATGCCAGTGCTAGGATCCATAATCTGGTCCTTAGGAAGAGGAGTATATGTTCTTGCCCCAGAAACTTTTTCTGCGGCTCTCACACTTGAGCCAGAGAGGCAGCATTCACTATAAGAGGTTTCCCTATCTCAGGGACACAAACCAAACATGTTTTCAGGGCCCAGCTGGGTAAGGAAGTGGGTAGGGGGCTAAGAAGTGGTAGGATGTTTCCTTTATTTCTTTTTGTTTTTCTTTAAGTATTTGCTGAATTACTTGAACTATGCCTTTCACCAAATGTGGAAAAGTTTTCAGCCATTATTTTTCAAATATATTTTCTATACCGATCAATTGCCATCTCATCTCCTAAATGGACATCAATGACCTGACCATTATTTGTCCCATGTAGCCCCAAGGCTCTGTTCTCATTCTGCTTATAAAGCAGGTACCTTTAGTTGACTTCCTTCCAGTACACTGGTTCCTTCTGCTGTCTGTATCCTCCTGTACCCAGTCTGGACTCTATGTAGCTCCCTCAGCCTGGCCTTGAATTCCTGACCACCTGTCTCAGCCTCAATACTGATATTATAGAAATCAATCCACTTGAGTGGTTGGGTTTTTTAAATCTCCGATATTGCATTTCACAGTTCATAGTTACAAAATGTTCATTTGGTTCTCTTAAAGTCTGATGTCTTCACTAAGAACTATTTTTTGTTGTTGTTGTTTTTTGTTTTTGTTTTTCAAGACAGGGTTTCTCTGTGGCTTTGGAGCCTGTCCTGGAACTAGCTCTTATAGTCCAGGCTGGTTTCAAACTCACAAAGATCCACCTGCCTCTGCCTCCCGAGTGCTGGGATTAAAGGCATGTGCCACCACCGCCCGGCGAACTATTTTTTAATCCATTTAGATTTACCTTTACTTCAAAAGGAATGGTTATAATAGGCTGTTATAATAGGCTTAATGATTCTCATATTGTTTTAGCTTTCTTCTTTAGACTTGGTTAAGTTTCCCTGGTCTTTGTCATTCCAGAGACTTTTAGATTGTATCCTGAGTATTTTGGATAGCACACTATGAGATGTGGGTCTTGTTAAAATCCTATATATTTTTTTCATTTTGTTTTAGCAGGCATTTTTCTCTGTTAAGTTCACATTGAGAGTTCTTTATTCTTTACTGTTTGGTTTTTTGAGACAAGCTTTTCTAGTTCAAATTGGTTTCTAACTTGTGATCCTTCTGCTTCAAATTCCTGAGTACTGGGATTATAAGTGTGCATGATTACACTTGTAATCAGCATCAGTGGTTTTAATAGCACTCTCGGTTTTCAGGGTCTTTGGTGTGCCATATGAGTGTGTTACATGTGCCAATTGGGGAAGTGGGTGAGTGTCACATGCAATCTTCTCCCTTTCTATGCAGATTTCCTTTCTCTCTGTGTGTGCACATGTGCATGTGCACACATGCATGCATGAGTGTATACCCACAGAGACCAGAAGAAGGCATCACCTCTAGAGCTGCAGTGATAGGCTTTTATGATCTGCCCAGCCTGGGTGCTCAGATTCAAACTCCAGTCCTCATGATGGAGAAGCAAGGTCTCTTAACTACTGAACTATCTCTCCAGTCCCCTCCTTAGCGTTCTTTAGCCTCTCCAACACAAGTCCTCTCCTTGGTTTTCTGGACAGAAAGATGGGTTTTTCTTAACTGACGGAGCCCAGAGCTTTCACACCACGTGCCAGAGCAAAGTGATAAGAGGTAGATAAGAGGATTTGGGGCTGGGACACAGCTCAGAGGTTGAGAGCACACACAGCTCTTGCAGAGGACCTGAGTTGGGTTCCCAGTACACACACTGGGCAGGTTACAGCTGCTTGTAGCTCCAGCTTTAAGGAGACCCAGTACCTCCGGCCTCTGTACGCTCATGCACATGCCTAGACCCGAACATATGAGCTCATAATTTCAAAAACCCTGAAAGAAAAATGAGGGCTCATCCACTCTCTTCACACCATGGGTCCGTTTTATGACTTTTTCTAGAGGCATAATTTTTCTCTTGGGGGTTTTAGCACCTAAGCTGGTGCCTTTGTGATGACAGCAGTTTGGAGGTTGCATGTAGCCTTGGGTTTTAGAGGAGAGAGAGAGAGACAGAGTGAGAGAGAGAGAGAGAGAGAGAAAGAGAGAGAGAGAGAGAGAGAGAGAGAGAGAGAGAGAGAACAACAAAGATTCCTCCTATACTCTCTGATTTGCCTCTATTTTGGGGTTGGTATTAGGAATTGAACCTTGGGCCGTATACATGTTAGGGAAGCTCTGTGCTACTCGTGTGTATCCTCAGCTCTGCCTGGGTCTCCTCTGTAGGCCACTTGGACAGAGAGCTGGGCTGTTTCTTGGGTCATTGTGGCAGGCAGCATGCAGTATCACCATTCAGCTTACCCCTGGTCAAAGCCAGGAGAAAAATTCTAAGAAACACATGAATGGCAGAATTAGAATTGTCGGAAGTGAAAGTGTGACTTCTGCCCCAATCCAGTGCTCTTATTTTCTTTCCGGAGCCCTCAGCAAACTGTCCTTTTTGTACCTGGTACAGAGAGTCACATGCAATAAGAAAAACAGGGTGCAGCACATCCCGAAATTTGTTGGGAACTGGAGGTCCAGAACACACTCAGAATCACCTCTTCCACTCATGCTCTCCGGTGCTTTTCATGGCACAGGCCTGCTCATGAAAGCCTGTATTTGGGAGCCCTGTATACCCAGGCCTGGTGGTGCTTGCTGTTAGGCGTGTCTAGTTCCAAGTTTTCTATCTTTTCTGGGTAGATACTTGAAACAAGATGTTCACTCTTGATACCATGTGTATACATCCATCTTCCACGTGCTAAAGTGGCTGAAACATGAAGTATGGAATAGTAGGAATGTGGACCAAAACTGTAGGATTCATTCCTACAAGTCTATTTCCAAGATATCCTATGGGCCTTGGAACCCCAGAGAGTACTTCCCAGCCTGCTACTGGGGCATCTGAACCCCAGAGAGTACTTCCCAGCCTGCTACTGGAGCTTTTGACTTCTTGAAAATGCCTTTGACTGCTTCTTCTAAGAAGAGCGAACAGAAGTAAAAACAAGCGTAAAGTGCTCTTTTAGTTTTGTGAACTCTACAACATGCTTCCGGGTCTACTTACTATGGTTTCCTTGCTCACTAAGCAGGGTCTCAGCATGCACAGTAGGTTGGGAACCCCAGCACCATAAGAGGCTTGGAGGTATGGGTCATTAGTTAAGAGCTCATACTACTCTTGAAGAGGACCTGAGTTTGGGTCTCAGCAACCATGTTGAGGGGCTCACAACTGCATGTCACTCCAGCCCCAGGGGGATCTGACATCTCTAGTCTCCAAGGGCACCTGCACTCATGTGCACATGTCCATAGCATACATTAAAATAATACAAATACAATTTAAACTTGAAAGGAATAGAGGATTTTGAGGCCATTTGCTAAGGAGATTTCTTTTTTTTTTTTTTGCCAGGTTCCTTACCTTCTGTTTTCAGTTTCTTTCCTCCTATCTCCTCCTGCCAATCTTCTACGTTAGAGCAAGGAAAATAGAGTGGGTGGACACTCTGTGGGTGTCCATCCTTACCCTTGTTGCCTCCACTGCCCTTTCCCTAGTTTCTAGGTATTTAGCGTCAGGTTATTGTTTTCAGTTCACAGGGTCTGTAGAGAAAAGGCCAAAACAATATAAAGATATGAGTGGATGTAAGATTAGCATGCCCAGAATCTTCCCACGTCCTTAAATCTGGTCCCGCCCTCTTCCTGACATTGTGTCTCACTCTTTACCTCTTGGGAAGATCACCCTTACTTCAAGGGTTCAGGCTGCAGTCTGGCCACTGCAGTCTGGGATTAGCTGATTTTTCATTCACCAAGGCAGTAACACTTTGCGGTCTTTTTGGGTGCTCCATCCATATATGTTCTTCTGTACTCATCTCTGTACACATGCAGTTTGTGACCACGCGTAGACGTGACGGTGACATCATGCTATTCTCCCATAGCATGGGTGCTAGGCATTTTATTGCTCAGTCCACTTCGAATTTTCATAAAGTTTGGCATTAAAAATGTTTCTTCTTTTCCACCAGTGAAGACTTAGGGACTTTAGAGATCATGGAAAAAGAGGAGGTGGGAGATTTTCTTTTTAAAGGAATTTCCCTTGTGCATCTCATGTAACTTCTGGTTATTTCCAGTGTTAAAAACAACAGCGTAGTTCCAGTTGCAAACATTGAAATGATTCACTAGCTATGGAACCTCCCAGGAGTCTTCTAAAAGGGGAGAGGGAGGGCAGGAGAGAGGAGAAGGAAGGGCAGGAGGAAAGAAGGAAGAGAAAAGGCAAGCTCTGAGTAAATGTCTCAATATTCTGAAGACCTGTGAATTGGCAGCAAGGGAAGTTCGAGAAAACGGTTCTGTAACTGAGTTTCCTGGGGTAGCAGCAGAACATTTGCCATTCTGAGCTCAGCCTCGCTGGGGTGTAAATTTTCCCCGGTGTTTATTGGGCAAGAGTTGGGGCTCCCTGAGCACTGCCACTCCCTTCCTCTAGGAAGAACTTCGGATTTAATATTTTCAGGGGGGCTCATTTGAGGAGAATGATGGGACACGCTACAGGTCTTGTATTCCAGGTGGGTCCCAGTCACCTGCCACACATTAGGCACTCGTCTGCTTCGTGGTTTTGTCAAGAGTCTTGAAGCTGGGAGGTTTCCTTGTTGCCCAGTTTCTCTAGGACTCTAGTGATTATACCCACTTCTGCTCTGCACAGCTACCCCTTCAAGCATATTGCTGCCTGATTGCTTTGCAATTAGTGACCTCAAGTGCAGTTTGAAAAACCTCAGTGCTTTTGTCTGACACAGGTCAGGAGCACAGGGAGACTCTGTCCTCTGCCGAGGATCTCACTAGGGGAAATCAAGGTTTGGGTCACAACTGCAGTTTCCTCTGAGATGTAGGTTGTCCTCTAAGCTCTCTGTTTTTTAGCAGAATTTAATTCCAACTATGACAGGCTACCTGCCATTTCTGGTTCATGGCCTTCTGCACAAGTTACTTCTTTTGGGCCATCCCTGGAGTTGCTTGTCCCTATAGACTGCTGAGAAGAGCCACTTCCTGTTAAATTGCTTTCGTGATTAGGTCAGGACCACCCAGGAAAGTCTTTACCTTAATTAACTCCAAGTCAACTGATTAGGTGTCTTGATTACATCTACAACATCTCCTTTACGTATATGGCAAGGTAGGGCACAGAATTACGTCGTATTCAAACTTCTTGCTCATCGTCAAGGGTTGGTGGTTGATTATACAGGTCTGTACGTGCCTGGACGAGGAATCTTGAACAGAATATCTTAGGGTTCTCCTGACACACCTTCACCTGCTTATGGCCCTAAGGCTACAGAGTTTGATTTTTTGTGTAATGGTTTGAAGAAATGGATCCTAGATCACTCTGTTCCTGGTTTGGTCTCTTTTTCTTTTTATTTCCACCTCCCCAGTAATTCTAGTAAATCAATGTAATTATGTCTGAGCCTGTGGCCCCTTAACTCTTCAGTTTCCTCCCTCAAGAAAAAGTAGGAATGGTTTTAGTCTGTTTGCTATAACAAAACACCTGAGACTGGGCAATTATACTAACAATATTATTTCTCTCTGTGTGTTTTGCTCACATGTATGCCAGTACACTACACACACACAATGTCCTTGGATGCTAGAAAAGGGTACCAGATTCCCTAGGACTGGAGTTTCCAACGGTTGTGAGCTACCGTCTAGGTGCTGGGAATTGAACCCAAGTCCTTTGGAAGGCAGTCAGGGCTCTGAGGCACTGAGCCATCTCTTGACTGGGTAACTTGTAGAGAATAGGGATTAATTGGTTTGGGGTTCTAGAAGCTTGGAAAGCCAAAAGCATGGTCCAGGTAAACACTTTGTGCTTCGACTTTTGGCAGGAAGTGGACGACAGGTGGGTGCTTGCTGTAGGGTGAAATAGGAGGCTGCCTCCGCGTGGAACCCCCTCTTGAGGTAGCTCATCTAGTCCCACAAGAACCGCGTTGTTGGCTTTTAACAGCTTCACCTCTCAGTGCCATCATGACAGCAACCAAATCCCAGCAAGAGAGGACAAGAGAAAGTATTCAAAGCCTAGCAGGAGCTTCCTGTCAACGCCGGATGGATGCCTTTCTGTACACGTGATCTACTGAGATATGATAGTACTACAGAAACTCTTTGCTCCCGGCTCTCTCCAGGAGTGTGCCTCTGTCATGTCTGTGTCCGTCTCTGAGCACATCCTAGGCCCGCAGAAGGAGGCCAGCAGAAAACGTGTGGAACACAGAGGGTAGAGACAAGTGGGGAAGGTGAGTGAGCCGCTGTGGGCCTGAGATCTGTAATATTAGGGCTTCTCTTGCCATCCTTTCCTAGGAGCTGAGTTTCTCCTAGGCAGAGGTCACAGCCTCACAACTCAGTTCTCATGTTTAACACATTGAGGAATGGTCTCCTATCCTGACAGCAGCTGCCACTTAGGGTACGGTAAGGACCCTTTTTTAGATACAACCCTAACCCTCTAAGTTTTTATCTTAAAGCATTTTTAAAGGCGTTGTTTTAAAATTATGCTTATGCATTCATGAGGGAACGTGCACACTTGTGCAGCTACCCAGGGAGGTCAGAAAAGAGTGCTGTATGCCCTGGAGTGAGAGTTACAGACAGCTGTGTGCTGCCCAACATGTATGCTGGGAACTCCTGCAGTTTGGGCCTCCTGCAAGTAGAGTAAGTACTCTTAACCACTGAGCTATCTCTCAGACCCCTTACTTTTACTTTAATTTAAAAGGTTTATCTTTATGTATGTGTATCTGGGGCATACAGCAGTATAAGTGTTGCTTCATTTTATTTTAAAAATATTTTCTTAATTTATGGGCATGCTCTTTAACTGATCTTTTCCACTGGCATTCTAATCCAAAAGAGGGGTCTCTGGGATACATCCTCCTTTTCATAACTTAGGAACTGATTTGCAGAAGTACCGTCTTTCTCTGAAAAATACAGATGCTGGCCTGTGAGGTCAAGGTCTGAAGTCCATGCTTGATTTGAAAGGGAAGCTGTTGTTGCCCATTGCCCTTCTGTGCTTCTGTTGCATGGCTCACAGCTCTTCTCTTTGCATCTCTGAGCATCCCTAAACACATTTGGGGTGGAAAAATCATCTCTCTGTTCCTCAGGGCCAGGCTTAAATAAATCTGATTCCTCACACTAAGAAATAACGAAACAACAACAAACTGTGCTCTGCGCATCCTGACCCTTTAACAGGAGAACGTGTCCTTCAGGGGCCGAGGTTTCTGCTCCTATTATTTCCAAAGCCCTGTCCCTGTCCCATCTCTGCCCTTTAGTGCATAGACTCCTGGGGACAGCAGCATTCTAAGCGGTTAACAGCTGAAGGCTCCCCAGGGGATTCTGTCCCATGGTGACAGTTGGCAGAAGCTCCTGCAAGAGAGAGGTCTTTCAGAAGTGTGAAGGGAGAGCACAGGGACGAGAAGGGGCATGGCCAGCCTTAGAAGGCAGTAGACTTTCATCCTGTGCTCTCCCTAGCTTTCTGTCATTTTGTGCCACAGTTGGAGGCCTCACTCATCCCCATCTCTTCATGCAGGCCTCACAGTTTAACCCTGCAGGGAGACCCAGAGATGAGTCAGACATGGATCCTGCCCTCGAGGAGCTTATTTTCTAGTAGTAAAAAATAGGGCCACCAAGTAGACAGCCAAGGCAACTGTAAAGGCCATATGACTTCAGAAGAGGAAAAAATGGAAAATATAAGCCTAAAAGAGGCTGCATTTCAACTTCACCTCTGTGTACTTTCCAGGAGACTATGTGTTCAGATCAGGGCTACTGTTCATTGCCAAGACCATTGTCTTCTCTGTCCTGGGGCTGAGGGCAGGCTAGGAAAAGGGCTGAGAAGACTATACACAGAGGGAAATGAGGGTGGAACATGGCTGCCTTAACACTTTCCCCCAGTGTTTTCCCAGACAAAAATAGGTAACTATTTAGAGTAATGACTACAGTTTGACAACTGATTTGAAAAAGTGCCCTTCTGAGGGCAATCAGGCCAAACCCTGACCCCCGCCCTCCCATGAATCTGTGATTTGGAAGATGGAGTTAGTAGCACACCTTTAGCTTGGGCAGGGTCTCAGCTCCCTTGGTTGACTAATATCCCTTCACACTAGCATGGGTGGTAAGAACTAGCAGAGGGAATGTAATCAGAATTGTTCCCTTGAATTTGCAGTGGTTTTCTTGTTTAGGCATTGTCTGCCAGGAGAACCAGTGTGGACGTACATTGAACTATGTGAGGAGGAGACTTTGTGGTGTCATTGGCTGGGGAAGAGGTGAAAATGAGCTCCTTGGTAAGGACTCAATAATACGGTTTAAATGGGGCAACTGGGCAATAAAAGGAAGGGACCATAAAAAGTTTAGACCATTCCTTTTTTCTTCTCTTTGCCTTTATTTTGGAATTGCAACTTTACTTGTTTTATGAATACATAAAAGATCTTATGAAGATTTTTGTCTGGCAGGGAAACCATTATAAAAATCTTAACTGTTTAAAAAAGTGTAACTTTCCAGAACAATTTTTATTTAATCTTTGGTGGCTTTCCATCCTCTGGACTTTTTTTTAAAGGGAGGTTTATTTTTATTTATGTGTATGTGTGCATGAGTCTGCATATGTATATATGTGTGGGTACCACATGAGTCCCCAAAGTGTCAGATCTCCCTGGAGCTGAAGTTATAGGCAGTTGTGACCTGCCTGATGTGGTTACTGGCCACCAAACTTAGGTTTTCTGCAAGAATAGCAAGTGTTCTTAACCACTGAGCCATCTCTAGCCCCTGGGTTTTATTTCTAAATCCCAAGGTGTTTTCTAGTCATTTTGAGAAGCCAAGTTTAGCTAGTAGTAACCTTAGTCTCAAAAAGATGAAGCAACTCACTGATAACATTAAAGAAAGAAGGTGACAGATACATTAGGTCTAGTCAAAGGATGAAGAATAGAAGATTCAGGCTAGGGAGAGCAGTCGTGTGTTTTAGACAGCAAAATAAGGAGAGATGTCAGATACGGAGGATCAACCAGAGTCAAGCCAACACAGGGGTCATGGCACTTGATCCTAAGAACCTTTGAGTGAGAAAGGAGCATTCTCTGAATGACTTTTTTATATGCCCAATTTGATGGAAGAAGCTTGGCCTTGGAGGTGTGGCTCTTGCATTCAAAATGAAGTAAAACCTTCCTCTTGTCAAGTCTGGAGCAGAACTTGTTCCAATTTAAGAAGGAAAATGTGTGGAATCTCAGTTTTACACTGTTGGCACTTGTTGGACAAGAATTGTCATAGAAGATTGCAGATAATCTCAGGTACCAGAGAGAGGAAACCATGAAGGCAAAATGACCAATAACATTGTGAGAAATTGCCTTAGGGGATTTCTCTCCACACCTGCCCTGTTCCCTGCTTCCCAGCTACTGTCTGACTCCAGAAAGTTGCCTCAAAAGTCCAGCTTTCTTACACCTCTCTGAAGCCCAGGCAAAGGGTTGTTTTTAACCCTCATCGTGGCAGGCTCCTTTGAACCTGACTTCTCATGCCCCCTAGCCATAAGCTGGCTGCTTGCTCTCTCCCTACAAGATCGTGTCCTTTCTCGGCTTTCTGTTCACTTCTCTTTGCCTCTTTCTCCTTCTTGGTGCTTCTCCTTGCTGTCCAATTCAGTTCATGCCTTGCTATTGTTTTCTGTCTCTAAGAGTAATGCTTTTCCTAAGAGGAGTGTCTTATTATTGTATTTTTAAAAAAACAACAACAAAAATATGACATGAACAGAGATTCCCCAAATTTTTGATATTAGAAGAAATGGATAGAAAGTCTCCACTGTGGGAGAGGGTGGTTGCTTTCAGGGGACAACAGTGGGACTGTTTTCCAGTGGTGATGGCATTGCTTAGTCTCTATCTGCCCAGGAGATTCCAGAGCATAAAGGCAGGAAGGACGTGGTAAGAGTAGGCCCTGTAGGGTCTTCTTCCTGCAACACCCTGTCCTGTCAGCTGATAGGATAGCAAGTTCCACTTAGCATTCCATGAGCAATTCGGACCTCTTTCTGTCAAACCATCTGCCATGGAGGCAATCTCTTATAGTAACAGTGGAAAATAACTGGAATGAGTTCCAGAACCCTCTCTGGCATGTTGATAGGCTTGGAGCAGCCTTCTTAGTAGTGTGGTCTGTGATAAAAGTATGCCACACTCAGTAACTTGTGTGTAAAAATGCTCAAAGACCCCAAGGATGCCTAGGCAAGAAGTTGAGTTGAGGTCATGGAGTTGCCTTTATCAGAACTCCTTAGGAGTCCCTTTATCTCAAAACTCTTTGTATGCATCTCTATGAAGAAAATGATCTAAAAGTGACTTTTACTCAAATGGGACTTGGTATTGCCTAGTGGCATGGGTCTTTCAGGCAGACTAGCAAGCACATTTGGAGGTAACTGGCTCTGCTTTATGGGCTGGTATCTTACTATCTTATTGCCTGGATTGGGCCTACACTCTCTGCCCTCCCACAGAATACAGTACTAAGAAAGTTTCCCACTTCATCTTCTTTGGGCATAGTCCAAATGTCACTTCTTCCACAGAGCCTCTCTGTGAATATCGCATGGGAGTTGAGTGTTCTCAACCCTGGGCTCAGTAACCATTTGGTTGAATGCTCTCCTAAGCTTTCAAAGAGCCTTAACACATGGATTGTTGAACACCCAGGTTCTAAGCTAAAAAGGTGCCACCCTTATTTCCCTCATCAGTCAAATCCCTGCAAAGGACTTCCCACTAAAGCTGTCCTCTATTGAAGGAAGTACACAAAAGGACTGCCGACGGGCTTGCCTTTGCAGAGACACAGCTCAGGGCTGCCGACGGCGCATTTGCTACTGTGGCCGAGCTCCTGAACCACACAGTCATCTTTTCCTCCCTCCAGCTGACCTGGTGAAAGGCCATGCTGCAATCAGCTCCATCCTAAGACTCAATAGGAGCTGTGGAGGCAGGAGTAGGGAAGGAAAGACAAATGTCAAAATTCTTGGACGATCCTTGGTAGCCACTGGCCAACTGGGGGATGAGAAGGGTGACATAGCCTTTCACCTTTGGGGTCAGCATGTGCCTGGCCACTCAGCAAGAAGGCCAAGGCAGCTGTCAGCTGGGCAGCAGCTCTACTGAATGGACTGCCTGTGTCTTTCTAGAGGTGGGAATGAGTGTTGATTTGCTCAGTAGAAAGCCATGTAACCCAGGGACCAGACGGAAGCCTGGTGGTAGTGGCAAGAAGCCCAGCCACCCTTCAGACAGAAGAGCCATCGACAATAGACAGCCGTAGATGGGGCTTTGGATAGAAGGAAGGGCCCTGCCTGAGGCCAAAACTCTTCACCTCGCTCTGAGGGTCTCTGAGATAGAGATTTGAGGAAGACAAAAAAGGGCCTTTGCTGGCTTTAATAAACCTCTGCAGAGTTAGTAGATGGGGTCTGATGCCCCCGCCCCCAGTTTACCTTCTTTCCACAGTTATGCAGTAAGCTTATGCCAACAGTTGTCAGCTTGGGCTTAGTTTTCTAATTTGAAACGAAGCAGTCAGTCCCTTACCCTGAGATGATTCTTTGTCCCGGGGCCTAGCTGCTCTTCTCTCATTTTGGCTGGCCCTGCTAGCTAGCTCCTCAAGTTCCCAGCTGAAGTGGGACAGGGCTGCGATTATTAGCAGTAGAGCAATTTTTGAGTCAATGTGTTACCGATACTAAGAGTTCCTGAGAGAAAGGGGAGCCAGTGTTTCAGACACAATGATAACCATGATGGATAGGCATGAAGGGAATGTTCTGGGCCTCTGCTCAACAAAAGAATTCCTGAGTTTAGTCCTGGAAATAGCAGAGCTGAAAACTTCCCTTAGAAACCATCTATTCCATTTCTCCCCGCCCTA
This sequence comes from Dicrostonyx torquatus, assembly GCA_028555095.1. Taxonomy (NCBI): domain Eukaryota; kingdom Metazoa; phylum Chordata; class Mammalia; order Rodentia; family Cricetidae; genus Dicrostonyx; species Dicrostonyx torquatus. The sequence goes on along the minus strand of JAQHUG010000003.1, from coordinate 14,750,781 downwards.
GGCAACTGCTTCCATTCTACAGACTAGAAAGTAAAGCAGATGGCGGCTCAGGGGTGGTATACTTAGCGATTGGAGGTGAGCCAGGTCTTCCTGATTCCCACATGAACATGTTTTAGACCAAGACAGAGAAAATCTGTCATTTGATTTTCATTTAGAACACTCTTGATAGCATAGGTTCATGATCTATGATTAAATATGCTATAGCTGCCAGAGTGGCCATGGCCTCATGTTTCAAATGCTGGTGAGACAGCACTTGAATTCATTGAAGCTGTACTTTGTATTTTTCTTCTATGGCAAGACCCTCACAAAACTACAAACTTAAGACAACGACAGGTAACTTAAATGAGATGCTGACATGAAATCTGTTTGTATCAGTGGATAAATAGATAACTCTATACTATCAACTTGGGGTCTATCCTGAATCAGCAAGGAGAGAGCCATTGGTTCCTACTACACAGTTCTGTGCTTCAGTTGCTGGGTCCTTCCTGCTTTGCTCCCAGGGTGGATTCTGTGGCAAGGGGTGGGGAGCTGGGTATGGAGGTTCCTCTGTGCACCTCTAACTTAATGCCCCAAAGACACAGCTCAAATGTTTTCTCTGGGACACTTTCCCCAGTCTTCTCCCACTCTAGTTTAGATACAACGCCATCGTGGCACCCTGTCCAACATCTTCCTTTGGTTACAATGTGAGGTCATAAGGAAGGGCCCTGTGGGTAGACTTGTAATTCCTGATCTTTCTGTCTCAAAAGACTATCAAGAGAATCTGAGTGTCCATATTGGAGAACTGGGGCACACAGCAGGTAGAGTTGGCTAGTGATAAGAAGCTACTTTGGGGTGTGTGTGTATCAAGCAGGAAGGGAGATGCAATGTCTGAGGGCAGAGCCTGAAGAGGGGCTGGGTGCATTGCAGAAAAGCCTTCCTGCAATTGCAAAGAACGAAGTGGGCTCTAAGAGCTTGGCTTGGGTCTTGGGATTGTCCCTTAGAAAGAAGCTGCTCTTCAGAAGGGCTGAGATGACAGTGGTAGCTATTACACAGTCACAAGGGCATTGGGTGGCAGAGGCAGCCAACCAAAGAGAGAGTGCACTCTACCCCAGGAGGATCTGCTGCCCCTGACAGTCATTCTCCCCCTCCCCCGCTTCCAGGCATTCATGTCTGCTCCCCCCCCCACTCCCTGCCCGCATCCTGTGTGAAGGACACCACTTTGGCACTAGGCTTATCTGCTTTGGAAGAGGCGGATGTGCTTAATCCTCAACTTAGGTCATGGGGATGCTGGAAGGATGTTGGAGACTTGGTCCCTCTCTCTTGGCCCCCCCATGTCAGCTGGTTGTGAGGTCTTGGGTGAATCTGTTCCCTTTGGAAAGGCCTTAGATAATGTGGTTAAGGTAAATGCTTATGGTTATTTTTTTGCTGGGAAGGTCTGGGCTTGCAGGCGAGATGCGCCCAAGTCCCAGCACAGATCTGTTTACCAGCGCCTCCAGAACGTCTTCTACTACTTGGTCCTTTTAGATCATCTTTGACTTGCATCTCATAAAAGACAGGTCACAATCCAACTGATACACTGGGATAAAGCTGTAAAAATCTAACCCCGGGCCATCTAATCAGAAATATTTTTCTTTGTATGTATTAACTTGATTTTTTAAAAAAATTCCAAAAATATGCATTTTGGAAATAAGTTAAAAACTAGTTTCTTAGTTATGGCTCTCAAATAATTTTCAAAGCAGGAATATAAACATGGCGGTGGTGGTGAGACTACTGGAAATACCAGTTTTCAATGCTAGACAAAGATAAGCAGGAAAGCTATGAACTCTGGCTTGTGTATCATGACCAAAAAACATCTTAAACTATTTAGAAAAATACTGGGGTCTGGGTGGTCCCTTTTGGAAGTGACGCTGCCCTCTGATGAGGGCTGGCAGCACTGCTTGTTATCTTGAGAATTTGCACTTGTTGTGGAGAAGCGAGCATAAAGTCTTCAGTTCTTGTCACAACCATGTCCCTATGTCCCTCTACTGACTTGGAGTGGGCTAGTCCCTGGAGCCCAGCGGGAAGAGGAGGTTGGTGTTTGTGGTCTCCATCCTTTCTTTTCGATTTGCCTCCAGTCTCCGAAGAACCCCATTTCCCCGCACTTCTCAAATCTTTGTTTCTGTCAAGGCTTCTTCTACTGTAACACCAGCCCAGAAGGTTCTTAGGAACAGACCTGCAACTCTTGGATTCTAGCCCAGTCGCAGTCTGAACTAGAGGCGCCTCCTACTTTACCTTCCCCAGAGGGGAACTGTGAGGCCTTAGGCCCCGCCCCCAAGTCCCTGCCTCCCTGTCCCATCCCACCAGAAACAATGAAAATCTCAACTTCTCCAAGCTCAGGATCCCCTTCTTGGCTGTTGTTGTCCTCCACTTTACTGCGCTCTTTTGAAAATGGCTGCACTCTGCTCCTTGTAACATTCTCTCACCTTCTTTGTGGGTCGAACCAGGTTCGACTGTGTGTCACGCCTCTCTTTTCTCGCTCTTCTCTCCACTCCCCAATTATTGCTATCAAAGTGTGGTAATGGCATTCAGCCAGCTCTGGCAGGCAAGCCAGGCAGGGATAAGAAGGGCACCCTCTTGACTTGTACTTTGCCTTCCCAGAAGAGATGGGTGGAGGGAGTAGCAAGCATCTTCCTGAGTTTGGTTTTTCCCTTCTCTTAGCTGACTCTAGCTTTCTGCATCGTAATTAGTGCCTCCTGAGATCTCCTGGGCTCCGGAATCTAACCATTGCGTGTGTGGAGGAGCTGGGATGATAATAAAGAACCAATAAAGACCCTCTCCACTTCGTGTCCCCTCCTGTTCCACGGTTTACAAGCTTATGAACATTGAGGTGTTTTACAGCAAAGTGAGGCCAATTGGCAGGAACCCCACAGGACAGCTTTGAAAGGCTGGAGGCAAAGGCAGATCCTGAGGAGACTTAGGGTGTGTGGCTGGGTTGTGGTGAGTCTGTGTGTGTTCGTATAGAAGACTTTTTGCTAACTTTTTACTTGCCTTTCTGAATCACCCCAGCAGTATCAACGCAGAATAATGCACAGTGCTTCTTGGAGTAAAAAGCATGCATGAGAGCTCCACAAAATCCCATTGTAATAGTTGTGGTCTACCTCCACAGTATTACTTTTTTTTTTTTTAAAGAGCCTTGTTAATTCACTCCAAACCCACTCAGCTGTTGAAGAATGTTGAGTATTCAGCTAGAGATCTTTGCAATGAACAAGAAACTCAATTATTCCAGTTGCATTATACAATGTCTCAGGCATTCTTTGGCATCAAGAGATTAAAGCACTCCCCCCTCCCCCCGGCAAATGGCAACACTATTTGAGACATATCCTACACAAGTGGTTCTTAACTGAATGTAGCTCCATTTAAAAGCATGCGTTTTCACGTGATTTAACCTCTTGCAGCCTGGTTCATTCGAGTAGGGCTTTTAGCTCAGACGAATGCAGCATTTAAATCCATTTGTATAGATATTGTACAAATGGTGACACTTTGCCCTGGGGATGGGACCCCCAAGGCTTGTTCCCACAATTCAGCGAAATTCTTAGCTCCTTCTCTGTTTGATCATCGCTTCCCTCCAAGGCCGATCTTTTCTACCCAAGACCAGTACATCTTTGCCTATAGAGGGCTCAGCCTGAGCTCTCCTGGATATGTTTCTTTCCATCCAGGGCAGAAAACCACGATAGTTGATAGCTAGAGTCTTGGGGATCAGGCCCCAGTGAGAGAAAATGGTGTCTCTTGGCGAGAAGCTGCTTTCAAACCATGTAGAAGGATATTGGTTTGTCCTTTCTCCCGACATATATTCAGAGTACCCACTAGCCCAGGTTTCTTTAGCAGTTTAGAAAAAGCCATCCCACCTGAAAAGATACAAAATTTGACCAAGAATACAGAGGCAAGATTTCCCTCACATGTACTGACCGTGAGGTAAGGCCACTGACCAAAAGTGGGCAGCTTGGGCCAAGAGATTGCCATAGCCAAAATGGCTGAGTTATATATAAGCCAGAGGAACCAGAGAGAGGAAAGCCCAGATGGAGAATTCAGGGTAGGTAAGGGGATGTGCCAACTAAGAGGACCCTGGAAGTGGTAGAGACTGAGGGATGCCAGGAGAACCTGGAGACTAGGTCCTCTTTGATGTTAATGGAACCTCAGCAAGCCATTTGTCCCAGGTGGATTAGCCAGTTTTTGGTAGAGCCTTAGATTCTTCAGGAGATTAGAAACAGTAAGGAGTTCCAGTAACCAGTATCTTTGGGCTGAAAGGCATTCTTTTCCATTTTAAAGAGCTGAAACTCCTTGGGTTTAACACTGTTCTTCCTAGGCAATTAAGACGCAGAAAAGAGAGTTGAGGCTAAGTGAGTGACAGACTGAGTCCATAAAAGGAAGATGCAGTTTTCCTATTGAGAACTATTTGCTGATGTTTGTCTCCATGAGGCTCGGGCCACCCTATGCTGAGTCGCTCCCATGGCAGGCCAGCATCCAGGCAGGATGGTGTCTCAAATTCTACAATAACATTGAAGATAAATTTTAGGCTGGTGATGTTTGCAAAGTCATGATCAGCAAGGAGTTGGGGTTAAAGGCGAGCCTGTTAGACTAACAGTGTGGTCTGTCCAGGGCCAGTAAACAATGTGGCTGGCTGTGGTCTTTTGTCTTAAACCTTCAGGTGATGAAGGGTTGTGCGATAGTTTTCTTGAACTGACTCAAAGCAGCTCTCTTCTCTGCCTTGCTTTCCTTTCTCGTGTCTCCCCTCATTCTTTGACTGACAAATATCTTGAAAGATGAATCCATTCTCACTGTTTTGATAGCTGTCTTCCCATCATCCAGGTGAATCAGATTGATGAGAAAGCAATGTGTTTCTGATTGCTGATGCTGCTGTCCTTGTCCCCCGTCCCTAGCATGTCAGTGTAAAGAGATCTGAGTTGATGATTTCTTTTCCTTCGTTTCATGCTGCCTCCTCCCAGGACTCCTGTTAAATGACCACCTCCCGATTTTCCTTTTTGCTTCATTAATATTGAGCTGACGATATCCCTCAATATTAGAGAATTGTCCCCATTTTGTCCCCGATCTCTGTCTGCTGTGTTGGATTCTGGTATGGGAGTCCCACCGTTGCCTTCCAGACTTGTGCCCATGTCCCTCCATGTGTTCAGAGCAATCATCTTCCCCTGCAGTTTGCTTCTCCCTTTGGCCTCTCTAGAGACACATCACAAAGGAATCCTGACTTGGGACTTTTCTATGCAGTCTCTAGAAGCGAATTCCTGTTTTCTCATGCTCATCACTGTGCGGTAAGCACAGGCTAACTTATCCCACTTGCACGAACATTTTGCCTCTGAAGGGGGCTTAGAACACTCCAGCTGTTCAACAGTACGTTTTCCCTTCCCTTATACTTCCTCAAGTCCATGTAAGTTCATCGGAACCATACCTAGGTGCCTCCTTCCCATCTTGAAGCTATTTAGGCTCATGTAGCCAGTCCCTGGCCCCAGACTCCTGCCCATCTAGCCCCTTTGCCTACCGCCACTTACTTAAAAGCAGTTCTAAATGAAGCCATTTGCTGCTCAAAAAACCCTCAGTGCCTTTACCTTTGATTCCATAATTTTCAGGGTGTTTTCTTGGGTGGGGTGGAAAGGTGAGGTGGGGTGGGGGAGACTGTTATGTTTTTATAATCTGCTTCAAATTTACTTTTTTGTTGTTGTTGTTGCCAAATTTAGGCTGGCTCAGTCAGTCAAGCAAGCATACTGGAACCTTTGGGAGTGGGAGAGGCAGTGTCCTATGCAAAGATAACCACGCTGGAGGTTAGGGGGAGTCCTCTTTGTTCCCCAGTGACACCCCAAGTCCAATGAGTCTTCATTTGCATGTAGGTGCTAGGCTCCTGTCATCAGGGCACATGGGGCACGGGCAGTCCTAGGCAAAGGAGAAGGTCAGAGTGGTGACTTCAGCAGGCAGCTTAGTATTGAAGGAAGTGGCGAATGGCCAGTAACATCCAGGAAGCCTTAGAAAACAGAGGTGCTGATTCCAGCTCTGTGCATCAAGAATGACAAGAATGATGGAGGTGGGGGCTGGACCAGGGAGGAAGGGACTTGAAACAACATGGTAGTTCTTGGCGCATAAGAGACAGGTTTATTCTGGATTCTGAGGATGCAGGAACCCATACTGTTTCTATTTCCTGGCATCAAGCAGGTGTCTTGAAACACATGCTTGCTTTTTGGATTTGAGGTCACTAGAATGACCGCTTTCCACAGAAGATGCCAAGTTAATCTAGTAACTCTTTGTAACAAATACCCGGCTAATTGGAAACTGGATGTTTTGGACAAAAGACAAAGAGGTGGTATTTTGGTGTTTTGGTTGTTGAATGAAAAAAATAAATAAAAAGGAAAGGACATGACTACTCCTAGGTGTGGTGGAAGAGACGGTTTATTGTAGATAAAAGGGAAAGCACAGCCAGAGGCAGGGACAGAGACATCTGGGAGAATCCAGAGAGAACAGAACCTGACCTCGGCCATGTGAGGAGGCAGGAAGGGAAAGCAAGAGAGGAGCCGCCGACCAAAAGTGGGCAGCCTGGGCCAAGAGACTGACCAATAGACTGCCATAGCCAAAATGTTTGAGTTATATAGAAGCCAGAGGAACCAGAGAGAGGAAAGCCCAGTTGGAGAATTCAGGGTAGGGGGTGGGATGTGCCAGCTAGCAGGACCCTGGAAGTGGTAGAGACTGAGGGATGCTGGTCTCCCAGCACCTTGAGACCAGGTTCTCTTTGATATGTTAATGGACACCTCAGCTAGGCTCTTGTCCCAGGTGGATTAGCCAGTTTTGAAACAGTAAGGAGTTCCAGTAACCAGTATCTTTGGGCTAAAAGGCATTCTTTTCCATTTTAAAGAGCTGAAACTCCTTGTAGTCTGGAAGTATTAAGTGCAGGGGTCTATTCTACATGTATGAATTCAGCTGCTTATAACTAGTTAGGTCTTGTGTCTACTATTAGCAATGCACCACCCATGACCCCACTCTGGATTTATCCTTATTTAATAGTTAACACTTACTGAGTGCTTACTATGTGCCAGGCACTTTAGGAAGAGAAATACCACCTCATTTCGATATGGTTCCTGGGGAATTGAGCAGGAACCTAATGTAAATAGAAATGGGGAGATTGGGCCTATGTGAGCTCCTGGGTGTCTGGGACCTGCCTCAGCATCATGCCTGCCCTCCTCAAGGTCAGAAGTGGGCTGCAACTCAGTGATGGGCAAGAACCTGGGGGAGGAGGAATAGCACAACTTCAAGCTTCATTTTTGCCAGCTTCTGCTGGAATGGGTGGCAGAAGCATTGCGTATGACATGGAGTTGGAAGAATGTCCCATCCCTGTCCCCAGTCTTTTCCACACAATCTTCTATTCCCCCACCTTGGGGTGAAATGTCAAATGTTTCTTTTGTAAATACCGATAGAGTTGAACAGTTCTGTCTCGTATTTACAAGAAGAGATAAAAGACTAAAGGACTTTTCCTGTTAAGGAATGAAGAAAGGATGCCCAGGATGTCTGAAGGGTAGGAAGAGAAGGGGGAGCGCAAAGTCCTTGCCATGAAAACATTGTAGAAGGTCTCACTGAACCTTCGACAGCATGGCTATCTACACACTTCCTTGGGAAGAACAAGGAGTGAGTGATAAATGGATCTGAGGTTGTGTCTCTACTGAGGAAAATACACCCTTGGAACATGGGTCTCAGGGCAGCAGGCAGGTGCAATGGCTCCGGGAAGTCTGTTCTGTGCCCAGATTTGTCCCAGACGTGGCACAGGCAATGGCCACCCAGTCAGCCAACCTCTCATTAAGGGACTCGTCCCTAAATTTATGACTTTTTGACAAAGAATTCTTTAAAAATGTTGTTGGAACCTTGTGTAGTGTCGAACAGGGTATTTGAAATGTAAATTTTCTTCATCAAAAAAGAATGGAATTCCATAGAAAGTAGGATGCGTCCCAGACAATTAAGCATTTCTCATCGTTAGAGACATTTATCTCCCACTCTTACAGAGAATGCAATTAAACAAAACTTCTAGTTCTTTAGCAATAACTCCATTTCAGAACAACCCCTGCCTCAACACACACACACAGAGACGCACGCACGCACGCACGGTTATCTTCTGTTTCTCTTGGCAGTGCAAAAAGGAAGTTATGTGTGCGTTTTGTGCGCTGGGCTTACTGCTTTTTCCCAAATCCTTTGTGATTATGTTGAGAGTTGGCAAGAAGGCCTGGATGTTAGAGCTTCTTGTTGAAATGGACTGGATGCTGAGTGTCGGGGCAGTTGGGAGGGTAAAGGGCACAGCAATCTCATTTTGTATTGCTAGTGGAGAAATGGGTGAGATCTGGGAGGCTGTGCCATCCCAGGAACAAAGCAGATCTTAGCTCCAGGGCAAAGATGAAGGTGACTGTTTATCTGGGAACCAGATATTGGCCAGGGGTTCAAATCAAGGCATTTCTTCTAGAAAAGAGGGAAGAGAGTGTTAGGAAAAGAGCCAAGGTCAGACAAGGAAAAGGGCAGAGCCGGAGTACTGACATCTGGAATGAGGGACGGACTCTGAGGAACCAACCTTGTGAGTGAATTCCTTAGGTGGGAGATTCCAGAGTTCAGCAGGGGATCTGTTGAAGCAAAGTGGGACTGTGGAAAACCTGTGACTCAGTAGCAACTATAGAACACTAGTGGTTGGCTCTAGGGATCAAGGCTTCAACTCATGCCACAGGGATGGGCAGGGTGTAGGACCCCACTTTGGATAGAGGGCAGAGCTTTGGAGCTTGAATAAGAACTGCCTTTTCAAACGCGAGTGGTCTGGAAAAGTAACAGGACTGAACAAGAAGACAGATGAGCTGTTAACATCTGAGGAGTGTCAGGCAAGGCAGAGCTACTACTGACTGCTACCATCGGCATGCCAAGGATAGGAATATGAGTGAGACGTGGTCCTTACTCCTGAGAGGGCCATAGTTTTTTGTTTTTTTGTTTTTTTTTTTCTGGGGGGTAGGGGGAAGGGCGAGAGACATCAGGGCCTTAAGATATCAGTCCAGCTCATAGTTGAACATAGACAACTTTGGATTCCTTATATTTTTCCCCTTCTGGTACTGTCCATTATTCTATACTTCCATGGAGACGTTGAACTTCCCAACATTTCAACCCTCAACTCAACCACCAAGACTTACACAGGCTTTGGTTGTCTCCCATTGAGCTGACATTGCTGGGAAATAGTTGTTTGAAAAATGATCTTTGGAATTTTGTATAATATCTAATGAGGTATTTGAGATGTTAAACTTGATTTCAAAAAAAAAAGAAAGAAAGAAAAAAGAAAAAGAAAACCACAGGAAGGCTAGACCCAGACAACTCAACATGTCTGGTTGTCAGAGACTTGCGTTTTACAACAAATTCAATAAGCTAAAACCCTAACTCTGTAACAGAAACCCAACTTTATTAGATATGCGCCATATTCAACACACACAGAGTCACCTCCCATTTCTCTTAATACTGAAAGAAGCCTATGTGTGTGTGGAGCTGCGCTGGCCCAGCACTGAGGAAAGGAATGACTTCGGCTACATTTTATAGTCTTAGCCAGGAGAAAACCATGAGTCGGTTAATCATCGATTTGTGGGTTTTATTGAACACTTGGGAAAGGGAGAGGGAAGGAGGGGAGAACATTTGAGAGCAGGCAGAGACTGATCAGAGCAGAGCTGGACAGAGCGGTTAGGCCCTAGGACATGGGTAGGGTACAGAGAGCACAAACAGTAACAACTGCTCCACCCAGAGCAAAACACCAAGTTCAACTGTAGTGACTCAAAGATCCCCAGCAGAGGGCTCTTAGCAGCCTCAAGTGTAGCACCTGTAGAATCTGACAGTTCAGCCTCGGGCTTCCCAGTCAGCAACTTCTGAGCAGACTAACTCCAGTCTGCCAGAAAATGGGTCTGTGTGCACCATGGACTCCCTGGCTCCAGTGCTGCCTCTTGGAAACGGTGATGTTAACCTGGTGGCCTTCTGCAGCCACCTTGTCTCCTAGTTGGAACGTGATTATTTTCTCTTTCATTTTTCTGCTTGGACATTGGCCCAGGGGTCTGGGAAGAACAGGATATTAAGGAGTAAAGTGGGAAACTGTGGTCGGTTTCCTAGTTAATTTCCAAAGGACTTGGCTTTGCCTATTTTTTTTATTAGTGTATATTGACTCTACAGATAGGTTTCATTATGACATTTTCATACATGTATATAATGTATTTTTCATCATATTCACTCCCCCACCCCACCCCAGAGGATTCCATTTACTTCTGGAGCCCATGTTTGTGGTTGAATGATGTGTGGGTATGGGTAGAACACATGGTGGCAAACCCCTCCAGCTGGCTCTGTCCTCATTGGTGCCACCCCAGGGATGAGAATGTCAAATGGGAGAAATAAAAGGCGATTTCTGCAGGGATCAGCTTTGTAAGCCTGGGGTAGCAGAGCCTTCTGTGCCCCACAGAGGCCTCTGGGGCACGGATCGGGAATCTGCTGGAGCTCCATTCTCATAATGTCCTGGGTGAATGGTCTTGCCTATAGTTAGACCAAGACTCTCCTGTGCATGGGTCTTTTCATTGCCTTCTGTGGGACTTTCATCAATCTTCCAGTAGTATGTTGTGTGCTCTCTCTGAAGAATGAAAAGTGGGGAGTCCCAGGCTTGGAGTCAGGCAGGGGAAGTGCTGTCTGAAGCAGGCACTCACAGGTTGCTTTTCTTGAGGAGGATTCTTTTCTTTCTTCTAAGGACACTATTCTTAAAATATGATGTTTGGACATGCCTGGTCAGGATATGTGTGGTTTTGAAATGCATGCCATATACCATGTGGAAGTATTTTGTACTCTGCTGGCTAGAGACTGAGTCACAGAGGAATCAGTCTTCCAAAGAGAAAACCAAGACCCAAATAAAACACAAGAAAACCAAGTGTCCAAAGATGGAGCAGTTAGATTTGCTGCTTTTTGGCCTTTGTTTCTGCTCACTTCATTAAAGATGTGTGCCTGTGACAGGTTTATGGAGGAGGGGAGAGTATGTGCCTGCCTGAGTGTGGAGGCGGGGCTTGGGGAGTGTTGCTTATCTACAAATGAGTCATGACTGAGGGACATGGGTAGAGAGCAGAGAAGGAAGACTAAGGGGGCTGCAGAGGCCAGGAAAGAAGAGAGGACGGCTTTGGTGGATAAGTGGGAGTTTTACCTGTTTTAGTTGATGGACTTTAACAAAACGGTCATTGTTGTCTTATAATTGTGTCACCATTAGTAATTACCCTATGTTTTTCTCTTGAGGATTATAAGATACCAGAGTCAGTTGGTTCTGGCAGAATATTCTTAGGATTGTTATTGCATGCATGATATTGTGTCTTGTGGGGCCAGATCCCTTGTAACTTCTGATTTCCTGCCTCATAGTTTGTGCTTGTTTTTCATCTAAGCAAGGCTTGCATATAAGTACAATTGAGACTTGTCAGCTAGTAACTGGGTGTAAATTACTAGCTGTGAAGAAGGTCATCCTGAGCCAAATGATCCCCGAGAAGAACAGCACGGCTCTTTCTTCAAGAAAACTGATGAAATTGACGCTGGGTGCTTATTAAACTTTGATCTTTTGTTATGTTGGTTATTACACAATTGCAGCACGTGAGATTTCCTACCTTGAATGTCTAGTATCTAACTAGAAAAGTTGGGTGGGTATGATGATTCTGGAGCTCAAGGCAGTTGGCTTCCTCTAACACAGTCTTCTACATGCTGGACGGTAGCTCTGACAGAGGGTGGCTGTGATGCCATCAAGTGGCAGGCCTGCTCCCAGACTGTTAGTGGGCTCAAGTTTGGGGCATTTTATTGAAGCAGAAGACATTTTCTATGGTAGAAGTCAAGAGGGAAAAAGAAAGGGGAGGTGGGTCCTGGTTACAGGTCAACTCTTCTGAGGCGTTCATCGGGCTCAACAGTCTACGGAATGTCATCTGATGTATCCTTGAACTAGATTCTGCACAAGAAGGGCGCATTTGTGAAGAATCTGGGCGGGAATCAAGGGAATAAAGTGGCCTTTGCTGAGTAGACTGGGGTGAACAGTACCAGGAAGAGGATGGCGTGTGTGGTCTTTGACAGATGGCTGAGATCAGAGAAGGTAGCACTAACCAAAGGTCTTGAGTCCACTCATGAACCCCAGGCACTTTCTCTCGAGAATTATCATACTAGAGATTCCTGGGGACTTTGACAAAGATTTTGTAGAGCCCCAAAAGGCAATTAGCACAGGCAGAAGATTGCTAAGGAACCTTTAGTTGGCAGGAGCTGCTCTCCCCAGGGAGAGCTGACCCTTGTTTCTTCCTGACCTCTAGGCCTAGAGTTCAAGAGGAGTCTGTAGTGGTCACTTTTGGGTTAGGCAGGACTGCTCCAGGGCAGGTTCTCTTTTCCTTTCTTCCCTCGGTCTTTGGCTTCTAAGAGTAATTTCTGTCCAGAGAAGGCATTTGGGAGGGTGAAATTGCTTGAAACAAGCAACCTTATATTGGCAGGGACTCTGCTTCTATTAACTCCTCTAGAGCCTTTAAAGGGGGTACCCTAGACCTTTGAAACATTCTTCAACCTTAACTAGATGATCATGTTTCTCTTGAAGCTGTTCTGGCTCTTCTGGGACCCACTTCCTGGATAAACAGGAAGAGTCACTACACTGGAACCTTCCCTGGGCCCAAAGGGTCCTTCATGGTAGCTAATGAGGAGTGTCTGATCCTTCCCAGAAATGGTGCCTGCTGGGTTGCAGCTAAAAAATAAGACTTTGGTGTTGGGGGTGGGGTGGGGACTACTGGCAATTGAGGCATAGGTAATAGCACCAGGGTCTTTGTGTTTAGTTGGGAGTGGCATCAGGGAATGCTTGGTGGCTTCTTTAGTGCCTGGCATCTCTATAGAGGATGCCTTGGTGCTTGATGCCACTGCATGTACCATCTGTTTCACCTGGAGACAGGTGCTCACTGTTCCAGGCTCCTATGAGGGATAGAGCAGCTACCCCATTCTCGAGACTGGGAGAAGCAGCTTGCAGGGGCTGGACAGATTGCCAGCAGTGGTGTGCTTGGTGTTTGGGGACTCTGGTCCAGGTACCCAGGAATAAGTGGCCGGCCATGCAATGGTAATTGAAATGACAATTGATCATACTTCTTAGTATGAAGTTACAAGGGTAATAAAATATTTGCTGTGAAGCTTCAAGTTTGGGGTGTTTGTCAAGCTTATTTCTTTTGGTAATCTCAAGTACTAGCAACTGGATGGGTTCTTAATTGCATTTGCCCACTTATACTGGGCAGAGGAGAATCATTGGCCTGTCAATGTCTTGAATCTAGGATGGTGCCTCAGTTACCTCTTGATGAGCAGGAAATGGCCAAACACAGGTAGATGTTCTAGAAATAGAAGTTGAGGTTTCTAAGTGAATGGCCGTGGGATAGGGGAAGATAGGGGAAGAGACAAAATAGAGAAATCAGAATGGACGGTCAAGAAGGGTGGGCACACACTTAGGTCCAAAACACTGATGTCTCTGTAGATACTTCTAATGGGGGACTGGCTCATGTAGAGTCTAGAGTTAAAAAGGGGTTACAGTTTCTTGGAGTCTCCCCTCTCCCTTTTGCTTGGTTGACAATGTGTTGTTTGCATTCTAATGCAAAATCCCCAGCAAAGTGCTTGCAATTGGAGAGGGAGATAAGGGGAAAATGATTTCCACCCTCAAGGAACATACAGTCAAGCTCCCGAGTATTTTTCTCTGCTGCTCTTCTTGCTCTCTCAATCTCTTCAATAACCTTTTCTAGATACTTTATTCTCTTGCCTCTGTCTCTCCCCTAATCCCTCCTATCTCTGATCTCCCCCCCAGTTTGCTTCTGTGTCTCTTTAAAAGTGGTGGCAGCAGAGACAAGACTAGAAGAGAAAGCAGATACTCACAAGGGAACATCTGCTTTCATTCTGTGACACTTAAGATGCTGGGTCCATTTATAGTGCGGGTCGGTAGAAGTTAGCATTTTCTTTTCCTCTTTTAAGTTTTTGCTGGGTGTTAGCTGTGTCACATTTTTACAGGGGTGATTCTTTATGGGGATGTTTCTGTATAAACAAATTGGAATCCATTGTGTGCTTTTCATTTACTTTGTGGATTAACAATGGGCCATTACAATGGCTAGGGCTGAGCTAAGAACAGGACCTCTCCATCCCAGTGTAAACCCCCACCCCCACCCCCACCCCCACCACATCCTTTAGCCTCAGCTCGCCGTCCCTCCATACTGATTACTCTTACAGTACACTGTTTAAGCTCAGGGCATAAAGGTCTGTAACAGTAAGCTTGTTGGAGTCAAGAGGGAAATAAAAACAGAAAACAAACTCAAGAGCTAGGGTATTCTTCTCATCTCTTACCCCCCCCTTTTTCTTTTTTTTTGAGACAGGGTCTCACTGTGGAGCTCTGGATGGCATGGAAATGCTTTCTAGACTATGTTGGCCTCGAACCCATAGAAATCCACTTGCCTCTGCATCCCAAGCACTGGGATTAAAGAGCCACCAACCACAGGTTTACCTTTTACCTTGATTTCAATTCCAAGACTTTGATGTCTTATGTGCTTATGTTATTCCCACCTACGATATGGGAGTGAAAGAGACCTTTAAGAATGAAAGTAGAAGAGATTCAGGAGAGGGTTGCATTATTCAGCTAAACAGTGAAGGCTTATTTTGCCCCAAATACCTCCAGTCCTACCTGTTTAGGAGCTGAAAGCAGTAACATTCATCTGAATGTTAAAAGAATAAGGTTTTCATTTATCAGCATTCTTCCTAAGATGTAAATATTACCCAGATGTGCATGTGTGTTACTTTTAGCTAAGAGTAAACTTGAGAGGGGCAGGCTTTTGGGTAAAGTCAGAAGAAATGTTGACTGAGACCCTCAAAGCCAAACCTCAACAACTTAATGAGCTATATTTGTTTCTGCCCTTCAGCTAACCTTTATCTGAACACAAGGGAGTAAACAAAAGGTAGGGTCTGTTACATTTAAGGCTAGCCTTCACTTCTCTCATACGCACGCACACACACACACACACACATACATACACGCACAGCTATACACACATAGTATGTATGCATGTATGTGTATATACACACACACACACATATATATAGATACATGCATATATATATATTCCTGGACCTGAAGCAGTAGAGCATAAAAACACCTGGCTAAAAGCTAAGACCCAACTTACATTTTCCTAAGTGTAGAATTTCTCTTTTAATTTTCTTTTGAAAAGCACTAAAGTAGTTGACAGTTCCCACATGTCCACCTTCAAAACTGCACTCAAGTTTGTGCTGACAGGCGTGGGTGTATGTATACCGTGTGCACGCCTGCACCTGTCTGCTTTAAACCGTGCCTTTAGACAAACTGACTAGGATCCCATGAAGAGCAAAAGTTTTTTAGTCCTTGGATAGTGTAACCCCATCAAAAGGAGCCTGTGGCACCACTCGCTGTTCCCAGAGAGTACGCACAGATCTTTCCCCCTCCTCGTGGTCAGTTTTTTTCTTTGTGATCAGTAATTGGCTTCTCTTGGTACGCTGAGATCTATTACAAAGCCAAACATCCAGAGGCCGAGATGAAATGACACAATTTGGTTATAATTTATGTTGGCCCCTGACATATATATTTTTTTTTAATGATTTGGTCTCTAAGCAACTGATCTCTTAGCAACAAGAAGCACCTTTATAAAAGATGGCACACAAAGAGTGGCTGCCAGAAAAGCTATCCGGTTTTTAAACGGCTGCTCATCATTAGCAAAACTCACCATCTTCAAGAGTCCAAAAACTAGAAGTGACCAGCAGATCCAGGTAACCATGCTATTTGCACATTTTCCTGGAAAAGAAAGCCTCATGCAACTATTGAAGAGAACAAAATTGTTTAAAATATACTCATTTGATTAGGTCTTAGTTGTTGGTCTTGTCTAACTTCTGATAAGAGAATGTATTCTTTTAAATATCTGCTTCTTGCTTAAAAAATAAGTTGAACGTGGATTTTGTTATCAGCAAACAGCTCTCAGGACATCTTGTTGGCGTGAGGACAGAAGAGGGGAGCATTTTATCTTTTGCAGATTTTCATTTGAAGGGACAAATAGTCTATATTGTGCAAAGATAGATGTGCAGAATGTCTCACCCACGCCATGTACACTCTAGGGAAATAAGTGTGGTTGTAGATTCTCAAAATATTTAAAGAGTAGCAAAATTATTTTACTTCTAAACTTCAGCTGTTTGTTTAATCCAGTGTCAATTCCATTTGTTGCAGGCTGTTTCCCCCTCCCTTTGGTAACACAAAAGCAGGCATTTTTTTCATTAGTGTTAAAAGTGCATTTCCAAACTAAAAATAATAGAAATTGCAACCTTCTGTGTCTGTCTCACTTGCTTTTTTCAGGTACTCAAAAGTTGATGTTTAAAATTCTCTCTAGAAAATTAGAGTAAGAGAAAGGAAATAGTTATTTCATCTTTAGTCCTTAAATTAAGATTATGTTAATTATCAATCCACTTTGGGGGTACTCAGTAGACAGGAAAGGGAGAAGAGGTTTTGGCGGGGGTGGGAGGGGGTGAAGGGAGGTAGCAAAAGAATCTTCACAAGCTTGGAAGCAGCATTGCACGGAAACATCACAGAGGACAGAGTGTCACAGCTTTAGGCGGGATGAGTCGGGATGGTGGCTAGCGATGGTAACCGGTTTCTGTATGAATGGTGGCGCCTTCTCTCTTTAAATCAAATCACTTGCTGACAGCATTTAGAAACAACAAAAGCGGGGACAGGAGAGTCGGAGGGGGGGTACACAACTGGGATCAGGACATTCTAAATCAGGACAATGCCAGACACTTTGGAACAGATGTCTGGAACCTAAGAAGTACCTCAAGAGCATGCTCTGAGGGCTTGTGTTTTTGTTTTTGCTAGCAACTCCAGGCAGAATTCCTTCTCACGCTGGCTGCGGTTGGAAGTTAGTAATGTGTAAATTTGTACTTGAGTTGCAGAAACTTTAATAAGTAGTATACTAGGAATGCACAGAGGAGCACATAGTCTTTTAGGACTAAATATTCTCTGGAGTTCTACTGCAGTGTGGTGATGATTGTAAAAAGGTGCCTGTGGCTTTCTTGCTAAGGAAATTAGACAACTAATCCTATTGTATAATTTGCCGGCTGTGTTTTCAGTTTTAAATGCACTGTAGTCTCTTAGACACGGAGGAGGTTTAGAATAGAAGCAAAGAGTCAATAATAATTGTATTGCAAGTGGCAGGGGAGATTTTTGGGGCTCTTTGGGATTTTTCAAATGAAGCCATAGTTGTCTTCTGTGTGGGTCATATATTCTGAGTTTTGCCTGTGCATAAGGTGACAAAGGGCCCAAGGTATAGCAGGGCTCATCATTTTTGGCTGACTTGATGAGCCATTTCCTAGGATGGATAAGCAATTACAGGATTTGAGGCGTATGATTGAAACACTCTGAACAAATTGGCCTTGTAGACTGAGCCAGTTCCTGCTCTGCAGTCTTGAGATCAGTCACTTCAGACACACACATGCAAACGGGTGGTCTCTGTGGAAATGAGAATGACAGAGAGCGGGGACCCAGTCAGGAGAGCTTACCAGGAAGAGCTTTTATTTCAGGACCGACGATTTGCATCACATCCATAGTGTCTAAAAATCCTCGGCAAACTTGGCAGTCAGCTTCCTGCAAACCCTAGGCTCGAGTCAGGCATGAGGTGAGGAGATGAAGGTGGCAGTTAGCAGGTCCACTGCTGTGTCGCTGCGAGGAAGCATATGCCCCATTGGATTAACCCAGGACACCTTAATCCCCAAATGAACACAACCAGGACAGAACTTGTTCGACTCCTATGCAGTCGGCCTTGGGCAGCAATGTTTCAGCCATCCTAAGTGGGACATGCCTGGTGCGGTACTTCCTGCATTCTGTGGTGCAAGAGAAGCAAGAGTTAAAACCAGAGCAGTGGCTTTGGACCAGGTGCCCCCTGAGCGCTGGGCAGTGGCTGCCGTGTAGTTTTGTTTAATCCTCACAACAATTGTGCATAGGTATCGGTGTCTCTATTTTACGCAAATGTTAAGTAAGCCAGGTTCAGCAGTTTGCCAAGGACTCCCCTAAATGGTGAATGGCAAAACTGGGAGTTAAACATGGGCTAGTCTGATTCCCTAGCATCTGAGACTTTCTTGTGCCAATGGCACGAGCTGCTTCTTAATGCCATTGGAACAGTCCTCCTTAGTGAAGAGGAGGCTCTAGGGACTGGGCTGCAGGTGATGGGAGGGGAGGTGGCCTTCACAAAGACTGTGTCTTTGGGAGAGACTTGGTCCTGTGCTTTCAGGAACTACCTCAGTCTATGAATTGGAGGTGGACACTCAGTCAGGCTGTGGCGGCAGCAGCCACAGGACACATTGCTATTCCTTGCTGTGATGTCTGTCTCAACTGAAGTAGGGTAGGACTCTTTGAGGTACACTTTCTGTGAGAGGAGAGCTGCCTGAGACAGGCCTCCCTGGTGGGAAGCCACCCCTGGAACACGAGAGCTGAAGAAGCCTTCTCCTCCAGAGAAGAAGCCATAGCAAGATACAAAATTGATCTTGGGAAGCCATGTAACTGAAGAACAGAAGAGCTGGGGCTTGGTAGGCATGGCAGTGGGGAGTGGGATGACAATTAAGAAGGCACAGACTTTCTCCTGAAGGAAAAAAGTCTTAGAAAAGAAGTCACCTTTAAGATGGTGACTCCCCTTCCCCTTGGGCTTACAGCATTGCCTTCATCTGGCTCAGCCCTTCAAATGTCCTGACAAAGGGCTCAGTCTAAGCAGGGTTCCCTCAACAGCACTCTCCTGAAATGTTTCTTGGTGACAGAATGCTGGTGGAGGAAGAAAGACAGGGCATTTGTGATTGGCCCAGAAGACAACTGTCCATGTATCCCTATTTCTTTTGGTCTTGCATCAACCAGCTCAGGGACTTGGGCAGTATTGCTAAAATGCCACCGATGGTCTGTGTAGATGTGAGGGCACTATGGTTCTCTCTTCAGTCTGGGAAAGATGATGGTATGTACAGGCAGAAAGACTCTGCACTGCTCTATGGATCCACAGTGGTTTGGGGTGGGACTTGGCATGATCATTAAGTGAATATAGAGGCAGAACTTTACCTACCATATTCAAATCCATCCTGGTCGGAGGGTTGCTAGCATTTCCAAAAGGGTGTAGTGGACAACTTCCCCCTCTTTTCCCTTCTTCCTTGCCAAGCTACGACACTTTTCTCTGGTCATATGCCAGATAGCTTAGGAAGTCTGAAGTGCTTGCTTACAGGTGGTCCTCAGCTTTGAATGAGAACAATCCTTGTGCAAAACTGGACGAGAAATCTTTATGCCTCTGGTTTATAGCTCCGGTTTCTTAGAATTCTTGTGTGCGATGAGACACACTCTCCCTCTTTGTGTTCCTGCCTGGTGTGTGGTGCTATGACACATATGCTACATGTGTCTGACACCCTGTGAACTTAGCATACATGTGACATGCTTCAGTCCACTCCCTGCATAGTGCACACCAAGTCTCCTTGTGCCTGACGACTCTGGGCAGGAGACAACCACTGCACTCACGTTGGTTCTCAGAACTACATAAATTATGATTGATCTGGGAGATGACTTGGAAATTGCATAATTTGGACTTCCCATTTTGGAGCTGATAGAACTGAGGAGATGCTCTCAAGTCTCAGATTAGAGCTGAAGATAGAACCTAGCTCTCTTGACTCCCAGTCCAGTGCTCTTTCCGCTGTATGATAACAGTTGTTATTCCTATGGAAAAGATAATGGCACAGACCACTACTCCAGGAAAAACTGTGGGTAATGAGTAAGTTTAAGGACAATGATTGCTACACAAAAAATAATGAAAATTATTAAAAACATAAAAGTTATTTAGCAGCTCCCTGTAATTAACCATCTTTATTCTTTCTGTAATGCAAATGTGTGGCTTATTGCTAAAATGGAAGACGCTTAGAGTGCCCAAGAGCTCATCAGCCTATTAAAATCCCACAGTTTCCTCCCTGCGTGAGCAGTGAGCAAGAAAGGAGGGGACATGTCCCCTCCCACCCTGAATCCTAGTGTCCAAATAGATTACTCATTTATATAGTCGGCAGAAAGGAAATGTGTATCTGCGTGTGTAAGTCGCAGAGCCACAAACAGTGACAGGTGCTTTGAAGAGGTCACTCTCAGACTTGCTTCCTGTTGAAGCAAGTTTCCTTCCTACTGGTCATGATTCCTGTGCTTTAGTCTGGCATGCTCCTGGAGGAGGAGGCAGCACAAGGGCCCTGCCATAGCGGGCCGGTTGCAGAAACTCTGATGACAGTAGACAAAACCTTGAGTAGTGGTGCCGAAACTCATCAGCCTGGAGCTCCCGGCCTCACATCCTGTACTGATACCTCTGTGGAGGCTTGACATTGATAACCTGGTGTGTTGATATTCTGAGTAGAGGTTCTCCTGTGTTTAAAGAACAGAGGACCATGCCATACAGTGATGTTTGTTGCGCTAGTTTTCAGTGTGCGGGAACGATGTCCCTAGTGGTGGCTCAAAGCCCGTGATATAAAGCTAGATAAGACATGCTCCTTGTCTTGAAGATGCTCACACTCCAGTGGTGCTGGTTTATAGTTAACTTGGGGACCTGTGTTATTTAAGAATCCAGATTAATAACGAAGTACTTAGTAGACACTAAGAAATGGGCCTTGGAACACATCTTAAAGGTTGAAATGATAGAAGAAATGCCAGGATCTGAAAATGTAGAGCTACTGTAGAAGGTGGCAGGGGGAGGGCTTTAGGGACTATCAAATAAAACAGGCAAAAGCATGGAAGGGCGGGGTGTGGTGGCACATGCTGGCAAGCCTAGCATTTGGTAGGCAGGAGCAGAAGGATTACTGCAAGCTGATGCCAACCTGGTCTACCTGGTGAGTTTTAGGCTAGTTAGGGCTATATAGTGGAATTCTGTCTCAAATAAAAGTAAAAAAAATAACAGCGGAAAAGAACATGGGGAAAGAAGTGGATATATCACATTAGCCTTTTGCTTCTTCTTTTAGCTGAAGGAATCCCACATGGAGGGACAATACAAACAATGATTTTGGTGTTGGGTTAGCATTTCCTGGTGTGTGTGTGTGTGTGTGTGTGTGTGTGTGTGTGTGTGTGTGTGTACAAACATCTATTAGCCCAGGTAGCACACCAGTGGTAGAACATGGAGAAGACACTCAAGCATAACTCATGAGTAGTTGTCTAGGCTCAGCTACAGCAGAGTGTGAAAGGTTACTTCCCTGAGTGCAGATGATGCCTCTCAAACAGCTGTCACCAGAAAGGCTGAGCCCAACTTGAATGACAATGTCTCCATGGCTGCACAGATGGAGTCTGCCTTCAGATAACCGGCTACCTTCCAAATACGCCAGCACGGCCAGAGACTGTATGCAGCTGGGGCAGAATTACCCAGGTTGGGAGGGTATCCTAGAAAGAGTGGCTGGACATCTCTAGTTAAGGGTGAACTGGCCCTCTCCAATAGTTCCTGGAGTCTTATTGGAGATAGTCATAACTTTGTAATATCTAACACCGAGAGAAAACTCCAAAAAGCAGTAGTTTGATTTTGGTGAGTGGGAATAGGGGACACATTAGAATGCTATCTGAAATTGTAAGCTTTTGGGTTTTTTGTTTGTTTGTTTGCTATACACCTATTACAAATAAGTGCAGAGGAAATGGGTTTTATTATCTACTTAAATATTGATTAAATCAAACTTTTTTTTTTTTTTTTGAGACAAGGTCTCACCATGTAGCTGGCCCGGAACTCATTATGTAGACCAGGCTGGCCTCAAACTCAGGGACATCTGCCTGCCTCTGCCTCCAGGGTGGTGGGATCAAAGGTGTACACCATGCTTAAGGAGACAAACTTTTGAGATTCTTGAACTAATCAAGAATGGCACTAGTCACAGGGGATATATCTCCTAACCTTAGACTAACTTCTTAGAAAGCAACGGGAGGGGCATAGTGATTGGACAGAGGGAAGGAAACTCAAGAATGACAGCATCATCAGATGTAAAGAGAAATGTGGGCTTTGCTACTTGTTTGGGTGGAATCATGGGGAGTGTGTTTGCCTGCAAAATTTAGATTTTGGCAATGTGCTGGTCTAAGGAAGACTCTTGTTAGGAAGCACTAAGCACTGCCTCTTTCCCCTTTAGTCTCAGCTTTCTGTACGGTTGACCGAGTGCCTGCTGGAAGAGTTCTCCAGGCTTTCCAACAGCCTCCTATCTTCATTTTTACCTGGATCAGAGGCCATGATTTTTCCTACAGTGCTCTAAATATATTAGTCTGCCTTCTGTTTGGCCCATGCTTGTCCTCCCCTGGCTTTGTTTACATCTGGGCCTGCATCTGCGGGAATCACTAGAGAATGTGACACAGCTGGATCCCATGTCATTGCTATGTGTATCTCCCCTCCACCTCCCCTCCCCGCACTCGATAGTCTCCTCAGCACTACTCAGTAGTTTATTGTGCTTTTCTACTTTCCCTCCTCAGAAACTCCCTTCTTTTACAATCACTTCATGGAGTTTGAATGCTCCCAACCCCTCCACTCCCAGAGAAAAGATTAGCAAGAAAATATAAAGCCCTCTACATCCCTCCTCTAGCTAGGGCCAGGCCCTTGACACCCTGTCCTGTATTCCCTGGCCTGAGACCTGTTTGAGTATACTTTGTAAATCTTCAACTTCTTTCTCACTGTTAATTTCTTCCTTTCAGCTCTTATATACCGGGATCTGGATCATCTCTTACACCAAACTCAAGTCAATAGACCTCCATCAATGCCACACCTCCCTCCAGCTGTCACTCAGTCTGTCTCCTCCCAATTGTAGCTACTTTGAGAGTTAGGTAGATTCCTTTCTCCTTTCAGTTCTGGCTTCCGAGTTACCATATCAAAGAAACTGTTCTTGTGGCAGCCACTTGGAGCATCTCACTTGAACCAAATTAGGTTTAGCTCAGACTCACTTTCTTCATCACGTCTTCCTTTGTGTCTTCTGCTATAAGATACAATGTCTCGCCTGTCCACTCATTTTTCTTCTGACTTCAAATCCCTAAGTTCTTAGGAAGCCTTGTTCACACATTCTCCTTTGGTAATTTCAGTTTCTCCCAAGGCCATAAGTACCATTTCTACAGTCACTGAAGTTAGGTACCTGGCTTAATCTCGGCTAAAATTTTACCTTTTCATATCAGAGAACTGAATGAAGGGCTTACTTGGCTGCTTTTCTGTGATGTATTTCTCTCTCCTCTAGACTATCAATGCAAAGGGCACTCACTAACTTCTTTATTCACTAATACTATAATCTGTTGGGTCAGCTTAGAAAATAAGTGAACAAGCTTTAACGACTAACTTCTGCTTGATGGACCCACATATGTCTTGATGGCATTGTCTAACCTAGGAGATGTCACTTCTGTATTTTCTCTAGATTTAAGTGGGCAACTGTTTGTATTGTAGAACAGACATTTGAATATTTTTGCTAGAAGTGGGGACATTCTATATTAATGTTAAGAAAACATTTCTATCAATTGTGTGTGTTCTTCAGGTGGATAGATGGGAGTTGTTAGTGATTCCTCACAAGGAGAGCAAGCCCAGTTCTCGACAGGCGACTCGGGCATTGCAGAAGGGCTCTCTAGGGTTGGAATGGACGAAAGCTTTTGCCCAGGAGTGTCGGAGCTTTCCCAAGTTCTAGGGGCAGTAGCCATTATAACACGAACGGGAGTGGAGTTGTTCATCAAATGTTGATCAGCCTCCTGTGAATTGAGTTGAGAACTCCCCGCACCTTCTGACTGTTTGGTTTCACTACATGGGCTTCCACGTGGCCAATAAGTGTTGATGAGAAAACTCGGGGCTGTGCCCTCTCTTCCTCACTACTTGAGCATGCACCCAAAATGTGGTATTTAGGGCACTGGTCATGTGAACTCTCATGACCAGACAGCTCATTAGGGTTATTGTCTTCTGCCTTGGAGTTACGGATATGCTCAAGACAACAACCCATAACGTCTATTTTCTGATCTCTTCTGCACGGTGGTGTACACATCTGGAGGAAAAGGCTGATGTGGAGCAGGCACTGGAGGGTCCTGGGGGATTAGATTCCTCTGGTTGGTATCTTAACTGCAGCAATAAGTTGTTGGAGTTTCTCTTGCTTTGTAACAAGAACTAACTCGGCCTGTTGATTTCCAATACCAACCTTCTTATGGAAATCTAAAAGGATCTTTGCCTCAGCATGGTCGAGTCCCAATTGACATATCTCTTGTTTCTCAGCATATTATTATGTTTTTTTCTTTTTGGTTTTTTGAGACAAGGTTTCTCTGTAGCTCTCAGCATATTCTTGCAGGCACCTGCTGCCTCACTTGCAGCCTCTTGTAGTTGCTGATATTGTTCTCCTACTGTTACACCAGTTAAGGTGTCTCCACGGCTGTCGCAACTCCTAAGGCAATAGCTGATAGCTGAGGGAATATCCCATGCTCCAGATTGCTAACCCCAGACAGATTAAGTATTTGTACAAAAGGAGCATATTCTTGGTGGCATGCTAAGCCCTTCAGGGCTAGTTTAAAGCTATCTATCTTGTTCTAACCTTAATTGTTTGGCCCAGTGGATGGAGAGTGATTTGATGCTAGTTTAAAACTGTCCACCTCTGTTCTAACCTTAATTGTCTGGATCAATTGATGGAGAGTGATTCGGTCCCCTTCCTTGTACAATACACGTTCTAAAACAGTTTTGACAATTATGAGCCTGGAAAACAGGGCTTGAGCCATCAAATTGGTAATGATAATATCATCAGCATCATGCCCTGCAACTAAATTAATGCCTTGGTGAATTAACATAAACTTGAAGGTAAAAGCTTGCATTGCTCTCATGATCCCGAAAATAAATATCATAAAGCCAGAAGTATGCCAACCCTGGGGATAGCGAATTAGACCTTGTTCAGTATGGATGGCTATTTGATGCTTAACCTTTTCAAGACATGCCCTCTCTCCAAAAACAAGCTGTTAGGAGCAGCAAGGAATGAACCACAGAGCTCAACAGACCCAGGTAGAATTTATTAAGAAAGGGTGAGGATGAGGGGGAGGGCTATATTGGCCACCCGAAGAGGAAGTAAAGGCCAACGGGGCAGGCAGAGCTTACTTAAATAAAAAGGAAAAGTTTGCGTATTCATACAGAACCGCCAAGCAACGCATGATGTAATGATGTATGGTCGCAGGGCCCCTAGGCTGGCTAGGTATTTGCCTGAATGCCGGTGGGAGCATCCTGCTCGCTGACGGGGTCAGTATAATGCTGGAATCCTAACACAAGCTGTAAAATAAAAGGAATTGCCTTACTTTTCTGTGTCCAATAAAGTCTGTCTTGGCCCACGACCTGGCCCTATATCTGGAAAGAACTCATTCAAATTACTATTGGTTTTGTTGTCCAAAACTTGGAGCACAAGTCCATTCTTGTTAAGGTAGTGTTGTGCAGCACTAGTTTCAAAGGCCTCTCGGTGTCTCTCATATGCATGATGAATGCACAAAGTCAGTAAACCACTGTCTAATAAGTCACCAAGGACAATTCCAGCTTCTATTGTGTAAATTATCTGTGAACAGCTCGGCAGGTTCTGAGACTCCAAACGAGAAAGTTTTAGAACTTCGCACAGAAGATTCAACAGGTTGGGTTCTGAAGTTAAGGATACTATGCAGTTCAAAGTCTTTTTGGGCTTCTAAATGAGTGTGTAACTTATTACTAGGCGATTTGAGTTTTGCCGTTTTAAAATGTTCTGACAAGCTTGGTTAGTTCTGTTATTGATAAAACTAAGTTAATGTTGATTGAATATGCCGATATTGGAGTTAGTGAAGAATCTTCTTCCTCCCTTGAATTTTTAACACAACTTCTGACGGAATGTGTGTTAATAATGCCTATTATTCATGCCTCTGATTGTCATGAGCATGTTATGTCTGAAACATAAACATGTTTATGTCTTACTACAATGTCAGAATTTGTTGAATAACAAAAATTTCACAGGCAATGTTTGGCAGCGACATGCTGAGCAGTATCACTTTCTTTGATAGGCCAGGGGAAACACTGGCTCTTTCATTCAAATCTTTTAAATCGCGCGTGTGTGTGTGTGTGTGTGTGTGTGTGTGTGTAAGAGAGCGCACGCGCACAGGTGCCTGAAGAGGCCAGAGGCATCAGATCCTTGGAGGTAGTGTTAGAGGTATTTGTTTGCCACATGATCTGTGTGCTTCAGGTGGATCTGAACTCCGATCCTCTGCAAGAAGAGAATCTCTCTTAACCACAGAGTCCTCTTTTGATCAAATCTTAATTACTAAAATTAACTCTCAACTCTTAAAATTGCCTTTAAGACAGTAAATATAATCTATCAATATAGGTCACAGAATAGCTTCAAAGTGTCTGGAAGGTCACAGCAGAGTTCAAAGATGCCTGGGAGGCCAAAGTTGGGAGACTCAGAGAGATGCAAAAGAGGATGGGTGAGTGTGGAGCAGGGTATGGACCTGGAGGGGGCGGGCAGGGGGCAGAGAGCAAGCTCCACTGGAGGGCTGCTGTAAGTACCTCTGATGCTGATGCCGCCTTTGAGTCCTTTCAGAGTCAAATTAGAACTATCAGAGTGGAGTGCAGTGTAGGAGAGTCCAAGGGCCAGGCTGGGACCAGGCAATGAGGGAGTGCACCAAAGAATAAGATCCAGGTGGATGACCAGGTGGACAGGCAGATGATAATCTGCGTTGGCTGTGTCAACATCAAGGAACCCAGCTGAGCTGAAGCTCATGGGATAGTAAGAAATTCTGTCAATCTCTTGGCATCCATACCGGCTGGTGAGATAAGACAGGTAGGTGATCATCAGGATCAGAACCCCTGCACTTGCGCACGACCTCTCATTATGGGGTACAATCTAGGCAGCTATACATTTCTCTCAGGTGGGTGTGTCTCAGGCCTGGTTTTCCTGATCTAGCTTCAGGACATCCATGAGCTCCTATAGTCCCAAGTTATTCTGATAAATTTATAGCACAGCATCCTTCTTACTTTGAGGAGTAACGTACCAGTCAGTGTCATGGGTGCTGCTGGATGGATGGTATTTTATGTGCCCAAAAAGGTACGCAGTCACCTCGCATCCTCAAAATGGAGTGAGGAATTGTCTGTAAGATGGAGTCAGTGTGAGAAGGCAGGACTCGACGTGTGAGGTGGGACGGGCGACAGACTGATCTCAGCACCGGTGAGGTTACTGTAAAGGCCCTGGATGATCCTGCTCTACTTTGTCTGTAGAGCAAACCATTCAACTCCGGACTAGTCCGAGATACTATCCCTGAGTGTTTAAACTGCTTTACAGCTCAACTGTTTCCAATTTGCCTTTTCCCAGGCTGTCTGTGTGTTCATGCTATGGCCTTCTGTGTAGCCTGAGTCACACTAGATGTATACTGCTGCAAGGGTTGACCCAAGCAGATTTTTTTCCCCAACTCAAAGCACAAGTTTGGTTCCTTCCCCGACTTTCTGACAGCACTTTTCCTTAGCTATCCCGTTTTTGACTAAGGCTTTAGTGATTCTTCAGGACCAGTGTTTCAAGATCCGTTTTCATTTATGTTCTGCGCCATCAGTGTTTACTTTGAGTGGATATCTAGGTCTTGTACAAAAGTTGCTCAGGAAATAACCCTGATTCCTGTGGCCCTCGCCTGAGCAGGGCTCATCTCTCCGTTGTTACATTTTGGTAGTTTGCATGCCTCCTTTCTTTGGAAGTGTATCGCATAACCCTGGCTGTTGTTTGCATTTATCTTCCTCTATTTCCCCTGGGCCTGACTGTTCTGGGCCTTAAGGCAGAAGTCAGGTTGTCTCTGTGTTCCTCCTGGTCATCCTCCTCCCTCAATACTGGAAACTTGACACCCTGCTTTGCACTTGGAGTTTGCAGTTCAAGAAGCCTCAGTGACTCAATGAAGCAGAAACATGATTTGGGCTCTTTTTCTCCCTGACAAAATGCATCATTTGTCTTTGCTCACACTGAAAATCCTCATCCTTCTCTCTGCCCACACAGCCTGGCTTCCTGTGGAGTCTCCCCATCTGCCTGGCATTTTCTTCCCACCTCTAGAGAGCTTTCCAGGCTCCTGTGGCCCTGGCACCTGCACCA
Source organism: Dicrostonyx torquatus (assembly GCA_028555095.1). Lineage (NCBI taxonomy): Eukaryota > Metazoa > Chordata > Mammalia > Rodentia > Cricetidae > Dicrostonyx > Dicrostonyx torquatus. Next base: position 14,722,677 of record JAQHUG010000003.1, on the reverse strand, counting down.
TCAATTCCTGCTTATGGTTCATTTTTAAGCTAGCAAATCAGGCGAACTACAGGGTTGAGTGCTTCATATTAACAGAACTGTCCTATCAGTTTTTGTCTCTCTTGGCCTATTATGGTCCGTCCCTTTCTCCTGACCCAACCCGTTGCACCACTAAGAGGAACCTTTTAAGTAAGAGTTGTCTCCTTGAACAAGGAGCTGTCTATCCTGGACTGACAACCCTATGTGTAAGGCCCAATTTGCCCCTCCCAAATCTCCCTTGAAGTGGGACTGGAGCACAAGACGTCTCTCAAGTTCTTTTATTACATCATATTTCCTTGCACTTAGCCAAAAGGAATTATCCATCTCTAAGTATTTCTAAATATAATGTACTCTGAGAACCAATAGCTGTGTAATGAACACAACATTTTTTTTTAAGCAAGAAGGGAAATTTGGGGTCTTTGGTGATAGCATTGATTATTTTTCTGTTGCTGTGATAAAATACCATGACCAAAAGGAAGTTGCTTGTGATTTCAGAGGGTTAGAGCAGGAGTGGGGAGTCATCTCATTTCATTGCAGGCAAACATGGCTGAAGTACTTCCTGTAGCAAGGCTCCACCCCCTAAAGGTTTCATCTCTTTCCCAGAGAGTGCCACATGTTATGAGCACCACGTGTAGTCAAGAATAAGCCACTAGGCAGCATAGGAATAAAGACGTGTTAGAAACGTCACCGCGGATGCACACACCAAGTTCTGAGTTGAACTGTGGACATGGAATGGAAGCAACATAGCCTGGCCTGGGAGAAGCTGGTGGAAGGCTCAGAGAATGGCAAACTCTGTGGAGAGGAGATTGTGACTGGGAAGTGGGCAACCCTCACTGAAAGGAAACAGGGCCCCCGGAGTACTACGTGGGGCCTGTGTGAAGAGCCTCCAGCTCTTCTGAAGCAGGAAGGATGTGAATATGTGTCAGCCGTAGTGCATTAAAAAAAAAAAAAAAGCAAAGCCAAGAAGCTGCGAAGATGAGATGATGATTTCAAGGCAGAAGCTCTGGGTCAGTCTCATCCTGCTACTCAGTCACTGGCCAGCGTTGGGCAGGCTGACCTGAAATCATCCCACCTGCCTCCTCAAGTCAGTGTGAGAATGATTCAAGAGCACTGCTTAGAGCCATGGCACATAATGAGTGCTCGGTAAATGTGTGCATGTAAGCACAAAGTGTGTATATGTTTGCCCTGTTATATGTATGCACACCCACAATATCTCTTGTGGTCCTCAAGGAAGCATAAAACTGAAGTAGTACTTCTGCTGGCTCCCAGGAAAGAGCCCCCAGGCCTACGAGCCTCACCCAGAGGCATTCGTGACTCCAGGATCATGGAAGACAATTAGATTCCTTCCTATGGGAAATTTCCAGAGTGTGTTGTCTCATCCTTCCAGAATCACCACTATATCATAGAATAAGCTCCACCTCTGGTGTAGGTCATGAGGTGTAGATGTGAACTCAGTTGACAGCAGCCGTTGTCACCACCACCCACAGCAGTAGCCACCTCAGCACTGACATTGCAAGTAGAGAGCCTGGGCTGGCCACTGTGGACTCAACACCTGTGACTAACTGCTCAGTGACACTTGTCTGAGCCTGAGCACTTTTGAGATCTAAGGGAGAAGTATCAATAGCAATGACATTTTGGGGGGGGGCAGACCATCCCGTGCTTGTCTATATAAAGCTCACCCCTCATCTGACCCCCTTTTTCAAAATTCTTGGTGAAAAAACCTTTTTCCCATTTCAGTATCTTCTTTTGGTTTTTATTTGCTCATTTTCTGAGCCAGGGTTTCCTGTGTAACAGTCCTGGCTGTTCTGGAACTAGCTCTATAGACCAGGCTGGCTTTCACTGTCTCTGCCTCCCGAGTGCTTGGGATTAAAGGTGTGCGCCACCACTGCCCGGCCCCTATCTCAATATCTTTGTCCTTTGAGGGGTACTATTTTATCATGACTGTTAGATGCCCCTTACTGGGTAGTAAATGTTTTAACCACTGTCCTTGGAGAGGGAATATGTTAGCCACTGTGCTTGGTGTTTGCTGAGAATGAGTGCTAAAAGTCCTCATGTCATTGAGAGAGGCAGGTACTCCTTCATTACACAGAAAAACTTGCCCAACAAACATTAAAGTCTGTTAGGTGGTATATTTTTTAATTATGTGTTTATTTTAAATACCAAGTTCTATATAGGCACGTGTTGGATCAGGGTGTCTAGAGATGAGCCCAAAATGACTTGGGTTAGGCTCTCACTTTCCACCCTTCCACGGCTGTACTCCTGGAGCTGGTACCAGTATTTATCTTCACCCCCATGTATACCAAGTCTCCCACCCTCAGGCTCGAGGAGGTGATGAGTAAATATTAGATGCCCTACAATATTAATAGGAACGACAGCTTCATAAATACATGTTACTGCGTAGGGTGTGATTTCCCATTCCTGTGATCCTGGCACTTAGTGGGAAAAAGACAGGGGGATCAGGAGCTCAAGGTCACCCTCAGCTACATAGCAAACTTAGGACAGTCCCAAGGTATACAAGATCCTGTCTAAAAATAAAAAAAATAAAGACTATTAAAATGGCCTGTTTCTGGTTTCTTTGAAAATGGAATCTGAAGATGATTTTATTAATTTTTGCTCTGGTTGGAAGAAGGATGGGGTGCCAGATTTTAGTGAGAAGTGATTGCTTTATTTGATAAGTTAGCCATTGATAAATTGTGCAGGAATGCCCAATTTATTATTGACTCTGCTACGATGTTTGATGGTAACTTTGTCTAGTTCTGTGTGAACAGAGTGAGGGCTCTCATAGAGCTGGATGATGATACTATGAATTTAGATGAACTGTCTGGGCACCTTTTCTTCTGTGGGGGCCGTAATGTTTAACATGGTAGTTTTCACAGTACTAGATACAGCTGTATCCTGTGTGAATGGCAGCTTCGTAAATGTGTGCTGTTGAGCAGGGCATAGCTATCCATTCCTGTGATCCTGGCACTTGGTGGGGGGAAAGGCAGGGGCATCAGGAGCTCAAGGTCACCCTCAGCTGCATGGAGCAAGTGTGAGAAAGAGAGCTGTTGGACAGACACATTGCTCATCCCGTTCCTACCCCAAAGTGACCCCATTCCTTAAACTGCATCCTACCTGCCAGGTGGCAGATTTCCTTGTATCGCCAACAGATTCTTCATCATGACTTTTTAAATATGTTTAGGGCTGTTTTGCCACACCCATATGTATGCGTACCACGGATGTGCCAGAAGAGGGTGTTACAGATGATTGTGAGCTGTGAGTGCTGGGTATTGAACTGCAAGAGCAGCTGGTGTTCTTGGGCACTGAGCCACCTCCCCAGGCTCCCAGATAGAGTTTTAAGACCATGGATAACATCTTCCCTATAGAATTTGGCATCAGTAGCCAGCAAGTCACAACTTTGGTCTGAACTGGGTTCAAGTTAGATATCGGAGATAGTTTGCCTTCCAAGATTTGGGTAGAACACAGGAAAGCCCTGCCCCCCTACTCATTCATAAGCATATCAAACTGTCCTCAAGTACCCTACTTTGTATAGATTCCTTCAAGTTACCTTTCCTTTTTTTTATGGTCTCTCTTCACTCATCATATCTAGGAGAAATGAAATAGGCTCTAATTGTAGTATAATTTTGAAATGGGGGACTGCTCCCACATTGGATGAGAGCACCGCCTCCTTTGCCAACAGGACCTTAGCAAGCTCTGTTCTATCGCCATGGATTAAGCTACCTACCTCTTTGTCATTCCTTCTGGCACACACTCACCTCACTTAAGGCATCTAGGCGCTGTGAGAGGCTTTCTCTTACTCATTCCTCCTCACTGATCACAGCACCTGACTCAGAAGCTCACGGTGAATGAATGGATTGTTTTGGGGGGGGGGCTATGAGTGGCCCACTGGCAGGTCCCTAGCCGGAGACCCTGGAGTTGGAGATGGTATCCTCCAGAGGACAATACATGGTGAACTTTTCCTCCTAAACTCTGGAAGAGTGAGTCTGAGGCAAAAATTTGCCTGCCTTTTGTATCACTTTGTTTTCATGTGTGGCTCTCTCAATCAAATTATTTCAAGGCAAAGAAAATGTCCTGCAGAGAATCTGGTCAGAGTGCTAAAGTTACACAATATGGAACAATGTGGGTAGAGAATTATTCTCCACTATGCTCTCTAATCTAATGCAATGAACCCATAACAATATTGATTATGTCTTACTTCCAAATTCTGGCTGGTTATAGGCCATTCTGAGGGCTGGTCATAGACCATTCTGAGTTTTCTTTTAACCATTCCTTTCTTAAGACTTGACTCTTTGCATGCTTATACTATGTTCTCAGTGGGTTTCTCTATAGCTATGATAAAACACAGACCCAGAGCAGCTCGGTTTATTGGCTCACACTTTCACATCACAATCCATCTTATTAGTTAGTTAAAGCTGGACCAAAGGCAGAAACAGTGGAGGAAAGCTCAACTGTGGTTTAAAACAAACTTGGGCTGCCCAAAGTAGGCTGGGCCTCCCACGTCAGTCATAGAAATGTCTCACAGGGCCAATCTGATTGAGGCAGTTCTTCAACTGAGATCTTCCAAAGTGACTCTAATTTGTTCTAGCTTACAAAAAAATTAACCACTATGCCTTCTTTTGTATAACTTTGCTTCTTTTATTGAAGTTTTCCTACCTGGCCAAAATCTTTACCAAATCAATTCTCAGGGAAATTGGTTACATGTTTTTATGTCTGCTTTTGTTTTGTCTTCCTGGCTGGCTCCCTGGCCTCCTTGGCCTCCTTGGCTGGCTGTGCTTGCTTGTGTGGGTCCGTGACTCTTTCTCTTCCTAGAATTGATCTCTGAACACCTCTGTGTTCTATATCTCACAGGAGACCCTCACTCAGGAGAGGTCAAAGCTCTTCAGTCTTTATTTTAAGGATGTCACTAAAGCCACTTTGGAATTGCTGTTTGAATCCATGGTACTGAAAGCTTAATGCCCTGGGGGAATTTTTGCACCATTGTGAGGAACTAAGTACATGTGCCAACCTTTCTTTTCATTCCAAATCTCTGGAATTGTAAGACTGGTGTGTGTGTGTGTGTGTGTGTGTGTGTGTGTGTGTGTGTGTGTGAGAGAGAGAGAGAGAGCATTGTGTGTGCATGAGCATGTGTATGTGTAATGTGCATGCATGTGTGTACATGTCTCTGTATGTGCGTGCGTGCATGCGTGTGTGTGTGTGTGTGTGTGTGTGTGTGTGTGTGTGCATCTGTGTTTAACTCTCAAGTGATCTCTAAAACAAAAAGAGCCCTCCTTGGGGCATAAATTCTGGAAGCATAAGCAGAGCTGGAATAAATCTGGTAAATGAACTAGATCAACAACATGACACACAGAAGAAAACAGGACACCCAAAAGGGTGGGGCAGAAGTCAAACAGGGATCTGCACATGGAAACAGAGGCTTACTGAGTAGGAGGAAACCAGAGATAACTCCCAGGAGTTTCTGATCATCTTCCTTCCTTTGCCAAGCAACTGTAGTGGAGATTCTGCCAGAGAAACTATGGGTATGGAAGGGTAGAGCTAAAAGCACAGGTTACAGTCAAGCCCAGAAGTGTATTCTGATGAGTGGTGTCTGCTGCCCATTCTAGAAGGGACTAGAACACCATCTGTCTTCTCTTCCTTCCCTATAAAGTGGGCAAGCAGAGGCAACAAATGGCAATTCCTGACACACAATGACCTCATAATTAAGAATCACCACATATTTGATTAAAGTCAAGAGAAAAGTTGTGAGGACACAGATTTACTGGCCCATCAGCTTAGGCCCGTGGAACCCACTGATTTAGCATTAAGAGACACCACAGCAGATACTGCATATGGTATTAGAGTGGATAGTGCTAATACCTTGGTCTTTGATACAAAATATATGACTCAATAGGCTGAAAGGCCCAATAAGTAACAACTAGCAACACAATAAATGAAGTAAGAATACAGTACAAACACAAAACAGGAAATACCCAGAATGCAAGTAGGAAATAGGAATTGGTACATAAGGCCCCATATCTGCATCAAGAAGAAAAGAAAGCAGGGTAGAGAAGATGGCAACATGTAAGGAGTCATCAAAACTTTCCCAGAATTGGGAAGGACTGACTCATTACAGAGATCTCAGTGGGCCCATTCTTCACTTGATGACGGGAAAGTTGCTCTAGGCAGAGTAAGTGGTCCTTTGGAACCAGTAGAGAGGGTGGATGATCCAGCTCTGGCCTTCCTGATGAGATGTAAGCTAAATTAGAAATTGAAAAACAATTTTTTTTATGGTTCACACAGAATTCTGGGAATTCACCTGGGGATGCAGTTTGGTGGCGGAGCTTGCTTAGCATTTCTGAAGCTTCGTGTTTGATCCGTGGCACCTACCAAAAACGTAGAAAACACGGCCTGGAAAACAAAGCCTAGGTCAGCACGGGAGAAAGTGGGCCCTGTGGCAAATATCAGCGATTCCATATCTGTTCAGACTTTCCCAAGTGTTTCCCAAGTATCCTCAGTTTATCAATGACAAGAGGATCACAGGGTCACAGAACTGTAGGAAACTCAGAGATGACCATAGTCTGTAGGTCCTTCTAGGTTCCCAAATGAGGTATGGTTACATGGTGACCTGTCCCATCTCTGTAGTGGCCCCCAATGATAGAACTCCAGCCTGGAGATTGGTTCCCTCGGGCCATTTCTTGGGCTGTTATTACTTGCACCCCCTTTGAAAACATAGGACTGATATTAGCTTTGAATTTTTCTTTTAGATTTATGTGTGTGTGAATGTTTTGCTTGCATGTATATCTGTGTACTGTATGTGTGCCTGGTGCCCAAGAAAGTCAGAAGATGGCTTCAGATCCCTGGTACTGGAGTTATGGATGACTGTGAGCCACCATATTGGCGCTGAAAGCCAAACTGTAGTCCTCTGCAAGAGAAATGTTTTTAGCCCCTGGAGCCCCTAACATTAGCCTCTACGGACCTCTAACTATGTGCCAGGCACTCTGGCAAGGCTTTACCTAATTTTCTCCTCATGGTACCCTTATTAAGAGACACCATTTTCTGATGGAGAAACTGAGGCAAAGGTACAAGATAAAGGATGTGCTTGAACATAGGAAAGCAGGTGGGAAGGGGAGGAACCGGAAGCAGTCGTGAGTTTTGCCCGTCAGTTCTTTTCCCATTCTCTCAACCACATATGCCTTTTCCCTAACTTGGTAACTTGGAAAAATAATGCCCTTGGCTATCTGCTCACGTGGCCATGCCCCACCTTTGCAGGAGTGTGACTTTCTCCTCTCTGTTCACACTTGTTTATTCTACCCCACTGGACACCTATGCAACCTGACTTTTGTTGTATTTGTAGAGGTGAGATTGTTTTGACTAAATAAGTGGAATTAATTATTATAATTATATAAACATATATGTGCTTATATATTATGTATTATTTATATATAAATAATTCCATTTATTCATTAAGAGTATAACTTCTTTCTGTTTTGTGCTTAGGGTCTATGATAATGGCCAGGATGTAGTAGGTTACTTATTATTTGGAGCGAAGACAATAGTCTGAATCAACATGGGCATTCTATGAACTAGGCTCCTCTGTGGGAAAAAAAGAAAATGAGAAGGACCTTGATTTTTGGTGTCCTCAGAGTAAGTGTAGCCCTGGGCAGTGGCAGACTGTGATAGCTCTCAGGGTCACAGGAGGAGGGGTCTTGAAGTTTCAGGCATGCCCCTTACTCTATCCTTAAGTCATTTTACTGACCCCATGGGTCAAATAATCTGGAACTTTATCATCAAGTCTTCCTCTGCAGGTTTGGGATTCAGTTAAAAATGAGCAATCGCCAAGGACATTTTACTTACAAAGTGGAAGCAGTACACAATTGGTCAGTGGAGGTGGTCTAGATATGCAAAGAACTTCTCGGAGGCTGGACATTTGAAACTCAATGAAGGCGAGTAAATGGGTCTCAGGGAGTTCAGAAACCTAGCTTTGGGTTTGAATACTGCGTGTTGATGATTCCTGACTGTGTTTCTCCAGAGAGCCTTCATTCCAGCATCAGAATGGGCCTGGGGCTTAAAAGAGAATAAAAATATTTGGAGACGGTGGCCAGGGCTTCATCACGCCAGCCTTCATAACCTCCAACTTCAGCTCTGATTAAATAGGCCTTCAGGCACCACTGCCTGTATAAAGTAGTAATTCAGAAGAAAAGGAATGGAGATGAAGAGGGCCAAGGCACTGATAAGGACTGCAGAAGCTAGAGAGTGGGGACAAGGTTAAGAATGTTGGGCATCAGAACTGTGGGGAGTCGTGTGATCAAACCCCCTTGTTAATAGATAAGGAAATGGAGGTCCAGGGAGGTTAAGTAACCCCAGTACTTTGGGGGTCATTTAGTATTTTCCTTGCCAGAGAGTGGCCCTGCTCTAGGACATCTCTGTGGCTTCACAGTTTGTTCATTAAACAACAGATAAGCTCACAAGGAGAGATCAATAATGCAGCTGCTATCTGACTGTTTGGGTGGTAGCTATAGGCCACTGTACTGTTGGAATTTGGCATCTGTAATCCCAGATAGGACAAGAAAAACATTCTTCTGGGGATGTATGAATGCATTAGAGGGTTTTTTTGTTTTGTTTTTTGTTTTTTTTCCTTTGGACATCGGACCTAAAAACCTTAAGATGCTAACCACTTATTCATCCACTTCATTAACATTTACTGAGCATCTATAGCAGCCTCTGTGAGATCTCAGGGAAGGATGGGCTAAGCTGATCATGATGAAAAATACCACACTGCAGAGACAATTGACTCTTTGAATGGGGGTGGGAGCACCCTTAAAAGAGCCTCTCATATTCAGGTCAAAGAGTAGAAGCAATGCCTCCTGGACTTCAGGGTGACAAATCTTGGATACCAAGTCTTAGGTAAGGATTTGGATTTTGCAATAGAAATAGGACCACCATAAGAATTACGCATTCTCTTGGGGCCTTTCTATTGTTGCTATCAAAGTCACGTGATCATATAGCTTCAATTGTCATAGAGACTTTAAAAACCCCCATCTCTGTGTCCTGCAGCAGAAAATTCACTTACCTCGCTAGAGCTTAAGCCACTTGGGAAGTGAAAGAGTTCCTGGGGCCTGGTTAGTTGAAGAGTTGAAGTCAGCCTTCTGACCCCAAATCCTCAGTATGATGGTGTTTCTTCCGCCCTTTCTCCTTTCAGGTTAAAAGTCAAAGTTTGACTGAGAAATTCTGATGAGGCAATCAAAATGAAATGAAATGATAGGAAACAACCGTGGGGTTTTGTTTTGTTTAAAAAATTTTTTTTCGGGGGCTGGACAGATGGCTCAGAGGTTAAGAGCACTGACTGCTCTTCCAAAGGTGGTTCAAATTCCCGGCAACCACATGGTGACTCACAACCATCTGTAATGAGGTCTGGTGCCCTCTTCTGGCCTGCAGACATACACACAGACAGAATATTGTATACATAATAAATAAATATTTTTAAATTTTTTTTTCTTTTCCTTCTCTCAGGGACAGGAACAGAGAGAAAGAGAAAAAAAAAAACATGGTTTTGGTGTCAGACAAGCCCAGTTGGATCCTAGGCCTCTTGTTAAGCTTCTGGTCCCCCCAAAATCACCATCCTTGTCATGTGTTTCAAAATGCTTTTAATTGCCAAGGTCTCAAGGACTTAAGAATCAGTCACTGTTGATGTCCAGGGGAGGTAACACTAGGTACCACATTGGAAAGATAGTGGACCATACACTGAGAAAGAAGAGGCACCATCAGGGGCACAGACGAAGCTGGAGCAGAAGCATGTCCTTGCCTTGAGTCTATTGGAGGTGTATGGGTAAGTTGTAGAGAAAGTAAGACTTCAGTGAACCTCTTGTGCTAGATGCTGGGCCTCAAAGATGAGTGAGCAGTCCCTAACGATAACCAATGGGCACCGTGAGCTTGGGGTGGGCAGCGCCAACACGTGCCTTTCATGTACTGTCAGGTCTTCCCGGGTAAGGAGCCCACTGGGTGAGGTCTCCCAGTGTGCCTCTTGCTCCCCGCACCTCCTTTCTGCATGTGTGATTAGTCCGAAATCTCAGTGGAATCACTGGGTGGATCAGACACTTGCCCTGAAATTGGTTCATGACCACCACATGTTGATCTGAATTTCCCTTGTGGATTCTTAATTTCTCTCTCCTGTTTAGGGAACAAGTAACTCCCAGTTGGAAGCTTGCTGAGGAGGATGACCAGCCACCCTGCCGCCTGGCTCCCCACACCCATGTCAGTCAATAGAAAGCAGTAGCTGGATGTGACGATGGCTAAGCCATGTCCACTTTAAATGACCGTGAATGAGGATTCTCACTCTGCTGAGTTTCCTATAGCTGCTCCTTTTCTAAAGGGGAAGGTTACTACTTACTACTATACCTTAGCATTTCCCCATCACTGATAAGCCCAGATTCCTCACTGCAGAAGACCTTGGGCAGCTAAGCCTGTGGCTCTAGAGCATCTTGGCTCTGCCAAGATGACCCACTTTGGGCTTATTTGTCTTACTGCCTTCATCTCTAGAGACAAAACCAGATGTAGCAGCTTGCTCTTTTTTTAAATAGAGTATTTCCACATATCCATTTTATATTTAACAATACTCTTCGATCATACCTTTTTGTTCTCATAATCCCTCTCCCTCTCCAGGAAAGTCTCTTCTTAAGTCTCTCCTGCACACACACACACATACATTGAGCAAAGGTAACTTAACAATGGCTACATCACTAAGGAATAGGATAACTCCTCCCCCAGCAACTATTAACTACGCCTTGCCCCTTAATGTTTGTTTAATGGAACCCTCTGAGACTTTTTATATAGTGCCTTCATGGTCAAAAGCAAGAGTCCCCGGGGCCTGGTTCAGAGAGTAAATGAAGCAAGAGATTTATAACCGATAGGAGATAATTCTGGGAAAGATGGAAGCTGACTTCTCTAAGGAGAAAAGACCCGAAAGAGCAGGGGGGCACAGAGGTCGAAGTGGAGGTGAAGGAAGATGTGGAGGTGAAGGAAGATGGGAATGAGAAGGAAGAGGAGGAGGGAGTCAGCAAGTGGGATGCTTGTAAGTCAAGGAGGAATCAGACGGAGTGGAGATTAGTTGTTTATCCAGATGAGGATGCGCTCAAAGCCCTTACAGCCAGGTAGAAGCAAGGAGGGTTTTCACCAGGACACAAGTAAACTGGACCAGAAATAATCTAGCCTTTAGTGTGCAGGATGGAATGAAGGGGGGACCTGGAAGGAAGGTTACCAGGGGGAGTGAAGTCGGGACCTGCTCGGGTCTGCAGTGAATACATCTGAAGACGTGGAGGTGGTTTAGGAAGTGGGATGCGGGTGTGAAGAAGGAAGGCACACACTCCTGTCTGTGGGGGAACTCTCATTCACGAAGAGAAAACAGAGATACAACTTTTAATCAATATTCCATTTCACTTTAAAGATTTGGGCAGTTTTATAGTAAAACATGCAAATCTGAAGGGTCAGTGTAAATGATTTTATTTTCAACATCTCTGCAGATAAAATAGAACTGGTCTTATGAGGGTCATGCATGCATGACTAAACATGCCAAGCATGACCAAGCAAATTTCAGAAAAGACATCAGAGTCCATAATGTGGTTCTTTGGATGCTGCGTCATTTACCTCAGATACGGAGCATGAGGAAAAGCTGCAGGCAGGCCAGAGCGAGCGCTGGATGAGGAAGGCTGTGCTACCACACTGTGTGGCTATCAGTCTAGCCCCTTCAACATGCTTGTTACACGTTCAGCCCCTGCAGGCACTGGGGCTTGGAGCTACCCAGAGACTGATGGTCTCACAGGAACTCCCAGATTTTCCACTTTTAAAAACGAGTATTAACGAATCTAGAAGGAAGATTCAAATTGTGCTCAGCCAGCTGCTGAGATACCTTCTTATCGTGAATTGAGCAGAAGACACTGGGAGAGCCATTGTACAGTTAAACACAGTTCTATGTGTTCTCTCTGAGAGGGACCTTTGATCCTCTGGGTCTTGGTCTTTGTCAGAAGGAGACCTGGGCTTGAGGACAAGAAAATGGGCAAGCATGAGGCTAGGAAAACACATCTTTCCCTTGGGGAGGTTTGGCTGGATCCCAGCAACCCAGGACCCCTGGGGCAGTAGAAGTGCAATCCCTTCCCCGGAACAGTCAGAGCAGGTGGACATTGGAGCACTAGGGAGAACTATAGAAAGAAGCTCGGTTAGGGACAGGGTGACATAGGCTTGAAAAGACTCGGGTGAGTGCTGCAGCAACGAGGGGGAAGGACACTGGTCTTGTCCACTAGAGATACCAGAAAAGGGGCTCTGCATCTGCTTGGGTTGTGGGGGGGGGTCTGTCCCCAAAGACACAGGCCCATGAGGGGAGCTACAGGGAATGCCTGGTTCATACTGAAGTGGTCTTCTTCTCCCAGGATGTGGCAGTGGTCCCAGTCAGACTCACCCTTGCCTGGAGAAGGGCAGCACCTGTCAGCTCAAGGATGCCCCGTGCACTGGGAAAATTCTATGAATATTACCTACTTATGAATAAATCTATCAAGTCCGTTTTTGAAACATGTAAAGTTGCCTTTCTGGAGATAATTCTTCAACCATTAAACATTTCTGTACCAATAAAAAGTAAAATAAAAATACAGTCCAGAGGGTCAAGAAATTTAAAGGGAATACCTTGATTTAGGGCCAGGGCATTTTGTGGAACTATCTTGTGACTGGACATGGTGGGACTATGATGGGAGGGGTATACAGGTTAAAAAGAAAGAGGGTGGGGGAGATGAGAGACACCAAGATTCTGAAACTGATATAAGAAGGGTTGGATCTGGAGGTTTGGAGGGGTTTAACTGTGGAGTCATGCTGAGGCATCTAAGTGGCTGTGTACACAAGGCAGACAGGGCTCAAGAGCTGAAGGGGGAAAGAGCCAAGGAGGGGATGGAGGAAATGCCCCCAGAGAGGTGAAAGATGCAAAAGCAACAGTCTCACAGTGTGAAACATGGGGGACAAATACTTACTTAGGCTGGAGAAGTCTTGTTCCGAGGCCTGAAGAATGGGCACAGAGGAGCAGAGCAATGAAGAAAAGGGAAAGTTTGCGCAAGCCATAGGCAGCTGTAAGGAGTGGCATAAGAATCCAGTGCTACAGAGTGAGATCAAGAAACAGCAGCAGGGGATGGGAGTGATGGCCAATACTGTTTTTCCAGAGGACCTAAGTTTGGATCCCAGTTCCCACGTAGGGCAGCTCAGAACTTTGTGCAACTCCAGCTCCAGGGAGATCTAGTGCCCTCTTCTGGCCTCCAAGGGCACCCGCACTTACATTTTTTAATTAGGTGCACAGGCACCTAATTTTTTAAAGTATGTTTTTAAAAAGAGGATAAAAGCACAGATGGGGCAGTAGAAAGGTCATGTGCCATCACTAAGAGGCAGGCATCAGTGGTGTGGTGACATAGAAACCAGGCAATGTGTCTAAAGAGAGGCAACGGGCATGGGCCATTGGTTGTGAAGAATGAGGGACTAGCGAGGAGGAGGCGCAAGAGTTGGGAGAAGCTGAGGTTGTGGAAATCACACGGAGTTGCAGGGAGTAGAAAGAGCCAAAGTGTAGGAGGGGTAGAGAGTGAACTTCCAGGTCAGGAAAGTTGGTGTTCGGCTTCCACCTTGACTGTGGGCTCTCACACAGCCTCGGGACTGAAGTAAAAGGGGCGGGAATTCAAGCTCGGCACGGATTCTACTTGGGCCAGAGTGTTCATGTGCTAATTGATGGGATATCCCAGAAGAGAGATTGGCCATATCAGGGTACCAGTGACACTGTGTCTATGCCATTTACTCCTTTAGTAAAACTGGGAGGTTAAGATACTATATATATTTTAGTTATCTTTTTTGGTGATTCATGCCTTTTTAAACACATACCAACTCTTCTGCATCTGTCACATCCCCTCGTTCATTTAGGGGATGCTGGCACTTGTCCCCAATTTCTCCATGTGTTTTCTGTAAAACCATTTCTCTCCCCATGGTTTTCCTTTTTCTCTTCTGAAATTAAGCATTGGTGTCCTCTGAGGCCACCCTCAACCTGAGTGGCTTCCTCGTCCAGTGCTTTCCACGCCCAGGGGTTAATTTTGACCTACACGTCACTTCTGTCTTTGGCTCAGAACTGCTGCCCCAGAGCTCCTAGACATTAGCACTCGGGTGTTTCAGCAGTCCCCAGAACTCACATTTTCTACACATTCATGATGAGTTTCCCACACCTTGGAAATGGAGAAGAGGATTTAGGGAAGAGCAGAGGAAGTTCTGGGAGGAATGGAGGGAAGGGAAACTTCAGTCAGCATGTAATGAATAAGAAAATAATAAAAAACAAATCAGCAAACCTGTTTTCGTCTCAGAGAACGGCACCACCATCCCTCCATGCGGAAGTTTCTCGTCCGGTAGCTTAGGAGCGGTATCGAACACTCTTGTCAGTTTCTACCTCCTGAGACCATAGCTTTCCCACCCCTCTCCTTTGTACAAAACTGTGGAAGATGACCAGCTGTGTCTTCAACATCCACACCCGCCATCTCCATAGTGTTCTTCCTACTGCAGCCAGAGTGTCTTAAACTTTCTGAAACGGTGATCTTATTGATTTTGTATTATTGGCCTTTGATGTAGAGGACAATCCTTCAAGCCGAACTGCCGCTGTCTTCAGGAGTTCAGCCACGCCCACTTGCAAAAGGTCATTGCAGCTGGATCTGTCTACTGGAGGCGTGGGAGGGCTATGGGACCCTCACTTGAGTATCCAGGCATTCCTGCTAACTAGTTGTATGCAATTCTTCGCTAACTGCACGTGAAGACAGGGAGGGGCTAGAATATATGAAGTGGGAAGGACTAGGGAGAGGATTTATATATCTATGTGCCATGGGGGAGTTAAGAGCCATGCATGGCGCGCACTTTCCAGTGAGGCTGCTGGAGGGTCACCTGCTCTTGGCCGCAGTCTTTCACCCATATCTCTGTAAGTGCCCCTAATCAACTCACTGGCTCTCCAGAGTGGGCTGTGGTGGGAATCACACCACAGTTGTCTTCAGGACGTTCACAGGAAGGATGATTATATCTTCCTCGGAGAAGGAATTCTGACAACCCTCTTCTTCCCATTTCACACTTTGTTAGCCTCTCAAATCCCAGCAGCTTCATCACAGTCTATAAGAATGGGTCTGGCCCAGTGCGCCCCACACAGCCTCCCTCTTTTGGAGCTCTGGGTCCCTAGCTTTCTGTGCGGTTTGTTTTAACTAATGATTTTCTTCTTAGCACCATCAAGCTTCCCTGCCTATGTCTACCCTGTCTACTACACCACAGTCCCTTTACTTCCTAGGGCAGAATATTCTCCAGCCAAAAGACTGCCCCCACTAGAAGTCACTCACTTGAAAAACCAATAAATTTTTAAATGTTCCTAAGACCCTGTCAACTCCAGGGAGCCAAGGTACCATCTGTCTTGCTTCTATGGTGACCTTAGGAGTCATTCCCTGGGAAGAGTCCGAAGAAGGGGTGCAGCAGGGGAAACCAACATGGCTAGGTTATGTTTCTTTGGGAATGAGGGACATAAAAGAGGGAGCCTGAGGGGACTGGAGAGAATGAGAAAGAGGGCAGACTCGTGCTCGTCTCAGAATGGCCAGATAGTCTCCCTGGTGGACAGACCACTGTCAGCTGAAAGGTAGGATGTAGTAAGATCTGGTCATACCTGCACCCCTCCCTGCAGAGGCTTTAACCAGGGTATCTGGGGATCCCCTCTGGCACTATGGGACTTAGGACGGTGTCTTAACCCCAAGGTTGCCAGCATACCAGAGGTCTTTGGCAAACTGAGGACTTTCCATAAAGGCTTGCCATTTCCTTACCCTGAGGTTGGAAGGGCATTAGGTGAAGGCATTAGCTAGGACACCTGAAGCTACATATAGCACAGAGGTAGGCCTGGAGAGATCCAATGTCCAGAGCCCTGTATCTGGCGGGCCCAAGCCTGGGGTGCCATAATAGGTAGACTACCTAAAGATAGCAATTGAAGAGCCTGAGGCGATGACCCGCAGAAAGTAAGTGAGACTCAAGTAGTAATACTGCTCTTGAAGGCACCATGCACTTGGAAGTTTTGTGTGTGTGTGTGTACGTGTTGTGTGGATTTTCTAAATGTAATAAACATGTATTTACCCCTGATAGGCCATTGACAACAGATTAAAAATATGGTTCCTCCCAAATCTAGCCTAGTGAGAGAAAGAGTTTATTGATGTCACAGGAACATAGGTGAGTCAAAGGCAGGTGCTTCACCAAAAGGCCCACCCCAGCATGGGTGATGACCCACAGATGTCAGGAGCGCTCTGAGCAACTTGCAGGCAGCTCCAGTGAAGAAACCCACCTCCCCTCCAGCAGCTGTTTTCACTTCTGCCATACTGGAGAGGAGTCTTATGTCTCGTGCTTCATTCTGAACACATTGAACTGGAGCCTCCCTCCTGTCTGCCATCTGGAAGAAACCTTTCAACGCACAGGAAGTAGCTACGCATATGTGCTTTGGGGTAAGAGCATGGTGTTATTGGCAGGGGACTTGAAGCTCCCTCTTTGAACTTCCAGGACTTTTCGACATTCCTGCACTGCTATTCAAAAGATTCTGCTCAACTAACCTATGTAGCTCATCAGGGTGTTTTTCCCTCAAACACAAAAACCAAAGATTAGGGAAACAGGAATTTCAGAGGAACTGTCCACCCGTGTCATCCAGACATCAGAAAAACTTGATCCGTAAAAGGGCTCTTTCTAAATAACCTACTCTATAAAAGATGGGAAAGGATCCTGTCGTAAATACCCAAGGCTGCCATAGCAAGCAACAGCATGGCGCAAATAAAAACATGGGCATTGGAGAAGACCACATGGGTGCCAATCCCGGCCCTGCCATACAAAAGCTGCAAGTGTTATAAAAGTTCTTATTCTCCCGTAGGGGTTTGACATCCTTTTGAGAAGCCAGCTTCTTTAGCCCACTTGAATATAGACATATGCAGCCTCCACTTTGAGTGGCAGTTGGCTACTGTAAACATGGCCATGTAACTGGAAATTGTGCAAAACAATCCTGAGACTCTAGAGAATATTTGTTATTGTTCTATGACCTTTAAATTTTCCTGCCAAAACATCACTTTTATCACTACTTATGCTTCTATAGAAAAGCAAATAATAAATATTTCCACATGTAATAATTTAAAACAGTTCATATCTTAAAGTGATTTCTCTTTGTCTTCTTTCTTTTTTCTCTTTTCTTTTTCTCTTTCTTCTTTGTGTGTGTGTGTGTGTTTGTTTGTTTGTTTGTTTTGAGACAGGGTTTCTCTGTGTAGACCTGGTTGTCCTGGTACTCACTCTGTAGACCAGGCTGGCCTCAAACACAGAGATCCACATGCCTCTGCCTCTTGAGTGTTGGGATTAAAGGTGTGTGTGAGCATTGCCAGGCCCAAGCAAGGTTCTTAAGCTGGGCCTGGTGGTGCAGTCTCATAATCCCAGTACTATGAGGCAAATACAAGGTTCAAGCCAGCCTGAGCTTTATAACTTGAGCCTTTCTTCTTTTTAGAAAAAAAAATTATCAAAAATATTTGATCATTGCTTTCTTCCTTCTCTTCCATCATTTAATTTGCTAATTTTTAATAGGCCTCTTCATTTTAATTGTTTGGATAGAAATGTACTATACGTTTAATTTGTTAATTTTTAATGTGTGCCTGTGTGTGTGTGTGTGTGTGTGTGTGTGCGCACACCATTGTGCTTCAGTGCCATTGTGGAGGTCAGAGGACAATGTGAGAGCTGGTTCTCTCCTACCAAACGCAGGTTGTCAGACTTAGCTGTAAGTGCTTCTACCTGCTGAGCCATCTCATTGGCGTGCTCTCTTTTCCTATTGAGCATATTTTTCTCTGCAAAATAAAAACTTTCAACCCATTCAAAGTAGCTACTCATTAACAATATATTGGAAATAGCCAATAACAGCTGCTGATTCTCCGATCTGCACTTAGATCAATTGGAAAACTGTAATGATTGACTCAGTGCATGCCAGGTGTTTTTCAGTGTCCTGCTCATTATTATTTAAATGGTAGAGTAATATAATGAATTAAAGAATGATGAACGAATTGAAGGAGTTCAACTGTGAGGTTTCTATAGTTGCTAGACATCAAAGGTTGCATAGAGACCAGGAGAGAAATATTATCACTTCTGAAGAAAGCTATGGCCTTTCTCCTCTTGAGTATGCATGTGAGGACAGGAGAGGCCCCTCAGGGGCTGAGAGTGCTGGCTGATTACAGAATGCCCACATTCAGTTCCTAGCACCTGGATCAGGCAATGAACAAATGCTTGCACCTCTAGCTCCTCTAGCTCCACAGCTCCTGATACTCTTCTGGCCTCCTCAAGTACCTGCACACATGTGTGCATACACACATGCAAACACATACACAGAAAAGGAAAAATCTTGTTTTAAAAAGTGTATGTAAAGTTGGGTGGTGGTGGAGCATGCCTTTAATCCCAGAACTTGGGAAGCAGAGGCAGGGGGATCTCTGTGAGTTCAAAGTCAGTCTGGCCTACAGAGTGAGTTCCAGGACAGTCAGGGCTGTTACACAGAGAAACCCTGACATCTGATTTGAGGTCACTTTTGTGACTATACAGTTCCAGTGTGAGGTAAAACCCACCCAGTCTTGGCAAGTCCCCTAAACTTCTGGCACTTTCTACATAAGGGCAAAGCTTGGAGTGCGTCATCTGCTACTGGAAAATAGATTTGATGATAATGATAAAAATTTCTTCAACTTGACTTCTGGAACTACCGCCATTCCTAAGCTCTTCCCCATGAGCCGAGCTGATGAAACATGACCAATAGACCCAGCGCACTGTTGTTGAAAACCAGCTCAGTCAGAAAAGGCATTGCATTATCATGCACAGGACACAAGCCATCCCTGGGCCCAGATGACCGGATGACTGAGTGGCACCCCAGCCTGCTGCTGGGGCTTCCTGCTCTGGCTATTGTCTTTCTCCATCCCATTCTTTTTGTTTCTCCTCTCTTTATTCTCCCTCTCCCCACCCCACCCCATCTCTCATGATGACCCCATGAACATTGTTTAACCAATCTGGGGTTCTAGTTCCAAATCCCCATTAAAGCCACCAGAGAAAGATTTTCACGTGTAACACATCTTGACTCTTACAGACATCCCAATGAAGACTCCTGGAACACTTTGATGGTGTCCAAGAAATGCATTCTTTCTGTAGAAACGTACGATCTGAGGAAGTAATTTTCATCAAGGGAAGGAATTGGGACATTGCTTGTGTTGCTTTAATTTTAACTCTTTATTTTATATTTATATATTTACATTTTGTAAGTATGTATGTGTGTACACATGTATGTACACATGCATGTGAGTCCTGGAGGCTGAACTCAGGTTGTTAGACTCAGTGGTAGGAGCCTTTACCTGCACTTGATTTGTTTTATTAACTGTATTTGCTTTAAAGCAAGAGAATTGCCTAAGTAGAAGCTACTGTTGAAGTAACAGTGTTTGTTCCTCTGGAGTCGGCTCTCAACCGAGCTTGCACGTCACTCTACCCACTCAAGGGCAGGATGATAAGGTTCTGTCAGACCAACTGTTGAACAGAACCTGCGTCTACCAAGGTCATCCTTGTTTTGACTTGTAACCACAAATTTGTCTTGTCTAAGTGTCCAATCGCTATAAAACAAAGGGCCCAACCCTCCATCCCGACACCCTTTGAAGAGGCAGGAGCCAGAGCCAAGCTGGTTGGTCTATTTTCTAACCTCACTACTGCTTTGTTCCTATAGAGCTTTGAATTTTTTCTTCTGAGGCCAATTATCACAAGATGTTCCTGGAAATGCTGAACCCCATGCACTATAATGTCACCAACATGGTCCCGGAAGCTATGCCTGTCAGTGCCATGCCCCTGCTGCTGATCATGGGCCTCCTCCTCTTGATTTGGAACTGTGAGAGCACATCTTCCATACCAGGTGAGCCTCTGTTTTAGTTTTATACCTAAGGAGAATGTTCCAGTGGGTCCTTTGGTCCACGGCAGCAAAAATATTTTTGTAAAAAGACAAAGAGCCAACCTTGGGAGGTTTCTGGAGACACAGCTGTGCTAGCAAGTGAGCACTAAATGGATACTCTGCGGCAGATGAGCACATCACAAACTGGGTAGATGCTCCCTCCAGGCTGCATACTGATTTGGCACAGAAAGTACCTAAGAGGCAGGCTTGAGATGGAGTGGAGCAAGGTAAAATGCCAGAGATTTTATTAACAAAAGAAAGAAAGAGAGATAGGAAAAAAACCCAGATTCTAATTCATTCCAGTCTGCTCTGCAGGTGGAAGTGTCTCTGGGCTGCCCTCCCTTCTGTCTTCTCCCTTCTACTTTGCCTCAACCACACCTTCTCCCTTCCTTGCATTTCTTCTTTTTCTTAATCCTATTCTTCACTTTCTCTTATTGGCAGCGCGGTGACAGTGACAGTGGTGTCACCATAAGGGTTGATTGGGAGCTGTGTAGTGGGAGAAGAGTAGGGACTGGAACCATTCTCTGGGCGCATCACATCCTGATGGAATTGCCAAGGTCTGTGTGGTGTCTGTCAATCAAAAGTAGAGACTGACATAATTGTTCTGATCATCCCTGTGAAGCATTTTGCCACTGCTGATGAAATGATCAATTATTAGATTAATTCAGAATAAACAGAGATTCCAGATAATGTCTCTAAATTCAGGTGTGAATGCCTCATTGCTAGTTTCTAACTCCATAAGATATCCAACAAGGCTTGTTTCAATGCCATAGCAACCACCCATTCACAAACATGCCAAAGCTCCGCGCAGGGCTGGGGAGAGCAGGCACAAACTGCTGTGTTGGGATCCTTTTTTGAAGTTTTCCAGATACTTGCCAGGCTCTCAGATCCAACCTTGCAGTTTAGGTTCCTTTAGTTTCTAATTTAACTGAGCACTGAGTTGAGTTTGTTCTCTTCTCCCTGGTGGAATCGCCTTTGGGGGAGGAGGTCTAGGAGCTGAAGGCAACTCCTCCATGGCTTTGGCTTAGATACCCCTGCCACAGATTTCCTTTCCCTGGCGAGCTCCTTGTTCGGGGTAAAGCAGTAGCTGAGGTTGAGATTTGAGGGTGGGGTGCAATAGAATGCTTTTTCCTTGCCTTCCTTGTCGTAGGCTCAGATGCTAAAGTCCAAGCCACCTGCCTTATAAGAGCATCTTGCAAACAGAAGAAAGGTCGGCACTCCATCTGTCAAGGAAACCACACACTCTCTAATTTTAGTATAAGAACAACCTAGAAGGTGGGAGTTTGCTAGCCGATCCTCAAGCCCGTTCCCAGAGTGTTTAAATTGCAATGCCCTTAAACCTGTTCTC
This sequence comes from Dicrostonyx torquatus, assembly GCA_028555095.1. NCBI lineage: Eukaryota > Metazoa > Chordata > Mammalia > Rodentia > Cricetidae > Dicrostonyx > Dicrostonyx torquatus. Next base: position 14,701,339 of record JAQHUG010000003.1, on the reverse strand, counting down.
GCTATGTAGCTCTGGCTATCTCTCCGGCCTGGAGCTCATTATGTAATGTAGACCAGCTCTGTTTTGAATTCAAAGAGATCCACCAGCCTCTGCTTCCTGGGTGCTGGGATTAAAATCGTGCACCACCACACCCAGCTAAAATATATGCTTTGAGAAGAAGTGGAGTGAGAAGTGACAGCCCCAGGCCTAAATCAGGAAGCTAGGCAGCACTTATATGTGCCTACTTCTCCTGGGCCAGGGATATGGTACTGTCTGTCACCAGTGGCAACCACCTGGACAGTACAGTGATCCTCAGCTCTGTCTGAGGTAGGGCCTCTGGGTTGATACTCTAAAACCTTCCTTGGCGGTGTTTCTTGTACAGCGGAGGTTGAGAGCCGCAGAGGTAAGTCCAGCTCCTCCATGTGACAGAAGGGGAAAGCCCCCTGAGAGATGCTCTGTGCTGTCAGGCAACGTGTTACGACAGTAAGAGAAGCCAGAAACTCCAAACAAAATAAAGGGTTAATTAAATCCCGGAGAAGGGAAATGACTTGCTGATGCTCACTTAGAAGGGAGATAGAAGCCCCAGCAGAAGGCCAGGAGGCCCACCGACATTCATGCTTTACTATGGAAATAAGAGGTCTAGTCAGTTCTCTTTCAGGGGAATAGCCCAGGATTCACTTGCTCCTGTCAGGCATAGGAAATAAGAAAAGTGACCATTCTCCCAGCTCTTTCTGTCATTGCTCTTGAATCATGGCTTGTCTGGGCTCTTGGAGTCACAAGTTTTAGGGTACTCTGGGTCCTCAAAAGCCTAAGGGAATTCAAAAGGTGTCGTGGTTAAAAGCCTTTATTAATAAATTTCAGTTAAGGCAGCTTCCTGCTCTGTCAGGTGATGTTGGTGACAGTGCCTTTTTTGTAGAAGAAACTGGACTTGAGGAGGAGTAATTTGATCCAGTGTGTGATGGCTCGGGGACTCAGGTGTAAGCTGCTTCCTTTATGCTCGCTGAGAAGTCTGTTTAGACCTGGTGCTTGGAGGCAAGGGATCTGCAAAGAACATAGCTGTGGGTTCTGACCTGGAAAGTGTCAAAGACAAGCTGATATGGAGGGGGAGGAAGCTGCAAGAGTTGGGCAGTAAAGGTTCCTACGGGAAGTGGTGTCCCTTACATTCTGATAAATATGTGTGTGTCAAGAACAACATTCCAAAGTTCATGCTTTATAGTATATGTACATACCTTGTTTATTTGAAGACGTTTACTGAGCATCTGTGTTGTAATAAATTACTAAATGGATTTTGTTTACAACACATATTTAACATATTAAAAGTTGATGTATCTGATATTTTGAAGAAATATATATTCAATAAAATATGCTTGTTTACATCTTTGAAAGAACATAAGGGAATTATTTTAATATAATGTCAGTCATCTATGATATAATGTAGTGCTAGCAGAGTTAGAAGATTGAAAACCTTTGGTTCACAAACATATGTACTCACTCATAAGTGGTTTTTAAACACAAAGCAAAGAAAACCAGCTTACAAATCACAATCCCAGAGAACCTAGACAACAATGAGGACCCTAAGAGATACATACATGGATCTAATCTACATGGGAAGTAGAAAAAGACAAGGTCTCCTGAGTAAATTGGGAACATGGGGACCATGGGAGAGGGCTGAAAAGGAGGGGCAAGGAAGGGAGGGGGCAGAGAAAAATGCAGAGATCAATAAACTAAAATTAAAAAAAGAAAGAAAACCTTTGGTTCTGTTGATCTTTTATTTGAAAGATCTTATCTTCCAAAAAGGTAGAAGAGATCTGATAATTCTGTTAATAGGAACTCGGTTAAACACTGTTTGCCAAATCTGAGAGTAAATATCCAGCTGAGATGATTCAACTGGAAGTTTGCACCGTCTAGATTATCACATAACTCTTGTTGGCTCATACAACTAGACAGGTTAGGCTTTACAACAATTTCACTGACAACATGGAATTTTAAAAAAGATTTAGGAAAATTACTTTACATGATAATTTTTAAGTACTGAACTATTTTTACCTAACTTTTTACCAACCACTAGTAAAATAAACTCTACCAGGTTTGGTTGGAATCTTGACAGTTGGGAAACTGAGGCAGGAGAATCTTGATGTTCAAGGACACCCTGAGCTAAATCATTTAACCCTGTCTCAAAAAAGTCAACAAAGTATAATGGCACATGTGTGTAAAAATGCTGGGAATATAATGAAAACCTATTACTTTGCATGCTAACCTAAAAAATCTAACGGAATGAATTTAAGCTACAAGTTCATTTGGTGACATGAACCACATAAAGTTCCCACCTTTCCCCCAAGTTCACGCTGAGCAAGGCTAAGAGCTGGCTGCTGCTCTTGGCCAAAGCCAGACCCTGCTCCACGAGCTCTAGTGTAGACAGAGAGTTCTTCATTGTAATAATGAGTTCTCAGGTTTGCATTACCTCATGAGATTTTTTTTTTCCTTAAGACTCCTTTTTATAAGCTGAGCCTTTTAAAGGCAGTGGATGCTCTGAGATTGGATTTTATCCCTACAGACCTTCACATGAAAGGAAGCCATGCTCAGCTCTGATGGAGTCATTCTGTCAACTGGGCTGTTCACAACCAAGAGCTCCCAGACGAAAGCGGCAGGATGCCATTCATCCATCAGCTTGTCCCCTCTCACAGTTCCAATGTTTATTGCCATACAGATCAACTGATTTTTATTTGTGACTCTCAGAAATTAGCATGGCACTGAAATGATAGGTCAAGAGAAGCAAGTGTGAAGCCATGGGCTTTTCACACGTGAAGAGGTAGAGAGTCTTGTGGTATACCTGGTTTTGTTTTAAACCACATTGAGTGTCTCACATATAGACCAGAAGACGTAAAAATAAAAAAGTTGTTTAATATGAAAGAACAACGATTTTGGACATTATTCAGAAGTTCACTATCGTCTCACGACTTGTTATAGGTCCTGGCTACTGTCTGGGAATTGGGCCCCTCATTTCCCATGGCAGATTCCTGTGGATGGGGATTGGAAGTGCCTGCAACTACTACAATAAGACATACGGAGAGCTCGTGAGGGTCTGGATCAGCGGAGAGGAAACGCTTATTATCAGCAAGTGAGTCTGTGAACGCTCATATTGGCTGTAATGGCTGAGAGAGCTGTAGCCCAGCAAAACCGTGCACTCAGTGTGTGCCAGTCCTGGGTTCATTTCTCAGTATCCAAATGCTGCTACCACTTCTATTGCTCCTTTAAAAGCAAGGCTGAAGCTTTTCTTATTTTTTTTTAAAGAACAGTATTGAGTTTTTCCTATTAAAAAGAAATCCATATTTTGGTACAGCTACATTTTTCTCCCTGTGGAAATGAAGATGGAAAAATGGCCATGTAGCAGTCCAATATTGTGGATGAGCAAAGTAATTGAAAGTTTCTTGAGTTGAAGTCAGAGACATGTAGATAAAGAACCACAGAAAGCTGGGAAGTCATTCAAAATTTCTCTGAGTTGTAAGTATGGAAACTCAGGGTCCGAAGGTTTTGGCTAAGCATGCTTTAGGGAAAACATACCATTTTTTCTGCTTTCCTGAGATTTGGTCTTATTTCTGTAAGTCACTGTACAAAAAATAAAAACCAAACCAAAACCAATTCTCCAAATCTCTAAACAGCAACAAAGGAGAGGCTGATATCTGCCTGGCAGCTTTTAGCTTGGTTGCCCTGCAGGCTTCTGAATACCTATTAGGCAGCAACCAGCACAGAGAGAAACCACCAGCTGCTGTCCTCTGGCTGCGTGCTAGTGTCTTGTCTGAGCCACCAATCAGGATCAGTAGTGCCCATTAAACCAGAGTCCTCTTTCCCACGCTGCTATGCTTTGCTGGATTGCATCCATCCTGGGATTAACTAAATATTCATCAACTATTATTGAACTGTGTTTTTATTTACTAGTTTTCTAGTCTATTGATCTGAGAAGATGAAGGAATTAGAAGAAGGCATATTCTACTAGACTTCTAGCTATCTCAACTTGACTTTTTAGCAAAGTTATCTACAACCACCATACCACAAATATTTTAATATTTATAACCCCTGATTTTTCCCACAAGCTAAAACCTACCAAGGCATTTTACTGATTCGTTTGAGTCTTTATGTTATTTTTATCAAATCTAATAGCATCCTTGATGCCCAGCTCTTTAAAGTAAATACTGAAAGGATCACAGGAGATAAAAACAGTTCTTAATTCCAGTATTTCAATAATGTTCTGGTTCTATCCAATCCCTTAGTTTTAGCCCAAGGTTTCCTTGTTTCATTCAATCTGATGTTACAGCACTTCGAAGAACGGCTAAGGCAGACCACATCCACACAGCTGTGAGCAGCTTGTGGGCAGAAGTGTCAGGTTCCTCATGGACCAGCCCTGAGGTTTCCTGGCAAGATTTATTCAGCAGCAACAACCACAGAGCTCAGAACTTGCTAGAAATGCCCATGCTTTTACTCCACCAGCACCCACTAAATAAAGACCTGTACTAGGTCTGCTGTGACTCGGATGCATTACTCCAGTGACATCATCACAGTTTGGCTTTGATTTGCTGTGTTATGGCCTGCCGAGCTCTGGCCAGCCTGATTCAAACCAATTTGAAACATTTTCGCTATGTCTTCAATGTTCTAGACACTTTTCAATTGGTTATTGCCTTAAAAACATCTTGGAACTGTTGCCATTTAGGTTTGGGGACTGGGACAGTCTCTTCTGCTTTTTCCCCCTTAGCCCAGTGATCAACCTTCTAACTCTACTCTCCTTAGCATGGTTTCCTTTACCATTTCCCTTGACAAACTGGTGAAGTTAAGCCTCAGGAAATTTATTTAGAAGCGTATCAGCCTGAGCAGCGGTTCTCTCATGGGCGAGCCAGCAAGGGAGAGCTTGGGCTCTGAGATCCAGCGTGGATGTGGACAGACAACAGTGCTGTTTAAGATCCGTGGGTGATTCCAGACAGCAATGGAGCTTGGGAAAATCCTACCAGAAGAGGAGGTAAAGGTTGTTCCTGGGGCCAGAGTGCCTTTCTCTGGGACTAGGACAAACAGCTAAGCGGCTCTGTAATGCTTGTCTACCGCCGCGTTACCCTGGAGGCTAGGTGTAAGACTAGATTTGTAATGAGGACTGATGGATTTGAGAACAGAAGACTAGGTGAAGTCGTTTCCAGAGAGTGGACATTTAGAAACTTAGGTCACCAGACAAACCACCGGAGGTCCACATACAATTCCTAAAGCAGGGTCCTCGTCACAGCCAGAATCACCCTACTCTTCTTCATCAGGAAAGCAACTCTAGTGACTCTGGCCAGCACAGTCACAGAGGTACAGACATAACCGACCTACCCTCCCTGCAGCTCCCCCAGTTCATTTCTTGTTATGTTCCCTCAGGCTTTTCACTTGTTGGAGTCTTTGTGTTCTCCTTAATTGCCTCCAAGCCCTCCATTTCGTTGTTAAAGGCTGAGTTCCTCTCTGGAATAGGACGACTTTGTTCCCGTCTCCCTCCCTTGCCCGCTCTTCAAGTCTTTTCCAGAACTACCTGTACCTCTTGAAGCGACCCCGCTGGACCTCAGTCAGATTGTTGTTTTGATTTGAACGGTTTGCCGGATTTGTTTTCCTTTTGAAAAGTTGGAGGTGTAGAGCCATTACTGCTGTGTGGTGACTGTGGTCCGACTTTTCCAATCAGCCCTGCCACAGGGGTCCAAGGCTGCAGGATTTCAGGGGAGGCAGTCAGGAGGGGGACTGCGTGCGCGTGCGCACTGCCTGCGCATCATCTCGGAGACGGAGGCAAGGCTCTGAGATGTGCGTGAGGATTATGGAGCCTGCAGCAAAGCAAGCGCAGTGCCCTTGGGCAGTTCCGCTCCACACCCTACAGATGGTATACTGTCTGTCCACTGTGTGTGTGCACACGGATGTGTAACTGTCACAAACACAAAAATAAAGCAAGTGACATTTATAAAGGATAAATGACAATTAATATGCCAATGAAAGTTTCATTTGCACACCTGTCTTAATTATGTGTAAATTTACAGGGAATTCAGTCAGTTTAAGAGCTATGTACTAGCTGTTAAGTCTCAATCTCTGAACAAATGGTTGTGGTGCCTATTTAATATATCAAAGTGGCGCTGGCTGCCAGTTTCTCCCATCATTCCTCAGTTCCTACCTGTTACAGGGTATGGCTGGCATACCCTGCCCCCTACCCTAAGCTTCTCCAGCCCAGTCTAGGTTGTCTTTCCTCTAACTGACCTTCCTTATATAATCCAGCCATTTTGGTTACCTGGCCCTTTTGGTCTATCCATTACCCTACTGGCCAGTCTCTTGGCCCAGGTCACCCATCTCGGTTTGTGGCTCCTGTCCCCTCATCTCCTCCCATAGCCCAGCTCAATCTGGCCATGTTCACTCTGGACTCTCCCAGACGTCTCTGTCTCTGCCCCTGCCTATATTCTCCCTCATCGCTACAATAAACTTTCTCCTCCACCGCACCGAGGAGCCATGTGCTAGGCAGGCACCTCAGTTAGCTGTTTGTCCCACGTTTGGACTTAACACCGACAGTAATAATTGGCTCTTTATTCCTTCCATAAACGAGAAGATACTAACACCGTGCTCTGTTCTAGGAACACAGCAGCATTATATTTGGAGAATAAAAATGGCTCAAAGGGACAACATACTGCTAGTATACTGTGAAGAAACAAGCGAGATGCACAGTATAGCCATGTAGTCCCGAATGATGGGCGCATTCTGGGAAATGCAGTCTGGGAAATGCATTCTGGGAAACACATTCTGAGGCTATTTTGTCACTGTATGAACATCATAGAGTATATAAGATGGTCACTATGGTAATTAGGTGACAAGATATCCCAGGGCCATATTGTTGACTGTGTAGTCCATCTGTGACAGAAGCATCATTCTGTTGTGTATACATGATGTAGTGCATACATGATGTAGTGCATACATGATGTAGTGTATACATGATGTAGTGTATACATGATGTAGTGTATTCATGATGTAGTGCATACATGATGTAGTGTATTCATGATGTAGTGCATACATGGTGTAGTGTATACATGATGTAGTGTATACATGATGTAGTGNATGATGTAGTGTATACATGATGTAGTGTATACATGATGTAGTGTATACATGATGTAGTGCATACATGATGTAGTGTATACATGATGTAGTGTATACATGATGTAGTGCATACATGATGTAGTGTATTCATGATGTAGTGTATACATGATGTAGTGTATTCATGATGTAGTGCATACATGATGTAGTGCATACATGATGTAGTACATACATGATGGCCAACTGTTCCATTTGCCTGATATTAGGAGATTTTCTTTTTTCCCCCTTTTCTTTTTCCTTCCTTCTTCTTTCCTTCCCTCTTTCCCTCTCTCCCTCCTTTCATTTCTCCCTTCCTTTTTTTTCTTTCTTTTTTTTTTTTTGAGACAGAATTTCTCTGTGTAGCTTTGGAGCCTGTCCTGGAACTCACTCTGTAGACCAGGATGGCCTTGAACTCACAGAGATCTGCCTGCCTCTGCTTCCCAAGTGCTGGAATTAAAGGTGTGCGCCACTACAACCCAATTATAGGGGATTTTCTAAACTTTTAGTGTTAAGGTTGAGACAGTTCAGAGGAAACTATCTGGGGGCGGGGAAAGAATTGGGAAAAGGTTAGGGTTGACTAGTTGTGGGGAATGGTTGGTAGTTTGGGACAGGCCTCACTGATGACAGACTTAAAGGGCTGGGGAGACACACTGATGAATAAGGTGGAAGACTGATCAAAGGTGATTTCTGGCACCAGCTGAAAGCTTCCACGTGTTCACTCACACACATATGTATAGATGTAGACATGGGTGCACGTACACACACACACATGAAAATGGAAAGATAAAATGCCTTTTTCAGAAGACTTGAAGACATGTTCAGAAGGCAGAACCCTGGAGAAAACGTGCATTGTACAGAAAGAACAGCAGAAGCAGGGACTATGAGCCAGGAGCAGGTCTGAATTGTCCAAGGAACATCAAAGATGGCAGAGGGGCTTAAAGGAAGCAAGATAGAGAGAGGATGAGAGACACTGAGACATCCGGTTATGCAGCTCCTGGGGTTGTGGTGGGAGTGATGAACTGCAGAGGAAATGCTCATGAGGAGAAAAGGGATGCTATGTGAAATGTGAAGATGGTCTTTAATGTGGAGGGACAACCTTGAATAAAGACATTACATTTCAACCATGGCAACAGGAAAGAAGGCTGAGCATAGACCATGGGTCCCAGGGATTGCGTTCTAATTGCTACTCTTTCCTCAGGAAAATCTCTAAAGTCTTAGTTTGGAGGCAGGATTTACAAGAGAGAGAGAGAGAGAGAGAGAGAGAGAGAGAGAGAGAGAGAGAGAGAGAGAATGGACAAGGGAGACGGAGTAGAAATACCAAGCTGGAGGTGGGAGGGGTTTCAGTCATGGTTAAAAGTATGACCTTTGACCTCAGTGGCATTACCTTATCCACTGTCTCTTCTGAACTTGGGGACACTACTGGCAAATGCTCACTCTCCCCAACAGGACATTTCCTCAGCCTGGATTGCTGGTTAGGGTCACTTCAGGGTCAGGTCTCTATGATGGCCAGGAGGAGTGTGGGCTGGGGCCTCTTGTCCCTCAATGGTCCTCTCCTTCACAGTCAAGTTTACTCTGTTTGATAAACTGCCTCACTTTGATAAATGTCCTTGGCAGAAGTTCAGACTGAAAATAGTTGGGACAATAGCACCCCCTAGGGGACACACGGGGTTTAAACACCTGCCGTGGTCATTAGGCCCCACAAGACAAATGTAATGTATGAATGCCTGGGAACTAGGGCAGAAAGAACAGTGCTTTGTCCACCCCTCAAGTACTGAACGTCTTTAGATACAAGGATGTGAACAAAGAATGTAAGAAAAGATTCTCTACTTTACTTGTGGAGTACGTTAGGAAAAGGTAAGAAAAGCTAGAGATCTTACATCAATTATCAGTAATTTCAGTCCATTTTATAGAGTGATAATTCTTCCTAAGTAAAATTTGAAATGTCAGATTAATTTGTTGACACTCAATTTGAAACATCTGAATTTTTGTTTTGGCTTTTAGAAAGAAAAGCTTGTCAGAAACTTGAGCCATTTTGTGATTTATTATTGGGAACTAAATTGAGAGACTTTGATTTCATAGTTTTTATTTTAAGCTTTTTTCCTGAAATAAATGTCAACTAAGTAAGTTATTTCTTCGGATTATTATTATTTTAGAGTTTCCCTCCTCATTTCCACAGGCATCCCCCCCCCTCATCCGCAAACTCAGCGTGTTTATGACGTAGAGCTGAGCAGGAGAGCAGGGTCAGGGCACACAGCTGAGCAAGGCCTGGGGTTGTTACAGAGAAACATCGAGGCTGGACTTATGGTGCACAGCTGAACAAAGAGGCAGGTTTAGCTGCCCTCAGTAGGAGCAGCTCCCTTAGGGAAGCAGACTTCAGGCCGTAATTATTCAGGTGGAGAACGTGATGGTGGAGGCTTTCTGCACACACTGTCAACATATGCACTTGGACCAGAAAGGAAGGCTGTGTCAATTCCTTCTGACCAAGGCCATGCCCTTGTCAACAGCACACATTCACTCTGGGCTTCACTCACTCAGGGCTTCCCCATCTCCCTACAGTGATCCTTCGGGGATCGGAAAGTAGAAGTGATTCTGTTGACCAAGGATGCTCTCATGCTGCCCGGCGTGCTTATTCAACCTGAGTACTAGAAATCAGACTTTGCATTTGGATCAACATGCTTCTGTTGAGAAAGCCCCCACACAATCAGAGTGAATTGCCATAAATGCCCTCCCCTGTGTCAGGTTAACTCCAAGGCTCCCTTTCTTTACAGGTCCTCAATCATGTTCCATGTTATGAAAAACAGTAACTACATCTCCAGGTTTGGCAGCAAGCGTGGGCTGCAGTGCATTGGAATGCATGAGAACGGCCTCATTTTCAACAACAACCCAGACCTGTGGAAAAGAGTTCGCCCTTTCTTTATGAAAGGTAAACGGGGAGATGCTGAATTCTTTTCTGAGGTCTATGAATGTACTACTTTTTAAAAATTATCATTTAAATTTTGCTGTCACATAATTTTGAAATAATACTGATAAGCTTCTTATGCCTTTGCTTATGCATCAAACTCCATCCTAGGCACTTGACATTGTAATTCTACAGAAATGTCATACGGTGAAATGTCATATTTTACCTGCATTTTATAGGTGAGAAAACTTTTTTCAAACAGATTAAGCTGTTTGCCCAAGATTCCAACATTAGTAAATGCTAGCACCCCAGAATACAACCCCAGAGTCTATGATTGTGGACACAACAAACCGAAGAGATGAACCTGCCTACTTAGGGTCATTTCAACTAAGAACTTAGTGTTTTAGCTCAATGTTTCATCTAAACGTGACTAAACAATGCATTGGCAGACCCACTGTCTGTCAGGCCAGAGGTTTTAAGAGAGAACAATAAGTGAGAAAGACTCTGTGTGTTGCCTCATGCAGCCTCTAAGTCTGATGGCTGAAGTTTGAGAGTCACACCAGCAGAGCAATTCAGAGGTGAGCAGAGACTCAATTCCAAGCCTCCTCACCCGGCTCTTACCCCTTACTAGATCCTTCTGAAAACAAAGTGGTTGAGGACCACACAAGGCCAGTCTTTGACACTAAGTCAACCATCAGGAAAGATAGCCTTGACTTGGTAATCTTGTCAGAGATGGCATCCGGAGCTACATGAATTTTCTGTATGACCACGTACCATCAAAAGTCTTCTTTCCACGCAGGTTCTAGATCTTTAAGCCCCAACCACACTGCTATAGACATTGCATGCTCGCTTCCTCTGGCTACTGTAACATACTAGACAGCTTGGGATGAACGACATGCTTGTTGTAGTAAAATCCTGCAGGTCAGAAGTCTGTCATGGGTCTCAGCAGGCGATGGCAAGCCTGTGGATGGGAGGCATCCTTGACCTTACTTCTTCCAGCCTCTGGAGCCCCACCTTTATTCCTTGTCTGATGGGACAGGTCAGCCCTCCTTGTGCTTCTCTTCTCTGCCCCAACTTCTCTTATGACCTCAGATGGGAAAGTTTCCTCACTAATGACTCTTGGGATTCGTTTGGGTTTATCATGGCGACATCCCACAATCTCCTCTTCTTGAGGACACACACGAATCATTTTGGGATGAGGACCATAGATAACTTTGGAAAGATTTTGAGTGTGTGTAACCATGTTGGAGCAGATCACTCTCCCTGTGCCTTACAAGACTGACACTGGATTAGTGGAAAAGTGCATGTCTCAGGGTTATAGTAGGCTCATGTCCCAACTTGCTATTCATACGAGGACTTCCATCAAATCGTCGAGTGTCTGTGAGCTTTATTTCTTTATCCACAGAAGTTAGTGAGTGCTAGAACTGGGCCTTGAGCTGTTGTAAAGAACAAATAAAACATGTCTGACTTCGTAGGAACATACATTGTATTTTACTTTGTCATTTAACTCAGATCTTAGATACCAATAAAACAATGATAAGCAAGACTTGATTCTGCCCTTGAGGACCGCAGAAGGCTAGGTAAGGTGGGCCTGTATATCCCCAAGTACTTTCTAGGTGAGGTTGCACCAGACTGTAGAGAATAGACACAGAGGTCACCTAAAGCCACAAAGGGGCCAGGAAAGAGAGTCCAGGGCAGTGGGTGTTAATGATGAACTTTGAATGAATGAAGTAAACTCTAACTAACAAATGTACCAATGGAAGACACCGTAGGAACAAAGAATGGTATATTTGACAGCAGAGAAAGAGAGATCATCATGTCATGTCCAGGAACCCTGTTTTAGGAGTTGCCCGGTCACTGAAGCCTGCAAAGCAAATGAGGATTGCTCTGCCTGCCACTGCTGTGTAAAATGAACCTGGAAGTAATCCAAAGAGGGGCTAAGAGTAAGAGAAGGGCATGCATTCCTTTTTTCTGAGACGGGCATTGCACATCTGCGCTCACTAGGAGGCACCTTAGGTGAACCGGTTAAGGACCAGTTCGCTGGTTCTGCATTGTTATCCTTCCCCAGGCTAACATGTAGGAGAAATGTGACCCTGACCTAATCCAAACCATCATCCCAAGGGAGATGTGTACAGTAAGTGTAAAAAGCAATGTTGGTTTTTATACCCAGAAAAATTGCTATTTCATCCGTATCTCACAAATGATTAACTAGGGTTTAAAGACAGGCTTGAATTTGAATCATTATTTAAAAGTAATATTCACTCATTTTTAGTCAAAAAGGTAAGCACTTCTTACAGAAAACCAGGGTAACACAAGAAGGAGAAGATTATGAAATTTCCCACCCTACTATTGAGTGTAAAGTTGCAGACAATTGCTTCTGACATAAAAAGGCAAGAAGAGCCTGCTTGTGTGCGTCCCGGTGTTTATGACGGCCAAACCTCTGTGCTTCAGCTCTGACAGGCCCCGGCCTTGTTCGAATGGTGGAAGTGTGTGCAGAGTCCATCAGGCAGCATTTGGACAGGCTGGATGACGTCACCGACAACTCCGGCTACGTGGATGTGCTGACCCTCATGCGGCACATCATGCTCGACACCTCGAACATGCTCTTCCTGGGGATTCCCCTGGATGGTACTGGAGTTTGAATTGTCATGCATTCTGCCCACTTTTAAACAGGGCACGTGGGGACACCGCATTGCAGCGAAGTGCTACTTTGCACTTGGCTCTTGGTTAAGAAGGCATTTCTAAGCATTCCTTAGGCTATTTTCCCTCCAGTGTTTCTGTCTGTTCATTTGCAGGTCATAAACTTTCAAAGGAGAGGTCAACCTCTACTTCTGTGTATCTCCTGTGTTGCTCTAGGACATAATATTCTATTGTAGGTAAACATTATCAGTTAGTGTGGTCATTAACATAGCCCTGGAAAATTGGATGTATTTAACCATTTCTGAATAAATGGCTTTTTGGGTTTTTTTTGTTTTTTTTGAGACAGGGTTTCTCTGTAGCTTTGGAGCCTGTCCTGGAACTAGCTCTTTGAGACCAGGCTGGCCTCGAACTCACTGCCTCTGCCTCCCAAGTGCTGGGATTAAAGGCGTGCACCACCAACGCCTGGCTTAGTCATTTCTAACCATTCTTTTGGGCATGATATATACATACATGCGACTACTTAATTATACATGTGCATACTCCCTCTCTTAAAGCTTCTCTATTTGAGAACTTGACTGTATATGACAAAGTGAGGGGACAATGTTGCTGGTAATGACAGAAATGATGACAACAGATGCCAGTAATTTAATATCCACTATATACCAAACAATATGAAAAGACACTTTATGTACATGCCTGCCATTTAATATTGATGCCAACCTGACATCTCACCTTCTCCACTAAGCCGGAAAAGATAAATGTCTTAAAATGTACACATTACTACCACCACCCAGAAGCAAACAGTTCTTTGCATAAATTCCATTCTGCTGCTGACATTAGTATGGGACTTTCCTAAATTTATTTATACCCGTGTTCATAGGTTCTTTCATTCACTCAACCAGTACGTGTTGGTTGCTATTCTATGTTGTAGGTTCTGGGGAGGGAGCCAGGAAGAGGGGTACAGTTTTCACCTTTGAGGAGCTTCTATTGTAGTGGAGGTGAATTGACAGTAAAATAAATAAATACCAGATTAGGTATTGGGCAATAATAAGTGCCTTGAGGCAAAACCAAATCAAGGTGAAAGGGCAGAGACTGAGGTGGGGTAGCATTGTTCTCGGGGTTGAGTGATCAGGAAAGATCTCTTCACAGAGAACATTCACAGCCTTGTGCAGAGCCGATAGAGAGACAGCTAGGCAGGGCAATGATGCCTATGCCTTGGCATTTGTGGAAAACCTTTTGGGCCACCCGTATGTTTCCTGATTTACCACATCTGAACAAGATTAGCTCGGAACCCTCCCATTCTCCCCCCAGCTCTTATGGCTGAGAGGAGACTGTCTTCACAGGCCAGCTATTCTTCACAAGGGCTATAGACACTTTTTCTAACTATGTATTTTCTCTGGAAAGTTTTGTGTCCCCTTTCGCCTGGTCTGCGTCCAGCCTTCCCGCATACATTTCTGTGGAGGTTACGTAGAGACATGCTGATCTCGCGTGGGTTCCTCCAAGACTGAATCATCAAGGAGGGTTGTGTCAGGGAGCTGTGGCCCTCTCCCTTAATCAATGACTGGGTCCAGACTCTGATGCCACAACACCTGTATAACCGGACTGGGGTAGTTTGTTTCCTTTATGCTGGGTATTTGTTAGACTCCCAAGCTAACCTGCTGGCCACACCAGCTGCACCCATAGTTTCTGCCCACTGTACTTTTTTTTTTATCTGCGGGACAAAGACACAACCACTTCCCTGGCAAGACTATAAGGATTCAACTTAAAAGCTCTGTAAAGCAACCTAGGAGTGATTGGCATTTTGATTACTGAAAATAAATGCTGATTCCTTTCCCATTTGTATATAGGTCTGGCGTAATGTCACAAGAATAAGCGAGGACTCTCTTTTTCTTTACTATTCGATTTAACTTACTATCATTTATCTGTTATTCACAATGAACGAGGCTCAGGACAATGCACTGGGGGAACTGAAAGGAACTCTGCACTTTGGGCCAAGGAGAGATAAGTCTGAAGGCTGTGTGCAGAGTGGTATAAAATGAAAATAGTGGTATAAAATGAACATAGCCCTGAGAAGTGAGATATCGAGGAACTCTTAGTTAGGTGGGTAAACTTAGTACGTGCGTGGTCCAGTTAATGCCTCAGCTAACCCCAAAACCAGCTGGACTGTGTTAGCAGCACAACAGGCTTGGGCTTTTAAAATTGATATCACCATTATTATTATTCATGAGAAAGAGAGAGAGAGAGAACGCACTACTGCTATGTACCTGTGGCTAGGGGATAACTCTGGAGCTGTTTTTCTCCTCCTACCTTTATGTGGGTTCTAGGAATTGAATTGTAATCATCGAGAGGCAAGCCACCTCCCTTGTCCAGACAACATCCTTTCAGGTGCCAGGAGCAGGGATGCAGTAACTGTAATTACTCCCTCTGTCCAGGAAAGTCAGAGTGAGTGGGAAAGCTCAGCCCTAAGGGGATATGAGAGTTGAGGCTATAGTCTCAAACACAAACTTGAAAACTGGCAACTCTATGGTTAACTCAGACAATTCAGATGGCAAGTAGATAAATTAATAATAAATCTGCCTCGTAGTTTTATGTAGCTAGATCATCCACTGGAGACCCAGTGGTAAAAGAATCAGCCTGGAGTACTGCTCATAGGCTCGTATTTTTCTCGGTAAATTTGTTCTTGTTTTTGTTCCACAGAAAGTGCCATTGTGAAAAAAATCCAAGGCTATTTTAATGCATGGCAAGCTCTCCTCATCAAACCCAACATCTTCTTTAAGATTTCTTGGCTCTACAGAAAGTATGAAAGATCCATGTAAGTAGCGCCAGCTTGGAGGGCTTACAAGCGCAGTCACACTGTGTGCGTGATTGCGTCTTTGCTGCTGTTGGCCACTTTGGTACGTTTGATGCTCTGCAGAGTGCAGAGGGAGGTATTGGTGAAGTTTCTTGTGAGTCATTCAAAACACGCAAGCTGCATTGGGACAGACCAAAGGCTAAAGAAAGCCTTTGGCCAAGGAGCTGCTAAGAAAGAGGCCCAATGTGTGGAATTTTGAGTTGACAGAAAAGCCCGGCTTACTGTAACATTGATACTTGCCAGGACTTTCTGCATATCTAGAGAAATGGAAGCATAGAGTTAAAGTCACAGCTTTGAGATTGCTATCAGTGCTTAGAAATCTCAGGTCACACTGGTACCACAAGATGCGTGTTTCATGTAATTCACGTATATTTGTGAAAAAATATAAACTCACTTACTCACGAGTGCCAATGGCTTTAAACGAAGCAGAGTCTGCTTTGGCAGGATGTCTAAACTGAGAAAATTTTGACATTTTTTTTCCCCCCAGCAATGACTTGAAAGATGAGATAGCTGTTTTGGTGGAAGAAAAAAGACAGAAGGTTTCCACAGCACAGAAGCTGGAAGACTGTATAGATTTTGCAACTGATTTGATTTTTGCTGAGGTATTGACTTGAATGAACCACAATTCTCCGCCAGATATATATTATGATGGTATACCATTATTTAAAGAATCCTCCTTAGAACTGTGGCATTTTTTAAAAAAATTTCTCTAGCAGGCAGTCTTATAGTAGTTAAACACCAGCCATTTTATGATATTTATCACTCAAATTCTTCTATATTGTAATATAATATATGAAGCCAGGAAGCGAGGAGACCTAAGACACTAAATGAAGGCATCCCTTAATTCCTGGAATTTTTATTCCAGAACCCTTCCCAGATACCAAAATACAGGGCTGTTCAAATCTTACCCCACAATGCCACAGTAGTTCATACTATGTCCTTCCACAGGGGTTTATTTATAATACCTAATACACTATAACATTGTGCTAAAGTTATGACATTGTATTATTTAGAGAATAATTACAAAAGTCTGTACCTGTTTAATAGAAACACAAGAAAAAAATATGTGATGCCCAGTTAGTTAGCTCCATAGCTGTGGAACTAGAGTAGACGGAGGGTCAATGGTACATGGGTAATTAGCTATTTGTTTATCTTTAAAGATAATGTTAATATGTAAAGTGTTGGTACAGAGATCTGTAATTTCATTTTATTGAGATTGTTGACGCTTGAGTGTCACCTCCCTCGTTTTCTGGAACTTTGACTCCGTCTTCAGCACTGTGTCCTCCTTTCAACTCCCCAGAGGCGTGGAGACCTGACAAAGGAGAATGTAAACCAGTGCATACTGGAGATGCTGATTGCGGCCCCTGACACCCTGTCCGTCACTCTGTACTTCATGCTACTCCTCATTGCAGAGTACCCTGAGGTTGAAATCGCAATACTGAAGGAAATCCACACTGTTCTTGGTAAGCAGTGATCAAATAAATGACAGCGCTTTAAAAATTCCCTTCTGAGTGTTGGCAGCTTCTCATGGCTTACTCTGATAGCACATGTCCTTGTGGCACGATTGAGCATCCTTTGGGTATATACCCAAAGTGGTATTGCTGGGTCTTGAGGTAGGTTGTTTCCTAATTTTCTGAGAAACCGCCATACCCATATCCAAAGGGGCTATACCAATTTGCACTCACACCAGCGATGGAGGAGTGTTCCCTGTTCCCCACAACCTCTCGAGCATAAGTTGTCATCAGTGTTTTTGATCTTGGCCATTCTTACAGGTGTAAGATGGAATCTCAGAGTTGTTTTGATTTGCATTTCTCTGATGGCTAAGGTTGTTGAGCATTTCCTTAAGTGTCTTTCAGCCATTTTAGATTTCTCTGTTGAGAGTTCTCTGTTTAGGTCTGTACTCCATCTTTTATTGGGTTATTTGTTCTTTTGATGATCAATTTCTTGAGTTCTTTGTATATTTTGGAGATCAGCCCTCTGTCTGATGTGGGGTTAGTGAAGATCTTTTCCCATTCTGTAGGCTGTCATTTTGTCTTGTTGACCATGTCCTTTGCTTTACAGAAGCTTCTCAGTTTCAGGAGGTCCCATTTATTAATTGTTTCTCTCAGAGTCTGTGCTGCTGGGTTCTATTTAGGAAATAGTCTTCTGTGCCAATGCGTTCAGCTATGTTCATAGCAGCATTGTTCGTCATAGACAGAACCTGGAAAAAACTTAAATGCCCCTCGACCAAAGAATGGATAAGAAAAATGTGGTACATTTACACAATGGAGTACTACACAGCAGGAAAAAAATAATGACATCTTGAAATTTGCAGGCAAATGGATGGATCTAGAAAACATCATACTGAGTGAGGTAACCCAGACCCAGAAAGACAATTATCACATGTACTCACTCATAAGTGGCTTTTAGACATAAAACAAAGAAAAACCAGCCTACAATTCACAATCCCAGAGAACCTAGACAACAATGAGGACCCTAAGAGAGACATACATGGATCTAATCTACATGGGATGTAGAAAAAGACAAGATCTCCTGAGTAAATTGAGAGCATGGGGACCATGGGAGAGGGCAGAAGGGGAGGGGAGAAGAAGGGAGGAGAGCAGAGAAAAATATATAACTCAATAAAAAAAATAAAGAAGATTCTGATAGCAAACATAAAACGTTAAGGAAAAATAAAGTAAGTAATCCTTCCACATCTTGATTATGCTGAGTAGCTTAAAATGATAGTCCCTCCTATTTATATGCTATATCAAACATAAAAATAATATGTGCTTATTGAAAAATTCAAACACCAGAGCAATGTGGAAAGCAGAAAGTAAATAATTCATTTCACTGTCTTAGGGCCTCATTCTTGCCCCACCACTACTTGTTTTCCATATGTTCTTCAATGGGACTTTTATTGTGTGTGTTGGGGGGGGTCATGTGTGTGTGCACACACCACAGTACAAATGTGAAAGTCAGAGGATAGTTTATGGGAGTCCGTTCTCCCCTCCCATCTGAGTTCTGGTGATTGAATTCATGTTTTCAGACTTGAATTTACATTTACCTGTTGAGTCATCTCCCCAGCTTGAGACCTTATTCCGTGTGTGCACAGACACATATATGGTCAAGTTTGCCTATTTTGGAAAGTCATACTATAGTATTTGCATATAACCTAATTACAACCTTCCACAGACTAAGTCCCTTCTCCATTGTTTGTAATGCCTACTGCAATGTAATGCTTTGTAAATAGTTACTATATTGCATTATCTGGAGAGTAACTGCAAAATAAAGGCTGTGGATGTTCAGTACAAATACAATAAAATATATTTGATGCTGTTAGTTGAGTCCATAGATGGAGAACTTGAGTATATGTTCTCCCTGCCTCATGGGTTACATAAGTCTTCTTTAGTGAGCTCACCTAGGAAAATGGCTATCGGTCGTTTGCAGATGTGTTTGTGGATTTTACTTGGCCGCAGGAGGAGGAGGGGAGGGTCGCAGAGGCGAAGTGACGGGCTTTCTGGGCTTTCTTCTCTGCTGCAACCCAGTGATGTTGACCCCTTTCTCCCATTCTTTCTGCCTCCTCTGCAGGAGTCCACAGGGCCGCATTCATGGCCCTAGGTCAGCATCATCCTGTCCCCACTCAGCTTTAGAAGCACAAAACCAGAATTCTTTCCTGGGAGAAAACAAATAGCTTATTAGGGGCTGCCCCCACCTGGGGGATCTGTTTAGGGACACGTTACTAAGCAATGGGAGAAGACACAGCACGAGATGGACTTTCCGGGCTCTGCACAGTGCTGGTGACAGATGGTATTGGTTGTGGAAAGGCACCTCCTTTAACCAGTGATTTTACGGCTGCTTGAAGCAGTTGCCACTAAGGAAAAGCTGCATTCGTTTCAATGTAAGAAAAGGTTCAGTAGGTGCTCAGTGATGGGGAGGAGAACAAGGAGACAGGGTAACACTGCCCCAAATTCCAGAATGCTTTCTCAGTGTTTCCCCCCCCAGGCTTTGAGAGTCTGAGCAGAGGGCAAGGGCACTCCATTTACTGGGTTGACTGGTAGACCGGTGGGAGAGAGAGAACTCAGTTGTACTGGGATGAAGAGAGAGGGCACCGTGGGAAGGTGCAGCAGGGGAAACTGACTTTGAGTGCCTGCTTTGGTCAGAACTCTAATACAAGTTTCTTGAACGTGAGACCTGTTTGTGCTTCTTAGTGTCTCCCTGACTCTCCATCAGACTCTCAAAGATGGGAACGCAGCTGACCATGTTACAGCACTGATGCTCCCTCTTGTGGTTCACGCACTCATTACTTCCTAGGAATAAATCCTAACAACTACAGAAACCTCTGTCTTCTCTCTGCCTCTCTACCCTAGCAGGGTCCTTGGTTACAGAGCACAGTACTTAAGATGCAGTACTTAAGACTTTTCTCACTGAACTAGATCTTCCTACATGCCTTGGTTTTATAGGAGACAGGGACACCTTAGTACACCTGAAACTCTGGGATGCTTTGATTCTGTATAAGTGGTGGTTCATTTGAGGGTACTTGTAGATCTTGCCATATCTGGGACAAACCTAAGCCTCTTTGACCAATACTAGGCCAGGCTGAGACAATGGGAGCGTCTGTTACCCCTTGATCACACCCAGAGTTAGGTGGGGCACTGACTTTTTACGATGGAGAGTAGTAGCCATTTTCCAGGAACAATTTGTTTGTGGTCGGATGTGGTGGGCCTGTCAGGGACACATGTGGGAAGGTAGCTGCCCAAATGACTAAGGCGTGAGCGTTGTAAAATGAACTCGATCCACGAGCTCCCTGACCCTGCAGGAGCCTATAGCCCCTTGTTTGGGATGGTTATTGTACTAGTTGGCTCACACATTAAGAGACAAAGTAAATGTTCCCTAGAATGTGGAGCAGATGGAAAACCCAAAGACTTGAGGCCCACAGACAAGAGGACTATGAGATGCGGAGTAGGTGTGGCCAATGTGGAACTGCAGAATGCATGTCCCCTCTGAAGGGGTGGCTGCCCCGCCCCATTTTTAGGTGGGAATGTGGGTCCAGCATGAGCAAATTTTCAGGAAATCTTTTTTGTTGTTGTTATGAAACATCTGAGCTTTTATAAAGCCCTGTGCAGACCAAATAGAGCACATTTGTTTTTGGTGGGTGGTATGCATTAGAATTATAAGCATTTTTTTCTCTAACCAAGAACAAATTGCTCTATGGGGAAAAAAAGGAGCTTTAGTGTTTATCATGTGTAAAGCTAATGTCGCTTTCTTTGTCCTTTTTATCTATTCCGTAGGTGACAGAGACATAAGGATTGATGATATCCAAAATTTAAAAGTGGTGGAAAACTTCATTAATGAAAGCCTGAGGTACCAGCCTGTTGTGGACTTGGTCATGCGTAGAGCCCTGGCCGATGATGTGATTGATGGCTACCCAGTCAAGAAGGGAACGAACATCATTCTGAATATCGGAAGAATGCACAGACTCGAGTATTTCCCCAAGCCCAATGAATTTACCCTTGAAAACTTTGAGAAGAATGTAAGAGCTCCTCCTTAGACCTGAGCATGTTGTTTCTCGTGGTGCAGTCAGATCTGTTGCAGGCAGACTTAGCTCTCTTCACCTGCCCTTCTACTACTTCATGGGAGCACCTGTGTCCTATAGCTTAGACCATGGCTAACACATTCATCCCAAACCAAAGCTATTGGCTCGTTCTGTGTATAAAATGTTTGTAAAGTTCCCACCCAGGAAAGCAAAACAAGAAAACTCTTTAATTTGGCAAAGACTTATTTAAGGCAACTGATCTCTTCCATTCAAGTTTATCATTCAATTTTTTAAAAATATTTATTTATTATGTATACAATATTCTGACTGTCTGTATGCCTGCAGGGCAGAAGAGGGCACCAGACCTCATTACAGATGGTTGTGAGCCACCATGTGGTTGCTGGGAATTGAACTCAGGACCTCTGGAAGAGCAGGCAATGCTCTTAACCACTGAGCCATCTCTCCAGCCCCCTCATTCAATTTTTAAAAGATGTCTTTTGTGCATGAGTGTTTTGCCTGCATGTATGTAAGTACACCATGCCTGTGTCTGGTACACACAGAGTTCAGAAGACTGCATTGCATCTCTTGGAACCGGAGTTATGGATGGTTGTAAACCACCATGTGGATCCTGGGTACAGAACCTAGGACCTCTGGAAAAGCAGCCAGTACTCTTAACCACTGAGTCATCTCTCCAGGCCCAAATTTACCATTTCTTCTATAGCGCAGTAAAAAGGAAAAAAAACCAACAAATGCATCACTTTCTCATCATCTAGATTCAACTTACCAGCAGCCAAACAAAGGAAATACATTTCTGCTTTACACAGAAATAAAATTTAGTTTTATCACTGCCTTTATTCTATCAAATGGCCTCAAGCAGTGGATATTACTACAAATAAAGCTGAATAATTTAATAAACCAGTCCCCTTCTTAATATGGCTGGTATAAACAGGAGAGATTTTTGCTTCCATTACATGAAAACAATATTTTTAAGGCAGAATTTTCCAAATAGCTCTCTGTGTCTTCTTTTTTCCTGCTTGTAACATAGGGACTCAGTGTTGATCCGGCACTCTAATTAATGCTTCTGGACAGGCAACCCAGATAATGCCTTGTCAACTGGCCAACAGATTTTATTTATTCTTTAATTCTAGTAAGTTGAAGTCATGTAAATCCAGACTGGACAAGACAGATAGACAGACATGATTCACATTAATTTTCACAGTAACAAAAAGTCATCAGGAGACCCGGAGTAGTGGCAAACTCCTGTAATCGTAGCGCTCTGAGGTAAAGGTGAGAGAACCAGAACTCTGGAGTCATTCCAGGCCACAGAGGTCCCTCCTCTCTCTCTCTCTCACAAGCTTGACACTGATAGTCTGGAAATCCATGTCTTTTATCATCATTTTATCCATTAGATGAGGTCACACAAAAACAAACTTTGTCTTAGTAACTTGCAAAGCACTAGGAAAGCTGAAATTGTTCTGCAGAGCTTCTGAATAGCTAATGTTGCCCATATGGGGATTCGCCCTGCCTTACCCCAGCTTATTGACATGTAAAGCAAAAGCAGGGACCATCTGAGGCCAGGACGACCCCGGTTACAAGAGGGGCACAGTGGATGAGAAGGGTTGCTTCTTTAGCCACAGCTGTATGTCTCAGGGAGTAAGCAGAACAGCTGAGAGTCCAGCCAAGCATTCTGACAAGTGTTTTCAGAGCAAATCAAAGACCCTGCCTAACCATCTGCTCATTTTCATAGGTTCCCTTCAGGTATTTTCAGCCGTTTGGCTTTGGGCCCCGCAGCTGTGCTGGGAAGTACATCGCCATGGTGATGATGAAAGTCTCCCTGGTTACACTTTTGAAGAGATTCCATGTGACGACATTGCAAAAACGATGTGTTGAAAACATGCCCAAAACAAATGACTTGTCCTTACACCCCAATGAGGACAGACACCTTGTGGAAATAATTTTCACTCCAAGGAATTCAGACAAGTACATCAAAGAGTAAAGCACTGTGGGCAGTGTCTCCTCTGGAGCATACTGTGTCAACCTCACGATGAACCTGTGACGGTCTGAAGCGTTTTAGGATCACAGCTCCTGTGGTTTGTCAACAAGATGGCCACCATCCAGAGAGCCAGAATGCAAAGGAAATGAGAGAGACTAAAGCCTTAAAGGACAGAGCCTAAAGACAAGCTGTCAGTTAACCCTGTCTGGTCTCCTGCCAGAGTTCCATTGCTGCGGCACATCTAAAGCTTCTGGCTGAAGTGCTCAAGTCGCTAGAAGGGCCAGGCAGACCCGCTACTGTGAATAAAAAACAAAGGCGTGTTTGTGTGTGCGTGGTGAGAGTGGGCAGGGAACGACACTCCAGACTCTTCCCATACGCTAAGCCCAGTTGCTTCTGATGAGCCCACATGTAAGCTGCTTGGGGCAGAAGTTAAACATGAGGGCACTCTTTCCCACTCCCCATTTATGCCCCAGATATGTAGTTTGACTGTAGTAGGTATAGACTCAGGTAAACAGACCTAAGTAGTACTAGCCTGAGTAGAACAGATGTGGTGTAGGGAGAAAATCACATAGTGCACTTCAAATAAATAAGGTTGTTGTGTGGTGTTTTTTTGTTTGTTTGTTTGCACGATTGCTTAGTTCTTTTACTTAGTTTAGTTTGGGGAAAGGAAAGCCCTCTGTGTCTACATCTAATGCAGCATCCCAGTGGACCTCGACTTCTGAAGAATCATCTCTTGATTTGACATACCTTCTTACTTCCCCACCCTGTAACCCCAGTTTTTCAAAGAGCAAGGCCAAGTCCTTGCAAATCATTTTTTCATCCTACCTCAGATTTAATAGATCTCTTAGAGATTTAACAAATAACTGGCTCATTGAATCACTATAGCCTTGGATCAAATGTATACCGTGGAATTAGCTCTCTAGGAGTCACGTAAGTGATTAATTTTCTATCCATCACTTCGTGTTTCAAAGTCACTCTAAATATGTGTAATAGTATTCAGTAACTTAAAAACCGAACGTTAAAGCTCACTTACAAACATGGCATGTCCATCGAGTTGACAGCCATCTTGCCCTGCATGAATATCCTGTCTCATTGTTTAGCAACAAGGCCACAGGCGAGTGTAAAATATGAAAAGCATGAACTCTCTTTTGCTCTTCACCTCTATCCTTTCTCCATTCCTAATCTGGCTTTCCTTATTCACTGTCAAGATCAGCTCGACATAGACACGCTTGTTCATAGACAGTCTAAAAAATTCAAGGACAAACCTTGTCAGAAAGGACATATTTGAGCTTAAGGTTATATGGCTTAAAGAGAGATAGTGTGTAACTATCTACCCAAATCTGTTTGCAGGTCTAGATAATCACCCAAGCAATTTTGACTCTTACGAGCAAGGTGAGGGTTAGTATAACTAGCTAATTCACTTGATAATTCTATTGCTAATTATATCAGAATATTCTAGCTATAACAGAATAATATATTGTTCTAATAATTATGCTAGTCTTCTGGTAATTATTGCTGTCTCTGGAGCTGTGTGATTGAAGAGACTTCAGACCGGTAGTGTTCACTCACCTAATTCTCCTGGAATATCTGCTTTTACTTCACATATAATCATGCATCTGAGCCTATATTTTTATAGTAAAGTGGGAAGCTGAAAGAGTTATATCTAAATAATGTGAACACAAAAATATGTTTGGAAAGAAAACCAGGAGTCGGGGGTAGGAACATGGAGAGGACGGAAGGAGAAGTGCTTGGTCGATGGAGAAAACTGCTCCTCGGAATCAGATATCTGGTGAATTCTTGAACTCAGCCTCTTTGAACAAACACCGTATGTTACCATGGGGTGGGACTAAGGAGTCTGTGCATTGGTTTCCCAGTAGGCTGATGAACACATATTTGAAAATCCTATTATCTCTTCAAAATATTGTATATTGTTAAGTACTTGTTACTCTTGCATGTGCCACAGATTCTACTGTTGTCTGTTTTCAAAGAACTAGAATTGTGTTACCAGTAAAATCCATGCATACATGTGTTATCACTGCAGTGTTATAAAAATTATGCCTTCTGTCCTCTCAAGTGTATTGGTCACCTCCCTTCCACCAGGCTTTCATTGAGATTATTTTCCAAATGGAAAATGATCAGGTTCAGAATGTCTTCTCATATTGGAATTGGCTGTTGGAAGTTGTCATTCTGTATGTGGCACCGACGTCCTGAAATAATGCTAACTGGACTCTCTTTTTCTCTTGTATCAGCTCTGGAGCTGACCTCTTGCTAAACTGAACTCGGTAATGAATTGGAATACATATACAGGTAGATGCTCAGTTTCATTTAGGAAGTTATTACCTGCATTTCATGAAACACCCCTTTCACCCCTGTGGTCATTCTGCCCACACATAACTCACACACAGACCATCTCCAGATTCTGCTAGTAAACACTCTGAGTTTTTAAACTGGACTTCTCACTTGGAGATGTGACCCTGTTGGATCTGGAACCCATGTCTCCCGAACCTTGTTCCAATTCCTTTAAAATAATCTTTAGTTCCCCTATTTTCTGCTTTGATCCTGCACTGAGTGTAAAATCGCCAGGACAGCAGCTAGCCTCACAGAGTCTGTACTAAGACTTTATTATTTATTGGCGCATAGGTTCCAATTTGGAATGTAGGCAATACACCATTCCCTAAACAGACAAAGGCCCTGGTAGCTCTCCCAACATCACTCAGCCATACTTTCATCCAAGAATGTGCTGGCACGCTGGGAGAGAGAGCAGCAGTGCTCCAATCAGGCGGGGGGGGGGGACAGGCATAGCAAATATTTGCTAGCTTTGAAGTCTGGCAGCTTCCAGCAGAGGGGGATGTAGCCTGCCCAAACTTCCTGCAGTCTCTCCCCTCTTGTTGGTATTATTGTCTGGCAAATGGAAATGCCCTTAATACCAATTTATTTTGCCATTTCAGATTCCTTGGGGTTTGGCTCTGTTAGTTCACCTGAGTTTAAGTCAGGAACTGTCCATTGAGAGCTATGACTTCTGGTGACTTCCAGAAAATTACCCCCAAGTTTTGCTTTCTATATTTGAGCGTAGTAGAGCCAAAGAGTCCACCTGTTGGAGCTGTGACACCCTAGAAACCACCTGATAGCTAGTGAATATTCAATACATAGGATCCAGGGACAATAGCAATTTATTAATTTAGCCTTAAAATATTTATAGACCACATTATGCTGGGTGTTTAGGAGAAATAACAATGAATAAGACATTCTCTCAAACATATTATAGATACAATTTTAAAATTTTAGTCTATTGTCCTAATAACAGCAGCACTATAAGCTATGATTCTTATCATTTCTTTTGTTACAAGGAAGCTCAGTCCCGAATCTGAAAACCAGCACTTCCTGTATTTGGATCCACTTAGTCATCTAAGTCACATTCTTTGTTCTGGTTGGTTCTCACAACTAGAACCATCTAGTTTTAATTTATGCCTCATATTTTACCAAGCCAATGTATAAACCTTTGACCTGACCCTATTCATCTAGAGATCTGTGCTTTACCCTTCCTGATGGGAAGTCAGAGCCAGGCACTCTGGGAGCAGGAGGGCCGCCCATCTGGGAAGAGAAATTTCAGGTAAGGAAATGACTCAGGGGACCTGTGGGGAACGAAAAGGAAATAGAAGCAGCAATGATTCCAACATTTCAGAAAGACAGACTGAATCCACAACAGTGAAAGTAAAGAGCTGAACCAAATCCAGCCCTGTGTGGTCAGAGGAGATGAGGCTGGCACACAGGCTAGAAGAGAAGCCATGTTTATCCATCTTAGCAGCAGACAAAGCGGGAGGGAAGCCGAATAGAAATGCTTGTCAATAGGGAGATAGAAGAAGAAAACAGGAGCATCGCTGCCACAGTGGGAAAACCGGAGTTACAGGGTCAACTGCTGAGTTCCCAAGTTCCCCTGAGCCTGAGTCTGCCCGGCTCTCTGCGGTCTGGATGTGGATACAAAGAGCTGATCTTGTAAACATACCTTGCTCAGCACCTATTAGAGGCCTGCAAATGGTTTGGCATACATGACCCTAACAAGGGGAAAACACAGAAGAAAAGCTGTTGATTGTGGCAATGAAGAAGCGAGGCAGACCCATCTGTTAAGCCCGAGTCAAGAAAATGTCTTGCTTGGTAAATAACTCAATAACTTTAAAAAATTTAAAAAATCAGATTCTACGAAAATATGGGACCCTGTGGGCTAGAAAGTATGTACTGTAACCACAGAGTAGAACCTTCTCAAATGTCTGCCCATTCTATAAAGGATAAATTAATTGTGTCATTATATATCAATGGGAACAAACAAACCAATTACATTCAACAATGTGGATAAATATTACCAACAGAACATTGACAGATGAACACACACACACACACACACACACACACACTGTAGACTATGATTGCCTTTATATCAATATACGCTATACTATTAGAAGCCTGGGGAATGGTTACTCTGGAGGTGAGGACTAGATTTCGTGTGAGGTGGTCTTGGGGTGCTAACAGCATTCTGTGTTTTGATCTGAGTGCCCTTGTGTGTATTTATATTCACTTTGTGGGAATTCACTGAATGGTACATTTTTCTGTAACTATATTTCAATAAAACTTACAAATAGACAAACACATGAAAAAACAAAAATCAAAAACAAACAAACAGCAACAACAACAAAAAACAGATCCTGAAGTCTTACCCAGCAAAGCTTAGGAAGATCAATGAGCCAGGCACCTATGTCACAATCCAGTGCCAACTGGGTACAGCGATCAAGTGAAAGAGAGATGGCCCAGTAGTCTCATAGCTGGTGCCTTAGGATGAAGAGCCAAGCCAGTTTGCACTGCAAAGGCTGCCTGCACTGAGCACAGTAAATAGTAACTGCCCCAAATTACATCCCAGCTCCAAAAAGCAGGGCCCTAGTCCAGTGCAGGACTACCGGGGACCTCCGTTCTCATACATGTACATTAGGAAGTGTGACTTAGACAGAGTGAAAAATCAAAGTGTTTGGTTCTGTTATTACCATGTGCCGGACACTTCAGTGCCTTACAGTTCCAGCAAGTTTAGCCATACATTAGCAACGCTAAATGGAGATTCTCAGTTCAAGGTCTGTTTATCCCAAACACCTACAATCTAAGACTTCCTAAGGATTCCTGGGAGGAAGAAACTAGCAGAGATACCCCATGGAAATCACTCATTTGCAAGAAAGAGTTTAAGAGTTCAGGATGAGTAAAGACGATTACCAAATAGCCTTTTAATGGATGTTGGAACCCTCCCAGATTGTCTGATTCTATAGGAGCTCTAGCTGCTATTGCCTTTGAGTTGTTTGCAAATTATCACAGAAACGTAAGTAATTTGTGTCTATAAACCCATCAATAATTCTGCTCTTTCCCAAGTAGTAAAGCAAGCTCCAAGTCCATATAAAAATCATCTCAACATTATTTCGTTCCACATGACCTGTCGTTTTGAAGGAACTATAACATCTACTATTCTCCCATTCTGTTAACGAGTTAGATCTTTACTGGGTTCGTTTTACAAACAATCCTACGAGAACCATGATTTTAACTTTAAAGAAATATTATCCTCTAACATGTGGGGAGAGGTCAGATTCAGTCCTGTGACCCCTGGAGTTTCCTGAGGAAGGCTCACTCTGCTGCAGGAGGTTTCAGGGGATTTCACAGAGCAGGCGCTAGCCCAAGGCCCAGGTCTTGCCCTGTGTTTTGCTTCCTGGCCAGGGTTGATGAGGACATTGGCAGGACAGTTGGACTTCGGGAGGGACTCTGTGCAGCCTGGAGGCATTTAACAGCAGATAAGTGGGGGCGGATTTAGGCCTCTGACTAGACCAACAGAGTTTGATAGTGAAAAAAATTAAAGAGGGGAGGATGGTAGAAAGTTATAAAAACTGGATTTTGGAATTAGACTAAGTACCTTCTCTGTTCATTTCCTAGTTCTGGGATCTTGACAAATTATTTAGATTCCCTATCAGAGTTTGGACCTTAAGTCCCCACCCACTCTCCACCACCACTCTGTGAGTTTAAAGGCTCAGCCATCAGCACAGCCATAATGGAAATGGCAGAAGAAGTGGGATTAGCTAGAGGTCTATGGGTGGTCAAGGGCCATGCCAAGGAAGGGAACGCTGGGACCCTTTTCTTTTGTTCTCGTTTACTCCTCGGGTATGAGGTGAGAAGTCCTGTTTCACTGCAGTAGTCCTGCCACAGTGGGTTGCCACAGTGTAGCCCTCACACTGTGACCTGCCACGATGGGTTGTCACAGTGGGCTGCCTCACCACAGCCCCAAAGCCGATCACCCACGGACTGGCTACCTCAGGTGCTGCTGTATGAAAAGATGCCTAATAAATTCTCTAAATTTCATTTCTTCCTCTTTCAAATTTCAGAGCTACCACCATCGAATGAGGAGAGCGAAGTGGGAAAATGCGGGTGCAGGGACTAAACGCTAGAAACCAGAAGATTTTTCCGAGGGGTGGGGATCAGCAGGGCACTATTTCTTTCTAGTATTTTCTAGCATAAAAGAAGAATCGTAACCCTTCTCAGGTGCAGTGCAACCCATCTGAAAGGGAAGTCAGATTCTCGGTAATCTCTCCAAGCAAGGAGTACAATTTTTTGTTTGTTTGTTTTTTGGTTTTTAAAGACAGGGTTTATCTGTGGCTTTGGAGCCTGTCCTGGAACTAGCTCTTGTAGACCAGGCTGGTCTTGAACTCACAGAGATCTGCCTGCCTCTGCCTCCCGAGTGCTGGGATTAAAGGCATGCACCACCACCGCCCGGTGAGTACAGATGTTTTGATTGTCAACTACATCAAGAAAAGGCGATGGCAGGGCATGTAAAAAGGAAACCGTGAGAGACGAAGGACAGCAGTGGCCATAGCATCACTTGCTGAGCATTTGCTCTCTGTTCCTGGGACTTCACACCCTGTCATTTTCTTCCTCACTGATTGCAAACTAGTAGCAGTCTCATGAAGTGGGGTGTGCCACGACCCTTCGCTGGCAGGGAGAAGTGGAGTTGAGATTTAAACCCAGGCTAAGTCAGTCAACCCCACTCTACTGTGTGTGTGGATCCCAAGAGGTCTGATCCCAGATCCTAAGAAATGGGGGGTGGGTCTGAGGCCCTGGCAGGACCTTCAGGTGATGCTACTCATCCCAAGTTGTAATCATCATCGTGTGATGAGAAGGAGAGGATAAACACTTTATGCATTCCACAAAAATTTATGAAGGGCTGTATGTCAGGAAAAAATGAAATCTTGTTTTCATAGGGCTAAAATTCTAGTGGGGCAGGTAGATACGAAAACTAGCAAGTGAAATATATCGTGTGCTAGTTAGGGATACTTTTCATAGAGAAAATCAAGAGAGAAGGTTTGTAGAGGCCAGGGGGAGGCAGAGGACTGAGATGTACCGGCAGTGCTAAGGAAGGTTTCGCTTCACTCAGGGCTAGTTGTGGGAAACCTGAAGGAGATGGGATAATAGTCATACATCAACCTGGGAAGAACCATCTAGATGGTGGAAAGAGCAACACAGAGGCCCTAAGATAAAAGGGTCCTTGGCATGCTAGCACACACAAACCAAAACCCTCCCAACAGTTGTCATAGTCACACCAGAACAGATAAGGGCAAGTGTGTTGGGGACAAAGCTACAGAGTGGTAGGCACTACACACAAGGAAGTCCGTCAATGCTGAGTAGGATGGAAAGGGTCTGAGAGTATGCAAAAGAAAAGAAATGACTATGTGGTCAAGTTGCCTTTTAAAATTTATGCTTCTACCCATAGATCTGTGTTGCTCTCAACTGGACAGAGACTGAAGTGGGCAGAGGTTAGAGCAGAGATGTGCAGTTATCAGAGGAATGACCCCACACCCACGAACACATGGGCAGCACAATTTGAACTCAATGGTGCACAAAAAAAATTAAGAAGAGTGTATGAAGTTTGGAAGGGGAACTTCAGGGTCCAGGAAGGCAAGGAGGATTGGATGGCGGAAATGATGGTTGGGTATGATCAAAGTCCATTATAAACTTGTATGAAATTTTTGAAGAATAAGCAATAAATATATACATGAAAGAAAAAATCCAATTTCCCCAAATCAGATATTGCAGGCCCACAGTGCAGTAAGACACTGTGTTAGCTACTTTCTGTTGCTGTGATAAAATATCACGACTAGAAGCAACTCAAGGAAGAGAGGGTTTAGTCTGGCTTACAGTTCTAGAAGAATAAGAAGCCATCATGACCCAGACGGCTTTTCAATAGGCAGGCATGGCAGCAGGAGCAGGAAGCTGCCTAACCACATTTCATCCATACACCATAAGCAAAGAGAGAGGCCAGGAACTGAGGTAAGGCCATAAACACACAAAGTCTGCCTCCATGACATGCTTCCTCCACCAAAGCTCCTCCTCCAAAAGGTTCCATAACCTCCCCCAAACAGCACCACTGTCTGAGGACCAAGTACTCAGCTGTGTGAGCTTTTGGGGCATGTTTCAAACCACCATAGGCTGTGGGGGAATGCCTTGCCTTCTGCTCTGCTAGAGCTGAGAGCCTGGGTCAAACAAGACAGCAGCCATAGACTAGAGGGATGTGGAGGGAACACTGGGGGATGATAATAACAGTTGACAAGGAAATCTCCAAAAGATGAACCAGTGATTTAGCTGTAAGTCTTCTCTCTTCTGTTCTAGAGGGCATGAAGCCAGGGCCAGCTAACTATGAGTCTCCTAAGTTTTCAAGGACTCTAGAAGCTGGCAAGCACCCACTGTTTGAGGCCGTCTGTTCATGCCATTCTGGTTAGACTGAATACTAACTGTACCCTTGGGCGCATTTCACAGGGATGGCCTCCTCATCTGCTTACTGCCGTCTCTCTGCAATTGAGAAAACCTTCCAGCAGTGACCAACATTGAGACCCGATCCCTCTTTTGTTCTTATCCGTTCAATGTGTTTATTTTCAAGATTCCATTTGTGGAAAGCATTTAAACAGCATCGCTTAGAAGGAAACAAAAGTCACCAGATGGAAAAATAGACTAAGAGACACACATGCACACATAAACTCCCCAAGCAATCCAGGCAGGGTAGCAGAATTATTGTCCTCCTGCTGTGGACTGTGCAGCTGTGGTAGATAGAAATGCTGTCTGCTTTAACAGCCGGGAATTTTCCAGAAGGGAATGAACACAACCAATGGAATTCTAAGCTACAGTGCCCTTGAAGACACTTTGATGAACCTGTCCCATCCCTTGTAACAACAGTTCCTAGAACTGTTCAGAGGTACTGAATTATGAAGCATAGGCAATTTTATTTTAGAACAATGCCTTCAAGTTGGCTCGCCTTCAAGTGGGCAGGCCTAGCCCTCAAGAGTCCAATCAACACCCTTAGCCATTAGCAGCAGCAAAACTGGTATGATGGGGGTGATAAACATAGTACAGCTCTGCTCTGTAGGAAATCAAGAAAACCAAACTACTTCTCCTGTTCCCCGCCCCACATCAAATCAAACTTACCATTATTTTGCCCAAGTGAGGGGAAGAAACACTGTATTAATAAGCCACAGGTTTGGGCAGAGTAACTTTTATTTACAAATAAGTCCTGACTAGTGTTTCCTTTTTCTTTTCTCTCTCTCTTTCTTTCTTTCTTTCTTTCTTTCTTTCTTTCTTTCTTTCTTTCTTTCTTCCTTCCTTCCTTCCTTCTTTCTTTCTTTCTTTTTCTTTTTTTGACATTAGTTCTCCAAAGGGCTAACACACAGAGAGAAGACAGAAGCACAAAAGGACACTCAAATCAGGACTTCTTAATGTTCCTTTATCCTAGATTGATTTGCATCAGACCCCTGACCTCTATACACAGTGTGTCTGGTATAACATGTTCAGAAGATGCAGGGTGTGGATGGTACTCATAGGAGAATATTAGGCCCTATTCAGACAATACACCCCGACTCTTGGCTGCTCTGTGATACTCAGTAATTTAACTTCCCTGAACTAGATCTTTCCAGTTCTACCTAGCAGTTTCTGCCTCACAGGATTACCCTGAGAATAAACAATAGAATATAAATTGAGAGTCCCTGCACATCCTCAGCTCTGTAAACGGCAGCATTATAACCGCTGTGGGGATGCAGCTTTTTTTTTTCCTTTTTTGTTTTTTTTTTATTGTTAAAAGAGAGATTTACAATTACTCCCCTTGTCCCCGGCCCCAGTTGGTCAGTGATATAAAGGGAACAAAGGAACAGTTGCTAACTTAACTAGAGTTAGTGCCATAAATCAAATCATCACTTTAGAGGCAACTGAAGAAATATTCGTATTCTAGCTAGGTGAAAATTGTTTATTTTCTTTTAGGTTTGTATAAGTGTGGCGGTTTGAAGGAGAATGGCCCAATTTGAATGACGAATGTTTGAATACTTGGTCTCCAGATGGTGGACCTGTTTAGGAAGGATTGGGAGGTGTGGCTTTGTTGGAGGAGGTATGTCACTGGCAGAAGGTTTTGGGATTTCAAAAGCCCAAGCCAACCCCAGTTATCCCTTTCTGCCACGTGATGAGGATCTAGATGTAAGCTGCCAGTGACTTCTGGGGGCCCATAGCTGCCTGCCTGCTGCCATGTCCCTCATCATGGTAGTAGTCATGGCCTCTAATATCCTCTGAAACTGTAAGCTACAAATAAACTCTTCCTTTAGAAGTAGCCTTCGTTATGGTGTTTTATCACAGAAAAACAGAAGTGACTAAAACAATAAACTAACATGTAATTCTACAAATGGTCCAGTGAGCTCATGAGAGTGCCCTTCTCCTATCGAAAGCAAGCGGTTTGTCCTGGAAATAGTCTTACTAATGAAGAGGGTAAATGGGAGTTAAGTAAGCCACAGAGATGGATGCAAAGCTCAGATCAAACTAGATTCTGGCACAGTGTGTGTATGTGGCCGGGGAGTAGTAAGAAACAAAGTGACCCGGAAAATAAAAATGCAATAGACCATAGCAGGGACATTGGACACAATGCAGATGCCAAAGAGAAATAAAAGAGCTGCATTTTCTTCAGGCCTGAGCCGTTTATTGAAAAGACTAACAAGTTACGTTGGTCAGCTCTCCAAGATCTGTCCCGATAATGTATAAACTGAGAGTCTCCTTTCAGTTTGGGGTGAGCATCTGGTTACTTCCCTACTGGATTCTCTATGAAGAATCATTTGCAAAAGCAAAAAACCACAGCCTTCCTTTTCACCAACAGCTGAGTAAGATCCCATTGTGTCTGCTTGCCACATTTTTAGTCTGCGCTTCCATGAATAGACAAAAGGATAGAGCTAGAAAATATTATATGAAATGAGGGGACCCAATTTCAGAAAAAAAAATCTTGTGCCCCCTCTCATATGCTGATCCTGACTTTTAATGTCTGTCTGTGTATAAGTGTTTGGAAAAACGTGACGAGACATGAACCTAGACAGGAGGCCACCCAAGAGTGGTAAGAGTTGTTGATAGCTGGGAAAAGTGTCACAGGTGACTAGAAAGTGGGACGGTTGATATCTGGAGTGGAAAAGCATGACAGAAGGTTCTGGTTTTATTAATCTTATTTTTTATTAAGTTGTGCTTATATAGCTATAATTTGGTTTTTGTTTTTTAAACACAATTCTTTATTGATTTTTTAGTTATTTCACATCATGCACCCCAATGCCAATCACCTTAGAGTCCCTCCAAATCCACCCCCACCCTTGCAGCATGTCCCCAAAGGAATGTCCCAGAAAATTAATTAAGACCAAAATGAAACAAATAAACACAAGCACCTCACTTCTCCATCTTTCCATTACCTCTTCATTCATCCCAGTGGCATTTTGGGCCATGGTGTGTCACACAGTATACCCCTTTGTCCAATCAGTCCCACCCACGAAATGTTCATTGCAATGAGGTCTGGTTCAAGTCCTCTGGCATACCCTCACTGAAACTCCTCTTGGGCATCTGCTGTTTCTTCAAGTCATGGGGATTCTGAGGTTATTGTTCTGCAGGATGTGTCCCTTCATGCACTCCAGCAGGTCCTAGATGGGGTGGATTTTAGGATGGACCAACCCAAGGACAGGGATGTGGGTCTGGGTGGTAGCTGAACTGGTCAGTCTGGGCCACTGAGACTGCCTACCTCAGGCGAGGGGCAGAGCCAGCTCTCCTAAGCCCATGGCATAGGGGCCAGCTTTTCCAAGCCTGTC
Source organism: Dicrostonyx torquatus (assembly GCA_028555095.1). Lineage (NCBI taxonomy): Eukaryota > Metazoa > Chordata > Mammalia > Rodentia > Cricetidae > Dicrostonyx > Dicrostonyx torquatus. The sequence goes on along the minus strand of JAQHUG010000003.1, from coordinate 14,666,194 downwards.
CCATGGAGGCGGGGTGGGACTAGCTCTTCTGATGTAGTGTCCAGCGAGGAGCAGGGCCAGTTCTTCTAGGACCAGAGAGGGGCTGGGCTGGCTTAGCACAACCCTTGGATTTCAACATGCAGAGTTCCTCTGACCCCTGTGGTAACACTGACTATGGACACCATCACAGACCCCAGCTATAGCAGAACACTGACCCAAATATAGCCCTTAGTAGCAGCTTGGGCCTAGATGTCACCATGGCCCTGGTGGCAGCACAGGTCACAAAAATCAGAACAGCTCCAGTGGCAGCAAGGCCCTCAGACACCAACATGGTCTCAGGTTGTCTAGACTCCAGGCATCCGTGTAGTCCCAGGTGGCAACAGGAGCCATGGACATCCACCCAGACCCTGGCTGCTGCTGGGCCATGAACCCAGACATGGCCCACAGCAACAGCCTGGGCCCTGATGGCACCATGACCCTATGTGGCAGCACAGTTCCCCCCCCCCAGCCCAAATCAGCATGACCCTGGTAGCAGCACAGTCCTCAGACACCAACATGGCCATAGGTTGTGGCTCAAATCCCAAGCATCCGTGTGGCCTTTGGTGGTGCCATGGCCACAGACATCAACATAGAATCTGACTGTGGTAGCACCACGGACCCAGACATGGTCCTCGGTAGCAGATGGCTACAGTTTGTTTGCTTGTTTGTGCCACACTGTGTAGATTTTTTTCCTTACAAATTATTTTGCATGCTTGTGCTATAATTCCAAAGTCATTCCGTAGTCCAGAAGGTCTATAACGGGCCAGTATATTACTAGATAGACTGTATCAAAGCGAGTCTTTGCTTTGAGGAAAGAATGTGTAGATGGCAGCTGGAGCATTTTCCTCATGGCCATGCCATTTTAAACCGGGAACAAGGTGTGAGAACCCGGGTAGGTGCGCTACCTCCATCAAGTGGATCCAGAGGAAGGGCTTAGGAAAGTGGGCTGGAGCTACCTAAAACTGAGCTGAACTCATTTATCAGTCAGCAAAGGAGAAAATCAAGACACCACTAATGCTACCCCTGAGAGGGAAGAATGGGCTGAGCCGGCATCCTGACAGACTCCCAAAGCATTATAGTGTTTCCCCAAAGAGGAGAAGTGGACAAATGAGCTGTTTTCATAGGGCCAGATGACACATCGGGCTCTGAAGAGTCCAGATGATTCCCGTAGAAGCCACTGTGGACCACGACACAAACCTGTTTTTCTCAGTTCATAATCTAGTACCAATTTTGAGACCTTGGGCAAATTACTTAACTTCTCTGAGGATGCTCCGGTGTCACCTGTGAAACACAGATAACGGTGCTCAGGGTGGTGTTAGGCATACTGAACGAATGCACAAACCAAAAACAGTGTGGAGCACCAAGTGCACTTGCCAGTCTGGGAATGTGTTGATGCTAGCCTTGAACAGTTTGTATTACTTTCTAAAAATAAAAAGGACTGCTAAGGAAAATTTATGAGAATTCATCTTTTAACTCATATAATTTTCATAAAAACTCTGGAAGTGTTAGCTTGTAAACAATGCCAGATACTCATTTTCTTTATAAATATCTATAATTGAAATCAGCTTTACAAAACAGAACAAATGCAAGTAAATTATATGCATGTGATTAATTACAATTTTTTGTCTTATTAACAAAGGCTTATGTTAATCTGAATTAGGAATGTATAGAGCATCCTTGAACTTTGTGATCTATTCCTTTGAGCTTAATTCCAAAAAACCTTAGGAACCACACTATTCCCACTTCAGAGAAACAGAGCAGAAAATGAGCCAAAACCAAGACGGGGGCATGCTTGCCCCTTAAGAAGTGAGGGGATAGCAAAGAAATAGACATCAAAACTACTAGAATGGCTAAAATTAGAAAGACTGCAAAGAATAAATATTTGTAAGATATGAAGCAATTTGAGTGCCTATCCACTGCTGGCGAGAATATGAAATTATACAGCAATTTGTAAGTGCTAGTTTTAAAAAAAAAAAGCAAATTTGAATACACCCCTGCCCCCAAAAAGCAGCCTTTGTACCTAAGAGGAATAAGAACGCGCACCCATAAAAACGCTAGCCCAGGATCTATACTAGCTTGGTTTTGGTGGCTATGCTAAAACACTAGCCAAAAACAATGAGGGGCGGCATATCATTTCATCTTACGACTCCCAGGTCATAATTTATCAGTAAGCTAGGGAAACCAATGCGGGAACCTGAAACCAGGACTGAAGTAGAGTCCGTGGGGAACCCCTGCTCACTGGACTGACTTCCTCCCAGGCTCACACTCCGCTTTCTTCCTTATGCAGCCCCGGTCCACCTGCCCAGGGATGATGCCACCACAGATGATGCTGGAACCTCTTCCATCAATTAGTTAAGAAAATACCCCACAAATGTGCCCAGTCTGATGGAGGCAAATCCTCTGGTGAGACTCCCTCTTCCCCCGGTATGTCTAGATTTGTATCAACTTGACAAAATCTAACTGGGACAGGAATATTAATGATACCTTTTGTACTGGATAGTTTGATGTCAATTTGACACAAGCTAAAGTCTTACGAGAAGAGGGAACCTCAATTAAGAAAATGCCTTCATAGGTCCCAAGGGGATGCACAAATCTCTCTGGGAAGGGGAAATAGAAGAGATTTGAGGCTGGGCTGGAGTGGAGGCAGGTGGAGATAGGAACGTGAAGGATTGAATTTGATGGTGGGTGGAAGGGAGGAATACTGAAAGAGATGACTGGAAAGGAGGGGAGCATCCTTTCTGGATCAAGTAAAAACCCAGTACAAGGGAAACTTCCAGGAATCTACAAGGGTGCCCCTACCTAGGACTCTTAGCAACAGTGGCTACGTAGCTCAAACTGGCCATCTCTTGTGACCAGGCAAGACTACTCGTGAAAGGAGGGGAAACTAACCCAGCCACACAACCTTTAGCTTGCAATCGGTTCTGTCTATGGGCTGTGCTGGAGTAAGGGCGGCACAGAGATTGCGGGAGTGACCAACCAATGACTGGTTCAGCCAGCAGAGAGCCCACCCCCCTGACACTGCCTGGAGTGCCAAACTCAGAGGCTAGGTAGCCCAGAGACCTAGGATAGAACTAAACATGATTGGAGAGGGAAAAAATGTCTAATGATGCCTAATGATATTCTGGAATGCTCATAGATTTGTGCCTATTCCAGCTGTCATCAGAGAGGCTCCATCCAGCAACTGATAGAAACAGATGCAGAGACCCACAGCCAAACATTGGGTTGAGCTTGGGGAATTCTGCTGAAGAGAGAGAGGAAGAACTGTATGAACCAGAGGCAACAAGAACGTCACAAGACTGGAGGTGGGGCAAGGGGCTGAGAGAATGGGAACATGAGGAATCAGGATGGTCAAGTTGGGGGAGGGAAGGAGTGGGAGAGCAACGAAAGAGATAACTTGATAGAGGGGGCCATTATGGAGTTAGAAACCTGGTGCTTGGGAAGCACCTAGGAATCCACAGGGATGACCCCAGCTAAGACTCCTAGCAATAGTGAGAGGGTGCCTGAACTGGATTTCCCCTGCAATCAGTTTGATGACTACTCTAATGGTCATCATGGAGCCTTCATTCACAGCCGAGATCCATAGACAAGCACTGGGCTGAACTCCGAGATTCAGTTAAAAAGAGGGTGTGGCGGGGGGATTAATGAGATAGCTGAGCTGAGGTTGTGGGAGCTTACAGGCTCTGGACCGACAGCTAGGGAGCCAGCAAGGGATCAACCTAGGCCCTCTGCATCTGGGTGACAGTTGTGTAGCTTGGTCTTTGGTGGGACCCCCTAGCAGTGGGACCAGGATTTGTTCTTGATGCATGAGCTGGCTCTTTGGAACCTATTCACTATGGTGGGATGCCTTGTTCAGCCTTGCTGCAAGCGGCGAGGAGCTTGGTCCTGCCTCAACTTGATGTACCATGCTTTATTGAATCCCATGGGAGGCCTTACTCCTTCTGAATGGAGACAGAGGAATTGTGGATGGGGGTGGTAGAAGGGAGGTGGGGGAGGGGAGGGAGGAGAGAAGGGAGGGAAACTGGTTGGTATGTAAAATAAATTTTAAAAAATGATGAACATCACAAGAAAACCCATAGAAACAACTAACCTGGACTCTTAGGGGCTCACAGAGGCTAAACTGGCAATCAGGAGGCTTGCATGGGATCGATCTAGACCCTTTACATATATGTGACAGTTTTATGTAGCTTGGTCTATTTGTTGGACTCCTGACAGTGGGAGCAGGACTGTCCTTAATGCTTTGGTTTGCTTTTGGGAACCTGCTCTTCATTCTGGGTTGCCTTGCTCAGTCTTAATACAAGGGGAGGTGCTCAGTCCTGCCACAACTTGATATGCCATGCTTTGCTGATATCCAAGCAGAGGAGGAGTGAATTGGTGGGGCCATAGAGGAGGTGGTGGGGAGGGGATGAGAGGAGAGGAGGGAGGAAGGGGAAACTATGGTTAAGATATAAAATAAATAAAGTCAATTTAGAAAAATAGATATATTTTCCTTAATAAAATGCATTTAAATTAAAAAGAAAGAAAAGAAGAAAGAAAAAAGAAAGGAAGGAAGAAAGAAAGGAAGAAAGAAAGAAAGAGAAAGAAAATGCCTCCATAAGATTTGGCTATAGAGCATTTTCTTAATTAGTGATTGAGAGGGGAAGACCCAGGTCCTTTGTGGGTGGTGCCATCCCTGGGCTGGTGGTTCTGGGTTCTGTCAGAAAGCAGATTGAGCAAGCCAGTAAGTAACACCCCTCATGGCCTCTGCATCAGCTCCTGCCTCCAGGTTCCTGCCCTCACTGCTTTTGATGATGATCTGTAACCAAAATAAACCCTCCCCCTCCCAAGTTACTTTTGGTCATGGTGTTTCATCCCAGCAATAGTAGCCCTAACTAAGGCATCTTTAATCACAATACTCAAACATAGGGGATAACTCAAACCTAAGGAGACGAATAAACCAACTGCGGTACATGCGTACATGGAAGTGGTCAGCAAGGAAAACTGTATGGCTATGTAGAGGATGAATCTCATATATATCATACAAACAGAAGAAGTAAACGTGAAAGGGTAGATAAGCATTAATTGATTTATCTGTAGTCACATAAAGGGTAAAATAGTCGACAGCAAAAATAAAAATCAAGCCAGGCAGTGGTGTCTCCCAGCACTCAGGAGGCAGAGGCAGGCAGGTCTCTGTGAGCTTGAGGCCAGCCTGGTCTACAGAGTGAGTTCCAGGTCAGACTGGTCTACAGAGTGAGTTCCAGGACAGGCAGGACTGTTACACAGAGAAACCCTGTCTTGAAAAACCAAATAAATAAATAAATAATGGGAAAAATAAAAATCAGAAAGATGGTGGCTCTGGAGGGAATCTATGAAGGGACTTTTCTGAGATGAGAATCTTTGATTACTTAATAAAAGGTATGTGTGTTCACTTATAACATATCAAATCATACACTTATGATTTCTGCTTTTTATTACATATACAGTTACCTAATGTAACTAGGAAGAGTCTAAACTCTAGTTAGTAGACCTGCTTTCCTCAGCAGTGTGGGGCAGTACTTTCGCTCTTTACTTTAGGTCGAAGGAAAATCAACGCTAAGTTTCTTGTTGTCAGAGGGATAAGTTGCAAACACAAGGATGAAGATTAGATGGTCTCTGAGCATAAGTGGAACTGGAAGTATATGCAAGGAGTCCACTCTTTAATACATAGATGCATGTGTTTCCTAGTACCTAGACACATGGCATCTGTGGGCAGTGGGCACATAGAACACCAGGTCACGGTCCCTAAATACCCCCTTCTGCTAAAATGAACCGAGACTCCCCGGAGGAAGGTCGCTTGTTCTGGGCCTGGGGCATGGAAAGCCCAAGGTATACTGTGGCAGAAACTGAGTAGATTCTTAACAGGAGGTGGAAAAACTCAAGAGGGCTCAGATCACTGGCCAAGTTTGGGCAGTTGGAGAATTGCTGATGACTCACACTCTATCTCTATATAAAGGGAGACTCCGTGTGCTCACCGTTAGAACCACAAACATTTGTGCAAACCTGAAGAAAGTTCTTCCTTATAGAAAGCCCAACTAGCAAGTACAGAAGGAACGATGGGGTTAGAGGGAAGTACCAGTGATGCCGAAACTGGCTCGAAGATGATTAAAATTTGATGAGAGAATATTTACATGTCTCAAAGTATTTCCTCACAAATTACTTGTTACTTACAAATGAGAAAATGAAAACAAAGTGGAGAAACTAGTCAGCTATTGCCTTATCCACCAATTTCAGTACTTGCTGTCGAATTTTGCCATAACAAATATTACTATGGCCGGGCGGCGGTGGTACACGCCTTTAAACCCAGCACTCGGGAGGCAGAGACAGGCGGATCTCTGTGAGTTTGAGGCCAGCCTGGTATACAAGAGCTAGTTCCAGGACAGGCTCCAAAGCCACAGAGAAACCCTGTCTTGAAAAACCAAAAAAAAAAAAAACAAAGAAACAACAAAAAAAATATTACTATGTGTCATTGCAAACTCTTTTCAAAAGGTCGGTTAATTTTGCCATTTACTTTTTATCCCCCCAAACTCCAAACTCTTAATTCTTTTCTTCCTGTCTCCCTC
>JAQHUG010000003.1:14606406-14625327 GCA_028555095.1 Dicrostonyx torquatus | reverse complement strand
GGAGATATCTTTCCTGTAGCCCAGGCTGACCTAAACTCCTGGACTTCAGTGATTCTCCTAGCTTGACTTCCCAAGTAACAGGATTTACCATGGTGCCTGCTGAGAGGGAGCCTCTGTGACTGAATTAATGCACTTACAAAAGGGACAAACAAGGTCTGCCTCCCTCTCACCCAGTCTAACAAAAGAAATGCCCTCACAGTAAATTGGATTCCAGCTCTCTAATTTTGAATTCTGGCCTTCAGAAAGTAAGTTTCTGGATTTTAAGACACTTGGTCTGTACTACTTTAATATGACATTTTGGGGTGACTCCCAATATTTTTAGACTATTAGTTTCCTTGCAAAACTTTTTAAGACCATAGCCAAGAACCAGGGTAAGATTTGGTGGGGTGGGTAATGGTCACAGACATGTCAGCACTTGGGGGGAAATGGTGTCAGTCCCCGAATGTTTTCAAAAGGTCTGTAATCAAATAGACAAATCACACATACATGTGAACTTATCACTTTCTTTCCATCTTAATCCCACAGCTAAAATTCTAGGCAGAGATTATGGCATGGATTAAAATAGCCTGAGAGTATCATTATATGTAATTTGGAAAGTGTCTCACTGGCATGCATCTGCAAGCGCTTCAGGAACTCTTTCAAGCTGTGTTTACATGATATTAAACATCTGGATGAAAACTGAAAAAAATAATCAATTTGGATGGAAAACAAAACAGAAGTGCCGATTTCAGTGTCCTGGCCCCTGGGATTCTGCATGCAGAGCTGTTCTTCACAGCCCAGGAATGAGATAATGAGGAGTAAGATGAGCCATTAAAATGGCCAAGGGGCAAAGGGGGCTTCTGTGGGAAGGCAGACTTTTAAAAAAAGAACTCTATTATGCAAGCAAGGAAGGGCTATAATAAAAAAAAAACTAATATGAGAACATGAGTCATAAAAATCCAAACTTCTGGAGCCAGGAGGCTTGAAGCTTGAAGGTGATGACTTCAATTCAAATGAAACCCCAGCAAATCCTTGTTAGCAGGGGTCTTTCAGGAAACTCAGGCTTCCAGACAGTCAATGAATTCTTCCCCTTCAGATACTTAAAATTTATTTCACAGTTTGTTTTGACTCTTGTATGCAGAAAGCATTTCAAAATGTGGAACTTACTCCCAGGCCTCTCTAGAATTCTCTGAAATACATTTTGCCATGATTGCTATGTTAGTTAGCTCAGTATGTTATATATGCGTGTGACTCAGTGGGCCCTGGCTGTGGACTTCCACTGCCATCTCTAGTTTTTAAGTTTTCTCATTCCTTGGCTTTGTTCTTGTAACTTGTGTTAGAATAGGCTCTGTCAGAAACAGACTCTGAAATAAAGACCTGATATATTTTTGGGAAGTAATCCCAAAGTATGCCCCCAGTGGATGCTGTCATAGGACAGGAAATGAGAAGGTAATCTCGGCTGATGGATTAGCTGGAGGCCACTTACCTTGAGGGCATCTGGAGCTCATTGCCCTGGACTTCTCTATAAGGCAGTATAGAGCTGGACTGGAGGAGGAACTGGAGGCTTATTCTCCATCCTGCCCACCATTATTTAGGGTTCATCTTTCACTTCCATTTTCAGAGGCCTGAAGTTCCCTTCAGTAAGAAAGGAAGCCACCTGGGATGCAAAAAGGAGAGTGATAGGCCGTGTGGGCATGGAAAGGAATTATTACACCCAGCTCTGGTGCCTACCCCACCTTCTTGTTCTTGTGCCTTGCAGTTTGGGGATAAAGAAAGAAAACTAGACCATGAGGAAGAGCTGAAGAGACTTACTGGTAACATTTTCAAGTAACTTGGGACCCTTTCTTCCTGATTTCCTTCTGGCTCTTGGCTATAGTCACAGTAAGTTTTGCAAGGAAACTATTAGTCTAAAAACATTGGGAGCCACTCCAAAAAAAAAAAAAAAGCCAAGCAAATTAATGTTTTAAACAAAGTGAAAGTATTCGTAAACACAGCTATGTTAGGCGAATTCTCCAGCGGTGTGTACTGACTCCTTTCTGCTATTTCAGGTGGTCAGGATGGCCAGGTCTCGGAGTATCAGAGTATAAGGAGGCCGATGTTTCCGAAAGAGCACCCAAATGGGGGTGGTGGGACTGAGGCAAAGCACGGCTCACTGTTTCACACTGGCACATGGCTCTTTGCTGGCAGAGCCTGAAGGGGAACGTTGGACCGGAGAATGTATAAGGATCCCAGGAACAAAACATTCTGGGTTACAAACAAGATTATTTCCTTTCTCCTTACCTAGTGGAAAAACATGTTATCAGAACTGACTCAGAATCTCACAGAGAATGTGGTCCCGGAATTGGAGATCTGGGACAGTCAGGCAGCCCTTGAGTTATAGCCAGTTCAATAAAAGTTAGGCCAAAATCAGACTTTAGTTTGCTGTCCCTGGACTAGAACAAGGCTGGCAAGAGTAGGGTCAGTGACGAGGGTAATGTCATAGTGTGGCAATGTTCAAGCCTATGGTGGGGGTCACACAAGAGGCTGAGATGGGAGAGTCACTAGAATCCAGTTAGGGTGACATACAAGAGCCCATCTTTTCAAAGTCATGGACAAGAGTTATGAGAGCTAGATATAGGAAGGAAAAAGTAAAATTAAGAGACTCATGGAAGAAGTGGCGTTAGAATCTGATAAGACTTTGGATGCCAATGTAGAAATAATACAAAAATTAGAAAGCAAACGTTGTCACCACTAGTCTGGGAATGCAAAGCCTTTGGTCACAATGGGGACTTTAGAAAGACAGATTGCTCCATGCCGAAACTGGACGTCTGCATCTCACTGACCCTACTTCACACCAGAGGACAGGAAGACACAACAGACTGTGTTCTTGGGTTCCAGAAGCTGTCCTTTTTTCCTGCCTGCAATTCCCCCTCTTTGTAACTTTGCTGAAACAACACTTGTGTGAAAGGTGAAAGCAAGTGTCCTGTACACTTGTCTTCCAAATCTATCAAGAGGAACTAATGTATGAATTACAGGAATGGGGAAGACAGACTGAGTTCCTAACTTCTAACAATTATGTGCCTGAGACAAAAATACACACTGAGGAAAGAAACAAAATTCGCAAGGCTAGAAAAACACCAGCCAACTGGAACTATGGTGTCAATATGCTCTGCTCTGGGGGAAGGCTAATATACTTGAACAAGGTCGCTAACCTGAAAAAGCTTTAATAAGCCCAATCTCTCCTAAACGCCTATATAACACAAATTTGGCAAAGATATAAAACCCAGACAAGATTATTACTAACAGCCAAAGGAGAAAATTGCTGAAGCACTGAAAACTTCCATAGATGATATATTTTGAAAAGTGTGTGTGTGTGTGTGTGTGTGTGTGTGTGTGTGTGTGACTGTGGGTGTTTAAGAAGGCATTGGATTACCTAGAGCTGGAGATACAGGAGGCTGAGTCACCAGATAATGAATGCTGGGAACCAAATTCAAGTGTTCTGCAAGAACAGTACATGCCCTTAACTACTAAGCCATCTATCTCTCCAGCACTGGATAATATGTCTTAATGAGAGTAGATGTGATATTTTTGGCTAAAGGAGGATTTCCCACATCTGCAGTCACGTTTGAGGTGTGAAGACATTCACATCAGCAGCCAAGAAGCCAGGCAACAGTAGAGACACTCCCATGGGTCCTGCTTATGTATAAAAGTTATGATATTAATTTATGGCCTTTCTCAGAATGATCCAAGGTGTATGGTGACCAGAGTTCAGACCCAGGACTTAGAAGATTCCTCCAGTAGAAGAGTTCATGGTTTCAACCAGACAGACTGGCCTTGGATCAAAGGGGAGGAATCCATACGGGGACTATGTCAAGGGAAGATTTGGGAAAGAACATGTAGGCTAGACTAAAAAGAAGAATGGACAGTTTGAAAACCCAGGAAAGAGAAGCGAGGAAGAGGAGAGAGAGACAAGGACCACAAAAAGAGGTTTTGGTTAAGTCCTGTTTTGAAAACAGGCTAGCAGCAGAGAGAAAATGAAGAGAAAGAGCAGTATTAGAGAAAGAGTGTGTGAAGCCAGCGGGAAAGGGATAGGAGCACTGGCAGGTGGAGGGGCCACAAAGGAATTGTAACATGACGGTGCATCTTAAACTAGGCCAGAGACCTGGGTTCTAGCTCCACCTACCCCTAGCTCTGGGTGAGGCGCTCTATAATTTTAGATGTGTTTTTTCCCATCTAGAGTGACGAGGTTAGACTGGCTGACCTTGAGCAGTGACAAGGTTAGACCGGCTGACCTTGAGCAGTGATGAGGTCAGTCCAGCTGACCTTGAGTACCCTTTTCCCATTCTCCACCCCTACATTCCACACACACATTATGAAACTAGAGACTTACATAAATGAAGCCTTCCAGATTGGAACACGTATTTAGCTTTCCTAAGGATAAAATTTTTGAAAAGAAGAATAAAAGGTTCCACTCAACACTTGGCAAGCAACATTTGTTCTGTATAATAATTAGCAAGTAAGCATTATTGAACTAGTTTGTCATATAATTACAATAAAATTAAAACGGGAAAATTTAGAGCGTTCAGTTTTCCTTTCCCCAGATCAGAAGAGTTATTAACATAAACCATGGAGAAGGGTTGTTGAAGGCATAGCCAGGGGAGGGAGCCAGTGTCAGATGAAGAGCTGAGGTCTAGCAAACCTGAGAGTTCTGGGTTCCAATCTCGCCTGCCACTCCCAGAACTTGAACACGCGATTTCTCCAGTACTTCAACTGGTATCAGTGCTGAGGACCAAATTCAGATCCTCTGCAAGAGCAGTTCATATCCCTAACTTCTAAGCTATTTCTCCAGCCCCAGATAATGTCTTCATGAGAATAAATGGGTTCTTAGCTATAGGAGAATTTTCCACATCTGCAGTAGTGTTTCAAATGTGAATCCAAAAGAATCCTAAAGAGTTGGAGCTCCAGCTCCCCCAATATCTCTGCCCATGATTATCCAGGAACCAATATTCTTCTGACGAGGTCCTAATAAATTCAAATTAGGAAAGCATTTTTTTCTGTTTTCAAAGAAGACAGAGCAATTTTGGGAAGAGTGGAGAAGTGGAACGGGGGTTAGTGAGGCAATCTGAACATTTGTCGCAGCAGGCAACCAGTGCCACTCTGGATTGGAAGGACACAAGACCAGAGAGGCTGCGACGGTAACCTAGCTACTGGGCTACTGCGATCACCTGAGTTTCGTGGTGGTCACAGAGGAGACACAGCTGCCATCAGAAAGCCAAGATTCAGGGACAGAGAGCTGGGAAGAAAGTACTTGATACTCGTTTCCTGGCCCCACCCCAGACTTCTGCCAGCTAAAAAAAACAAACAAAGCCTACAAAAGCAGAATACTATACAGCCAACAAGGGGAAAATTTCAAAAGATACACATTCTAGTTTGCTTTCTGTTACTGTAAGAAGCACCGTGAGAAAAAGCAACCTGGGAGGAAAGGGCTTACTTGGTCATATCGTCATGGCAGGAACTTCAGCAGCCCAGGGACCAGAAGCAGTAGCGATGGAGGAACTCTGCTTGCTGCATTTCTCCCAGCCCAAGGCCAGCTACTAGCCTTAGACAGCCCTTGCCTAGAGATGGTACAGTCCAAGGTAGGCTTGCTCTTCCTACATCAATTAGTTTAAGAAAAGTCTCCACAGACATGCCCACACATCAATTTCATGGAGGCAAATATTCAACTGAGGTTCCTTTTTTTCTTTTTCTTTTTTCCGTGTGTATCAAGTTGATCAACTATCACAGAACATTAGCAAGGATTATAACTAGTAGGATTAGTAAGGATTTTTTTCTTCCTTTTTACTTATTTATATTTTCCTGTTTTCCATGGCCCTAGTGCCCTGCATTTGAAAGAAGGGATGGGAATCATAAAAACCTATTTTTGCTAGAAAGAAAGAAATGTAGAAAGCTGCTCCTTTCTTTCAAAGTTGTCTTCCAGCTCCTTGTCCTCTTAGAACAATACAAAACTACCTGTAAGAATCAGCTCCTACGGAGCCAGGATGGTTCTGGCAGAAGCTACCTTACGTCTACCTTGAGATAACTTATCAATAACGAGGCTTACAGAACTCCTTGTCTCCTGGGTCAAGGCCACCTCAGTCCAGAGAGGAGCACACTTGAATCTGGAGCTGGAGCACTGGAAACCACCTTCCCTGAAGCCTCCCTCCCCTCTGCTGTCAAGAGGTTTGCAGACACTCCCTTTCCATCCCACAAGAGGAGACAGGCAGATGAGTCATAGCCCTGGCGCAGATGAAAAGAGTATTATTGCCTTAACAGAAATGGGTCTACTTTACTTTCTATGTCTTGACACCTTACAGACAGAGATACTTTTCCCAGTATAGTAAACAATTCTATTCGCTGCTAAGAAATGGCCAAAGAGAGTTAGATGTTCTCTTGGCTTCAGAGTTATCAAGCTCCAAAGATTTCGTGGAAACACCAAAGAAGGCAGATTGTAATTCTCTGACTCTAGATTCAGGTCTGCAGAGTAAGGCGATTCTTCTAAAAATACACAAAGGCACTAATGAAATCTATTTCCCTTTTCAGCTCCTAAAGAGTTTTTTTTTATTTTATTTTATTTTTTAATTTTTTTTTGAGGGAAAAAAAAAGCCAGGATGGGTTTGTAAAGAGAAAGTCGCACTTTGGATGTCACTGTCTTCCGTCATGAGCTGTTGCTCTGAGGGCTTCTCTGGCACTGGCTTTTCCATCTGGGGGCACAGATAATGTAACATTTCTCTTTACACTCGAATGCCAGCAATCAGTTCCCTTTGTCTTGTCCCATGATGACATAATGCATATCATAGGAAACCAGAATGGAGACATTATTTAGTTTGGATCTCTCACTTCTATTGTTTAATTGTACATACAATATTTCATTCTCCATCTGTCTCATTCCGCAGAAAAGAATAGGCTAGGAAGGGCTAACTGAATAGGGATTACTGTGGAAAGACTTAGCTCCTGCACTTCCCAGGGCACCTTGACCAGTTCTTCCTTCTCTGCACTCACAAGCACTTACTCTGAGCTCAAATAAGCTGGTCTGGTGTCAGGAATATGTGTTCCCAGGGCTTTTCTGTTGGTCTCAGCACAAGAAGTCCCTGCTTAATTTTTGCTGTTAGACACGATTGTATCCACATAACTCTCATAGAGCATCTGTCCATGAAACATATACAAACAAATAAAAACAAAAACAGGCCTACCAAACGCAAGGAAACAAAGTATAAGGCCCAGAGAACAACTCATATACCTGTTGTTGAATTTCAGCTTGGCATTTAGAGACTCTCCCCCACCTCCACCCCCGTGTGTGGTGTGTGTGTGTGTGTGTGTGCGCGCGCGCGCGCGCGCACACGCGCACGCGCGCGCCAGGGACTGAACTCAGAATCTTAGACATGCTCCACAAGCAGTCTTAGTAACATGTGTCACTAAGCCACATGTCCTTCATACCAAATGCCTTTGGCCTAGCGTACTCAGTTGTGAGAAATCACTGTTAAAATTTTCCTCTGAGAAGTGGCTAGAGCAAACTTTTAAAAATTCTTGACTCTTTTTTTTTTTTTGGCAGGGTCTCACCCTGCAGGACAGTCTGACCTGTAACTCATTCTGTAGCCCAGGCTGGTTTTGAACTTGTGGCCAGCAGTTCTGTCTCAACTTTCCAGTGCTGGGATTATGAGCATGAGCTATCAGATCTAGCACAGCAACCTTTTAAAATGACCCAGCCATTTCTTTCCTGAGCATTAACTTGGATCCAATTTTGCATTCCTTTTTGATTTTTAGTTTAAAAAAAATAGGGTTTTGGTTTTATTTTTATCTAAATGACACCCATTAGACTAAGGAATTTATGCTCTTTCCCTTATCAAACATTAAGTGTACCAGCATTGGGGAGTTACTTCCACGCCCACCACTTTTCCTCCTTCACAGGACACTATGAAGGAAATACTAATACAGGAGGAGACAGAGAAGTTGGGCCGTTTGCCCAAGAGCACACTTCTTTATATAGGGGCTTTTTTTTTTCATCCAATCCAGCTTTTATCACTGAGGCCAAGGAGTTTGGTCTTCCAGAAAACTTTCCCCTAGAACATAAAGTAGAGCTTCAGTAATGTTCTGTGAGGTCCGCCTCACAGGCTGGTAGCCAGCAAGACCCAGAAATCCTCCTGTGGCTGTCCTCCATGGGGTCAGAGGCACCTGTGGGGGCCACAGGGGGCTTTTAAATTCGGTTCTCGGTGCTTGAACACCAAGCATTTTTACCCACTAGCCATCTCCCCAGAAAAGAAAACGTTTTTTTAAAAAAATCAATTCGTGCCTCTTGAGTTGGAGGGAAAAAATGGCACTGATCATGATTGCCAGGGTGGGTCTGGTCTTCCAGGCCAACTCAGGCTGGGCCCTCACCCAGCTCTCAGAACCAGCTCGACAGGCCACGCCCACGCGGAGAAGAGCAAGACTAGTAGTTTCCTCCCTCACTAGGCGCATAAGGCCGGCTGCTTGTTCTCTTACAAGCGAACCGGCATTATATATCCCACAATATTCCTGCAAGACCATTCGCCCACTTTTCCACGCGAGCAAACAGACACACAGAGATTTCACTCAAGTGTCTAAGGGGTGAAATTGAACTAAAACGTGTGCAGCCTCACAACCCTAAACCTTAATAATAACTCCTTCTTTTTTAATGGTCAGAAGCGCTTTTTCACTGAAGAATTTTGCAAACTTTGCCACACCCAAAGAAGGGGACTTCTGACTTCCAGGACCCGCACCACCTCGCTGGGCTCCCATTCCAGGGCTCTGGGTGTAGAGGAACCCGGACTACTTAATCCCAGCCAGGAGCCCTGGGGCACTGGACACTCCTCCTCCCCCTCTCTCACATCCTACCCCCTCCCGTCCCCCTCCTGCTCCCCCCCCACACTACCCTCGCGTGCAGGCACCGGCGGGCGGCGGGCGGGCCACAGGAGCAGGCTTGGCCTCTGCGGAGCCGCCCCCTGGCCCTAGTGTCTGGCCACACACTGCCCACTCTGCTCCGTCCGGGCTCCAGTCTCTTTGCAGCCCATACCGAGTGTGCCACCGCCACCCGAGCCGGGACGCCGGCTCCAGCGCCCCGCAGCCGGGCGGTGGTGGATGCGCGGGCGGAAGCCCACAGTATGGATTCAGATTCTGGAGAGCAGAGCGAGGGCGAGCCTGTGACTGCTGCAGGTAGAGAGGGGGCAACCCTGCCGGGAGGGCTGGGGTTGGAGAGGAGGGGAGGCCAGTGCAGGAAATCGAGAGTGTTTCTTGGAGCTGCGGGGCAGGAGGCCAGTCCCCCAGCAGCACAAGATCTTCCAGATCAAAACTGGGAACTGGTTTTGGGGCGTCCTCCTACCCCACGACACTTAGGTGCATCGGAGGGACAAGAGGGACATTTACCCATGGATCACACTGTGGCGGGGGTCTCCAGCGGCGGCCTTGAGGCTCACTGCTGGGTGGGGTGGGGGTGGGAGGCTCGAGAAATCTATGCCGTGTAGTTTTCTGCGGAAACCGGCGCAACCCTTTGGAAGTAACTTTCCGTGTGTTGCTGGGTCCTCCATCCTGGGGCTGTGAGGCCATGCCTCAGAGTCGGTGGGAAGAAAAGACCCGTGGGCAGAGCTATTGGCTCTTGGCTCGGCTTGTGTCTGCGGTTCTTGAGACTGCTGGGCAAGCCGGCACAGAAGTGCTAGCCCAACCCTGTGGCGTGGCTAGGGGAGGAGGGCCCTGGATGAGGGGTCCTAAAGCAGTCGCAGTGACACGCAGAACTGGTCTTCCCCTTTAAGAGGCGCCACAGGCTTTTCATAATCAATAGTTATGGAAGCAATAGGATAGGTGACTGCTTATTAGGAGAGAAATTAATGTCCTCCTCCGCCTTTCCCCAGTACTGAGCAACAGGAGGAAGCTGCCCACAACCGTGGGTCTATTTTCCGCCAGACTTAGCCCACCTCCACCAGCAGCTCTGCCCCCACCCGAGGTCCAGGCTCCAGGACCCGTCACTTTCTATCGGCAATCATAGTTCTGTGCACCCAGTACAGCCCTGAAAATGTACTTGCCCTACAGACTGTGACTGCCTGCTGGGAACCTCCTAGCACAGACCTATACACCTTCAAGTCATCACGTTTTTCAAGGCACGCTCGAGGGCCAAGCGTGGGGATCAATGGGTGGAAGGCCTGTTAGATCAAGCGTGGGTGTAGGAAATGCTTGTTCAGGAGTCAGAGTAGGACAACATCTAGCTAGGGGGCTTTTGTTCTTGTTTGTTTTTAATATTTTAATCTCCATTTTCAGAGGTCGAGGTTTAATAAAGGGCTTTCCCAGACTCCTAGTCATGGGCCCTGGTACTTATCTTTCTGAGCTGTGCTTACTCCTCAGAGGGTAGCTGTGGTCCTCAACTTAGAATGGGTAGGATTCATGGGGCAAGGTAGGCAGAAAGGGAGGTACCTGTGTGTGAGTGAGGCTTCCAACGGCTGTGCTAGGGAGTCCTGCTCGGTGTAGTACGTGTGGATGTCGTTCATAAGCGCTCTCCTTTGGCATGCGTTTGTGTTTCTGTGACTTTAAGGTGCCAAGATTTTGCTTCCCAGGTGGCTTTTGGATCTTCTCTAATCATGGAATAATCCAATAGGTGTATTTAATAGGCATCTGTGAGTATCTAAGTATATTTCCAGAGCTTGGGGGAGACGGACACCAGACATGCTGTCACTGACACTTGAGCAATGTCAGTAGCTTTGCCACGGTCCGTCTACCAACTTATTCTGTGGGTGGAAGCTGGGGGACTGAGGGAGACAGGGAAGAGGGCAAGGAAACTCCTTAACAGGGAGGAGGGAGCTGGACAGACTCCAGGGCGCTTGGTAGTCAAAGGAAAAGAGAGAGAAAGAGCACATGTACACCCTGGTGTGCCCACCCCCAACCGGCTGCAGCTCCGAATGCCCCTGTCTGTCCAGGTGACTGACAGTTTGCGTGAGAAGGCCACTGCACAGCTGCGCAGCTAGCAGCACGCGTTATGGCTCAGGTCAGATGCGCCTGGAAGAGCAGGGGCAGCCAGCTCTCCCAAGCTGTCACCATTTGTTTGCACCTTACAGTTTCCTGCAGTCACTTCTTGCCTTGTGTGCTTGAATCTCACGACTTGAACATTTATTTTAATGTCATGAGCCATTATGCTAAATGGCATTTAGTCTCATTATTTCCAGTCTGAAAGTGTTCTCCTTTGGGACAAAGCTCCAGAATTAGTGTCACTTCTCCGTCTTGCTTTGCTTGCATCCTGTTGCAGACACTTTGT
The DNA here is from genome assembly GCA_028555095.1 of Dicrostonyx torquatus. Lineage (NCBI taxonomy): Eukaryota > Metazoa > Chordata > Mammalia > Rodentia > Cricetidae > Dicrostonyx > Dicrostonyx torquatus. The sequence continues at coordinate 14,614,079 of JAQHUG010000003.1, read as the reverse complement.
TGCAGAGTCAGGTGTAATTTAAATGACAGACACCCACCCATAGAGGCTGTCCTTTGCCCTAGGAGAAGCTGGCATTGTCCTGTGAATCTGTACCTCCTCCAGGGGAGAGTCTGTAACTGGGAAAGATGGCTCCTGTGCACACACACACGCTTACTTTGTAGGAGTTGAGTTGTAAGGACTGTGGCCTCCTCTGCACATAAGATATCCTGTATAAGGTTAAGAAAAGAATCTCTAGGATGAGAAAGACCTTAGTGTCTCTCTCAGGGGCAAGTTACTTCTCTTTCTGACCTTAGTACTACCAGAATCAAGTAAATAACACCTAGAAAGTGTTCTTGGCCATTTCAGTAAATGGCAGCTGTCATTTTACCCACTTAGGTTATCTCTAAGAACCCCACTAAATAATCAAACTTAGTGCTTTAGAGTAAAAATTGCAAGGCATTTTATATATATATATATATATATATATATATATATATATATAGAGAGAGAGAGAGAGAGAGAGAGAGAGAGAGTAAAAACTGCAAGGCAAACACACACACACACACACACCCATATATATTCAATAGAATTGTCTTGATTCCACTGATTAGTGGACAGGATTTCGAGTTGTCTTCTCAGGTTACATGTGAGTGCTAGAAGGATTTTGCTTACTTCTCATCTCCACTCCCCTTCCAGCTCAACAAGATGGGGACCTTGTGACCTTCCGCTTTCACTGTCCTCTCCTCCGTCTAAGGGGTGTTGAAAAAGGCAGAGGCCACCTCAGCCAGTCCACTTGCTAATGCAGAGATGGGTGCTCCCCTGTGCTGTGCTACTCCAAATGGAAGAGGAGTGACAAGTCTCCTCCCAGTGCTGCTCCCACTCTGTAAACCTCTTACTACTGTCCAGGTGAACTTCCCCATGGTGGTCACCTGTTGGCAAGGAGCGAGGCAGTTTCCATAGACGACTTGCTTTTTACTGCTTTCGGAGACTCCTTGAAAGCTCCTCCCATTTGGTATGGGGTAGACTCTCATTGAGTAACAGACATCCTGGGTTCAGAAGGGTTGGAGAGAGAGGTTTGAGCATGCCATTTGTAGAAATCTTCCCCCACCCCAGGAGGCACAGGATGATGTTTCTATGCCATTCTGCCGTCTGCATCTCCCCTGCTTTTCTGTCATTTTGTGGTTCATTCTGTGATTAGGAAAGCAGCAGAGTTTAGGGAACACTGGATTCGGTCCAGAGACTCCACTGTCAGCAAATCCATCATCCATCTCTTGGAAATCCTAGGGCTTGATATATTAATTCTGAAGGGAATGAGAATCATTTCTAAGAAGCAACGGGGGAGTAGCATTAGCAATATCAATTTTTTCCCTTCTGGTTTGGAAAATCAAGAGAGTCTGTCTGCTCAGTCAAAAGCAAGAGAACTGCATGAACCACCAACTCCCTGGTTCAGGAAAGTCAGGCTGATTGTACCTGAGGAGGCACTGCAGAAAAGCACTTCCATGTGATGGGGTCTCTGCACGAGATAGAAAATGGCAGGCTCTCACTGCCTTTACCATTTCGTCGAATCGTCTGTTGGTCCATGTAATAAGCAATAGGTAGATTTGGTAAAATTGTCAAGAGGAGACAGACATTCCAGGAGCTAGAAAGTTTGAGCAGAGGGACAGGTAACCAGAGAGGCAGCTGGAATTCTGGGAGTTCTCAAGAAATAAAACAGTCAGTGTAGGGCAGACTAACTAGAAGGCCTGGAAAACTTGGGAAGGGGTGTCCCATGATCATTGGGCAGAGACATGGCCAACAGAAACCACCTCCAGACATCACTTCTTGCAGAGATGAGGAAATGCAGGGATTCCTGAGATTCCGCTTTCCGAGTGTGAGCCCAACGCTGGAGAGGCTGGCGGCGTGGATGCAGGACAGAGGAAGGATGCAAAGGCACTTCAGAGACAGCAGCACAAGTTACTTTACAGGCTGCACCAAGGCAGTGATAGGAAAATGAAGAGAGACAGGGACGTGTGCTGAGCTGGGGTGAGAGTGAACAGTTGAGTGGAAGTGCCCTGGAGGCAGAGAAATGCTGGGGTGGACTCTGGACACTGCCAATGTTCTCCAGAACCATGCTCCTTACCACACTTGACAGTGAGGTTTTGTTCGAAGGGTCTTTTCTTCTTTGGCACTAAAGAAAACTCTGCAGGTGTGTTTGCAAGTTTAGGGGTCTGCTGGTTCCCAGTGTCAGGTTAATTATGTGGGCTATTAATTACCCTTTGCTGACAGATTAATGATGAGTGAGATGGCCAGCTGAAAGCAGAGATGGCCTGAGCATACTGTACCATTTGGCTATTAGTCAAGTTCCTTTTCTTGTTCCTGTTTTTGAAGCTTAAACTGGTTTCTGTCCTGCCCACACAATGAGCTGTAGTGTTTTGATGGTCAGGAACTCATCTTGTGTTTCTGTGGATTCTCAGATTCTATGGATGAAGTTTTAATACACATCTGAGCGTCTGGAGGAACTTCCTGGGAGCTTCACCCTGAAGGCCAGGCCAGCGGCAGAAGCTTTCCCTAATACATAGAACTGTTGGTTGTGTTGTCTTGTGCTTTGTTTACAGTGCTTGGCGATTTCTGTACTGTCTTGGACTCTGTTAGAAATGATGAGGAATTGTGAAGAGAGACAACAGAGTCTGTTCTGTCCTCCAGAGTTTGGCACTGCATGGGGGAAGCAGGTTAGAGATACTGACGACTATAATGAGTGAAGATTCTAAATCTCGCTTGCCTGGGATTGCATCCTTCCTTAGCATTGGTCACCATATTCAGTATTTTATGATCGTTCCTATACTGGACTATTATATTCATTAGCTCCCTAATGGGTAGAACTGGCTCTTTTTCATCTGTAGCAGCCCACCCCAGACCTCCTATGTGCCCTAAACCCAGTGGCAGGCTGTTGGATGTCTGGACACATAGGAGCATGTATGGACACATGGGTGGTAGGTTGGTTCTCCAGGAAGCAGACTGAGGTAGAAGTTGGCAGTACGAGGATCGGTTTTGGTTTAGTTTTGGCTTTGAACTTCTTTTGGGATCAAAATCTGTAGAAGAAGAGGTGAGGGCGAGGGAGACAGGAAGCTGTTTGCAGTCCTGTTAGGTGGAGGGGAGCGCTTACTCCAAACTGAATCCGTGAAACTGGGCGATCCTAGCAGGATGCAGTGTAGGATTTGGAACATGGGGCCAACACAATTTGTTCTCACGGGAAGTTTCTGAAATAGTGTATATGAATATGTACATATAAAACCAGTTCCTGCATCACTTTTCTCTTTAAGGAACTGTGGTACCTGCTTTTTTATTTTCCAGGCAAATGAAATCCTTGTCCCTCTCTCCACCAGCTTTCTCTAATGGGTTCATTCTCCTCCACAACTGTCACCAGCTTCCAATTTAATCCACATTCAAATCTCTAGAAAGATACTCTATAAATAATTTTGTTTAATTTTTCAGTTACTTGACCTCTAATTTATATAAAATGTCTGTGTAGGTGGGTGTTTGGGGTGTATTCTATGTAAGTCTGTAGAGAGAAGAAAAAGAGGGCCGAGGGTGTATCTCAGTGGTAGAGTGCTTGCCTAGCATGAAGAGGTGTTGGTTTGGGTTCCCAACACCGTAAAGAGGAAAAGGAAGAGAGGGAGGCAGGGAAGGAAAGAAAAAGGAGAGAATTTAAAGGATAAGCTTCATTTACCAGCCCCTCCCAGGACAAAAGCCCTATAAGATGAGTGAATACCTTCCAGCTCCCATGTATGTTGAGGCATAAGAATTCGCTATTTTTGTTTTGCAATAAGAAATGTTGCTTTTGGTTAAATGCTTACTGAGTTTCTTAGACATCATTGCTTGGGAATACATTTGAGCCTGTTCATGGAAAATCTGCCCGTGTACGGACTATAAAAATGGAAGGCTTGGCAGCACAGAGAGTGCTGGACACACCCTAATAGAAACCAGGATTTTGTAATTCAGTTCTCCGGGAAGAAAAGGAGACACTTTCGTGGTGTCCAATATTGCTTAAACTAGAGAAACCACAGAGACAGCCACTGGCTGCAAGATTCTGTTTCAAAAGTAAAGCATGCTTTCTGTGAACTGCTCTAGTCTGAAAAGTAAGAATTTTGGTACTGGCACACAGCTTGGGGGAGACCTCCAGCTTATTTTTTGTGTGGCAGAGGCAGCCACTTTTCATGTGAGACAGGAAGTAGGACAGCACACGTGTATGTTCTGTGTCCCCAGCTTGGGGCCTGCGGTTCAACTGGAAGGCTGCAAAACAGGGAATGGGGTAGGAGAAGGACGTGAAGGACTTTTCTGCAGCTGTTCTTTGCTGCTACCTTGGAATCCTGTTTCCTTGGTTTCTGTTGGATAAAATTAAGGAAGGTAGCGAGCAAAGACTGGCATTGGGAATTCTGTGGTAGGAGAAGCAAGGGCCTTATGTGGCCAAACAACAGGGAGACAGGAGGATGGTTTTCCCCCCAAAGTCCAACCCTAAAATAGTACATAATTTTTAACTTTACATAAGTCCTTATAATGTCTTAGTGACATGGTTACTTATTCCTGTGGCATTTCACCTTGAACTAGCCATCCTTCTGGATTAAAAACTAGGAATAGCCTAATTTTCTAGGCAAGGAAATAGAAGCACAGAGTGTAAGTAACTGTCTCAGGACTGTGCAGCTTGTGAGTGGAAGCAAAGCCACCGTAAGTCCAAAACTGGATTAGATCGACGGTGTCACTAGGCTGCTTGGCATATCTGCTCAGTTCCCTCCGTACCCAGAGCCCTAACAACTGGGCCCGTCTGTTAGTTAGGGCATTGCTTCTCCATGGGCCCTGCTGTGAATTAGACATACTCTGCATTAGTAATCACACATGGGCAAGGATCAACCCACATAGGCGATAGAGTGGACTGATGGAGCCTGTTTCCGTGTCTGCTTTCTGTGGCTGTAACAAATGCTTAAAACTGTGTTAATTACCAAGAAAAGGAGCTACAAACCTAGGTTTGGGTTCCTACATGATAGTTTAGTTACTACTTTTCAGGAACATTCTTTTCAGGGCTCGTAGGAATGAAAGCTCATGGTAGATCTTGTGAGAACAGAGCAAAGAGGAATATTAGACGGGACCTGAAGAAGATGTGTGCTTTTCCCGAGAAAATAGTTATCCAAGGCAATCCCAAAAAGATGAAAGACAGCTTTATCTGGAAAGTGTGTTTTATATGTGAACAAGAGTCCCTGTTCTTTAGTGTTTACCCACAGAGGTAAACACAACAACAACACACCAAACCTCATTTGGCTGCATGGCCAGGCAGGCTGAGAACTGGGCTGGTAGGCTAGGTCCGCTGACTTCAATCTTCCTCCCTAAAACCATATGTAATTGGGTTTTGTAAGCAAAGAACTGTAATTATTCTAGGGTCTGAGATAGCCACCTGTCTCCTAGTCTGTCTTCTGTTGCTGTGATAAAAGACTGACCAAAAGCATCCTGGAGGAAGAAAGTACTTAGGGTGCCTTACAGATTACAGTTCACCCTTGAGGGGAGCCGAGGCAGGAACTGAATCAGAGATTGTGAAGGAACACGGGTTACTGGCTTCTTCCTCGCTTCCTCAGCTCAGGCTCACCTGCCTTAGGATGGTATCACCCAAACTGGGTTGGGCTCTCCTATATCAATTAGCAGTTAACCAAATGCCCCGCTGACATACCCACAGGCCAATGTGATGGAGGCAATTCTTAAATTGAGATTTCCTCTTCCCAAAGTAAGTTCAGGTTTGTGTCTACTTGACAAACCTAGCCAGTACAGCTTTAATACACAGACATATAATTTTAAAGCATAATCTTTCCTTTCCTGTTTGTCTCCAAAATCTCATGTTACTATCATAACATAAAACACAGGATAACCTTCCATGCTTAAGTGGATGTTGAGAGCCTGCTTTGCCTGTTAAGAACTCAGAAGAACGTGTCACGGATACTTTTGTATATATAGCCAAAGAAAAGTGTTGTTAAGTTTTCTCTATAAGAGTTCATCTTTTCCTCGCAATTTTACAATTCAGACTTCAGCCTTTCTTCACAGGAGGGTTTTGCTCTAAGCACAAGCTCTTGTATTCTCTGTGGAGTTCATTGTACCATGGATAAAACAACACCCACAGCCTTTTCTTGCTTTCAGCTCTTAAGTTAGCTGAGTTCTCACTTAGAATGGTAAACTGACTAGTCCCTAGTTTTTAAGTCCAGAGTTCATTAAGTGTCATTGTATGCTGGTGTTTCCTAAACTTCCCATGGTTTGATATTTCATTTGTTGAATTTGTGTAAACAATTGTACCAAAACAGCAACAACAAAGTATAGTATATCTAAAAGTTCTACGGTCTTTAAAAATCCAATGACTTACAAGTTTAATATTTCCATAAAATATTCAAAATATTTTAACTGTAAGAGCCTATGAGATAAAAAAAACAGTTAATTACTTTCAGATGTTAGCTTCAAGAAAAATTATATTGGCCCCTAGTTCTCCAGTTCTGTCCTATCTTTCTTGAGATTGATTTTCTAAATAAAGGATTAAATTTGTTGTAAGGAAAATGGGAAGTGAGTTCCCTTATGTTAGTCCTGTCTGTCTTTAGGATTTAACTTCATAACTCACTGATTCAATCCCATTGAATAAACAGGGAGAGCTAACTTCATACAAGGTTAACTTTAAAAAGCCCAGAGTAGTACATGGTGAAAATTAAACCTCAATTGCCTTAGCTCTTCTTTCTTTTTACTTTGACTAATTGGTCTATAACCCCAATGCTCCTGCCCCCTTCCTTAACTGTTACCATTGTATTTCTTGCAATACCCTCTTCCTTCCTGTGTCCCCCATGGTAGATTGGTGGCTTTGCTCTTCTGACAAAAACCCTTCCTTTAGGAAATACCTCCCATTCTTACAGCACAGCTCTGAAGAGCCCTAAGTTGTCTAACTCAGGCTGGTCCTGAGCAAGACTCACATCTGCCAGAGGCCTTTCCTCCTTGACCACAGAGTCCTTGCAATGCCCAGATCTTGAGTCTTGCTTTCCTTTCATCTTTCCCCAGCTCTGATGACAGCCTCTGAGTGGACTTAAAAGAACGTAAGACCTTACCTCAGAGCAAAATCAAGACATGGGTAAAGCAAACAATATCAGGAGGGTTACATTATCTCAGTCTCAAATTGTGGGGTCTACTTTTACTGTTTTAAACTGATGATCCCAAAGGAAGAAAAATCTCAAAAATAAACAACCTCAATATTCAGTCAAACACTCACTGAATAATTAAGTACATGATTCTTGCATATTAAATACATGGCAGTTACACATTAAATACATGACAACTACACATTAAATACTTGATGATTACAGACAGTGTAATGTTATTCAGCTCTTAAGAAAAATTAGTTTGAAGAATGTTTAATGATACAGAGAATAATTTACGTTATAGCACTTCACAAGGGAAGTTTAATAGTCTATTATCTCCATTGTGTTATATGTGTTCATAGGCATGTATGGACATGTGCATAGGTGTACAATTATACACACAACCACTGTATGTGTTCATAGGCATGTATGGACATATGCATAGGTGTACAACTATACACACAACCACTGTATGTGTTCATAGGCATGTATGAGCATGCGCATTGGTGTGCAACTATACACACAACCACTGCATGTGTTCATAGGCATGTATGAACATGTGCATAG
>JAQHUG010000003.1:14591776-14605676 GCA_028555095.1 Dicrostonyx torquatus | reverse complement strand
CACAACCACTGCATGTGTTCATAGGCATGTATGGACATATGCATAGGTGTACAACTATAGACACAACCACTGCATGTGTTCATAGGCATGTATGAACACATGCATAGGTGCACAACTATACACACAACCGTCTGTGAAATGTGGGAGTTACAACCCATCACATTCATATATATAAACTGAGAGGATTTTTTATATTCAAACAAAATATACCATTATGTGTGCTTACATTTATTAGTACCTCTTTCTTCTGTGTATGCCTCTATAGATTTCCTCTCAAAAAAAAATGCACATAACTTTCAACAGGAAATGTTCTTGAAAAGCAGCAACAGGAGCTGGTGGTGATGTAGCTCAGTGTGAGCACTTCTGGTTAGCATGTGTAAGGCCCTGGGTTTGATCTCAGGGACCATCAGTTAAAAGCAGAATCCAAATGTGACCCACCATCCCTTCTCATGGCTCTTCCTTCTGACTGTCTGGCAATCTTCCCAGCCTCTCAGCATTTCTCCATGCTACTGCGGGGAGTGAACCATACCTACCTACCCTCAGCCCTCTTCCTCCCACCGTGCCCCTGGCTTTGATCCCCTTATCCTCTGGCTCACCTTCTCCTTTGAGCATTCTTGGCTATGGAGAAGGGCAGGCAGTCAGATCAACGGTGAGCTTACAGAACCTAGAGCACAGTCTGGCCATGGGCACTGAAGCTTGCTGGGACCTACTCTGGGAGACTGTGGACTCTGTTCTTTCGGCTTTCTTGAAACACAACCTTGCAGCATCTTGCTGGCCAGCAGAGTGGACACCTGACATCCCTGATTCTTATCCCCCATCCCAAGACTATTTCTCTATTTTTGACTTCTATCCTAATCATGACTGACTTGCATCTTTAGGGCTCTTTTTTGTTTATATGTTTTGTTTTTGTATTTTATTACATTTAAAATGAGGGGAGAAAAGAACATTTAAAATTCGGTATCACAAGATTACATTAGCTTATAGGCTGGTGACCTCCACCAATTTTCCATCATTCTAAAACAAATTCATCACTGAGGAGTTGTGTGGCAGCGAGTAGATCTATAGTATCTGTTCCTGAAGCAGTTGGAAGGAAGTCTGATTGAGGGGTTTATTGTGCACCTTGAAGCTTGAAAATAAGAGGTCATATTACGTGTTCTTTACCTCCCCTCCCTCCACCTCATCCTGCTCCAGCCTACCAGGAAGGCAGTCCATCAGGAAGCTGGTAGGAAAACACAACACTCACATTTATCAGGATTGTTACAGCCGTTTTCGATTTCTCTCTGTCCCTGTTGAGGACTGGCGTTCCTTATTTGGCAGGATTTCTTGTCTATACTTTTTTGGTTTCTGTTGTGAAATAATGGCTTAGTTTATGTACTTCAAATTTAAAATTATAATAGATTCCACAAAGAACTCTCTCCTCCACATAAGGAAGCTCATTTAGTTTTCAAGTGGAAATCAAAGCAAGCAGTTCCATCACTTTGTCCCTTAATAAGGCACTATCTAGGGACCAGAGTGTGGCCCGTGAGTAAGAACATTGGCTTGGGGAGGCCCTGGGTAGAATCCACAGCTGTTGTTTGAGAAGACTTTTCCCCAAGGAGACACAACACATGTGTCTACTCACCCCAGAGAGGGAGCCCATCAGGACTGAGCCCACCCAAAGCCTGGCTTGGTGAACCTATGAGTTTTATTGGTGTTATTTACAAGAACACGGGAGAGGGGTTGTTACAGAGGCGGGAATGACTCACAGACAGCTAGACAGCTGCATTACGAAGGCCCACCTTAGCATGGGTGACAGCTCACAGAGCTGAGAACCTGCAGCACATGGCACAGCCGGCAGGCAACTCAATGGGCTGGAGAGTGCCCTTTCCAGGTGCCTCGGTTGGTCTGAGCTTCTCCAGGGCAGCTTGGCTGGTCTCAGAAGCTTTGCCCTTCATTGCCTGAGATGGCTTTCAGCAGTCATTTCACTCCTGGGGGGCAGGGACCCAGTGGGCCTGCTCAGTTTCAGGGATTTCCTGAAGCTAGTTTGAACTGTGAAAGTTTTGCCTTAAGGCGCTCCCCTGCAGGGTGGGGTGTTTCAGTCTTGGAGGAAGCTGCTTCACAACACAAGTGCCGGCACACACGCAGCAACACGAACAACCAGGAGCCGTTATCTTATTATTCATAACTGAATATAGCCAACGTGGCTTTTGAACAAGGGGGGGGGCGGGGGAACAGTTGAGACGGAGGTAGATTCCCAGAGGAGCAGATGCTGTGCTAAGAATGATGCACAGCTCCTCCTGAGACCATATCCACTCACAGCTGTTCCCAAACACCACCACCCCAGGCCTTCTTCTCCCCCCAGGGGTAGTGGGATGGGCCAAGGCTCACAAGTGAGCAAAGCGATCCATTTCCAGCCATTCTCCGTGTGTTATTTTGTTGTTAAAAACTCTCTAGGCTTAGAGCTTAGAGAACTCTCTAGGATGGAGCCAACTGGTAGAAAATTGCCTAATATGTAGACAGCCCAGGTTTTAAAAAAAAAAAAAAGTGGGGAAAACAGAGAAGCAAAAAAGCTCTCTATAAAGTTATCTCTGCTGAAAGAGCTGAAAACAAGCAACTGTCAGTGCCCAGCTATGGGTGGATGTGGTGGTTTGAAAGAAAATGGGCCCCATAGGGAGTGGCACGATTAGGAGGTGTGGTCTTGCTGGAGTGGGTGTGGCCTTGTTGAAGGTGTAGGGACAAGCCTTGAGGTCTCCTATGCTCAAGCTACACCCAGAGTCACAGTTGTTTCTTGTTGCCTGAGGCTCAAGATGTAGAACTCTCGGCTCCTTCTCAAGCACCACGTCTGCCTGCATGCTGCCATGCTTCTTGCCGTGATGGAAATGGACTAAACCTTTGAAAGTGTAAGCCACCCCCAGTTAAGTGTTTCCTTTTATAAGAGTTTCCGTGGTCGTGGTGTCTCTTCACAGCAATAGAAACCCAAACTGAGACAGTGAGCCATCTATATCAATCCTCCCCAAGACGCAGGGAACACCGAGTGAGAGAGGACAAATGTAAGAGCTAGACGATGGGGAGGAGGTGCTGTGACATTCTGTCATGGCCTGGCTCTTGTGCACATGAACTCACAGCAGCTGTGGGTACAAGACCTGGGTTAGATCCAGCCAGTTCAAACTTCCCATATGGATTGAGGAGGGCCTTGGTACCCCACCCTTAGCTGAAAAGATACTGGCAGTTGATGACTACTGGGAGTGGAAGAGTCCTTTAGGAACATGGCCACAGGGAGGTTCCTGTGCCTGTGACCATATGGATATAACTTACTGACTCAGAGGGTTTTTTTTTTAAAAAAAAGGTATAAAAAGACATGAAGTTGGGAGGGAGATGTGATGGAAGCATGTCCTGGGAAAGTTGGAGAGATGAATTGAGTTGTGGATATGATTGAGATACATTGTCTAAATATATGAAATCTTCAAAGAATAAATATTTTAAAAACTTTTTGGGGCTGGAGAGATGGCTGCATGTTAAGAACACTTGCCATTCTTTTAGAAGCCTTGAGTTCAGTGCCCAAATTATGTGACTTACAGTTGTCTGTAACTCTAGCTCCTGAGGGTCTTACAGCCTCTTAGGGCCTCTGGGGACACCTGCATACATGTAGCACACAATCATACAGGCACATACATATTTAAAAATAATCTCTAAAGTTCATTATAGTGATGAGTACCCATAATCCCAGCACTTGAGAGGCTGAGGCAGAAGAGTTACTTGGATTCTTAAGGGATTGTGGATATAGCTATTAGAAGACTTGCCTAGTGTGTATAAACCTCCTCTGTCCCTCATAGATTCGTATCTGTTTAATTATCATAATCTGGTGAGGTGGCTGAGGTGTGAGAAAAACCAGGGCTGGGCAAGGACTAAGAACACCTAAACCGGGAAGTGGTGGTGCACGCCTTTAATCCCAGCACTCGGGAGGCAGAGGCAGGCAGATCTTTGTGAGTTCGAGACCAGCCTGGTCTACAAGAGCTAGTTCCAGCGCAGGCTCCAAAGCCACAGAGAAACCCTGTCTCGAAAAAAAAAAAAAAAAAGGGGACACCTGATCCTGTAGTTAGAAAGCCGGGGAAAGTGGTAGCGGAGTCCCTGTATGTGCCATGGCACGTCTGTGGAGGTCAGAGGAGAACTTTGCAGAAGCTGATTCTCTCCTTCCGCCACATGAGTTCCAAGAATTGAACTCAAGCCATCAGGCTTGAGAGCAAAAGCTGTTACCAGATGAACCATCTGGTCAGTGTCCCCCTCCCCAGGCTTTTCTTTAAGAAAAGGTCTCATTCTGTTTTCCAGGCTGTCTGACTTTCAATTTGTGATCCTCCAGCCCCAGACTTCCAAATCATTGGGTTACTATCGATGGTCTGTGTCCTTTTCTCCTTCAGCATCTCTGGCCCTGCCAATTTCTTGACCCTGGGTTTCTACACAACTCCACAAAGGCCTCCAGGAGAAATAAAGGAAAAGGAGTAGCAACTGAGTCCAGTGATCAGTTCTAGAAACTGGTTCTGAAGTCATGGTCTTAACCACCAGGGAGTAAAAACAGGACCGTACACTCAATAGTTTAAAACCCCTGAGCTTGAGAGCTAGGTGGCAATGGTAGTAAGTCTGCATACTTGAGGGAAGTGAATTTTGTTAGCTCTCTGGACCCAGTTAAACCATCCATCAAGTGTGAAGATGGAATAAAGTCATTGTGAGACATGCCAGACCTCAGAAACAAAGGAACTTTCCAAGTCCCCTTTCATGGGCGCTACCAAAGCTTAGGGGTCAGCCGACTGGGTCCTTAGATGCAATATAATTTCTACCTCTTTTGTGTCTTTACATTTAAATAGCTACAGTTTAAGCCTACATAAAAGTTTGTATTTTTGCCTCCGGACCCTTTATTCTCTGACTTTTTAAGGTGTTTGTTGACATCTATTCTGCACAAAGTGCCTATCGTGGTTTGAAAAGAATGAGTCTCCTGCAGGTTCATGTGTTGGATGTTTGGTTCCCAGCTGGTAGCACTGTTTCTGGAGGCTCTAGAAATGTTAGGAGGTAGGGCCTAGGCAGATGAAATAAATCATTAAGGGTGTGTCCTTAGGTTGATCTCGTTCTACCTGTTCCTTTCCCTTTGCTTCCTCTCTGACCTTAGAGGAATAGCCTGTTTCTTTACCCTCTGCATGCTCCTGCTGCCATGGTGTTCTTCCCAAGTTCTGGGGGCCCCGCGACCATGGAGTAATCCTCTGGGCTGAACAAACCCTTCCTTCCTGGTGGTGTTTCTGTCCAGTATTTTGTCATGGAGATGAAGAGTAACAAATAGAACACTCTACTGGACCGGGAAGTAAACTAAAGGAGAGAAGCCACGAAGCTGAGAACTCAGACAGGGCCAAGGAGAAGTGGGGAAGGGCGGGGGAGATGTCAGGTATAGAAGAAAATCTGCTTGGATCTTAGCAGCAGACAAGTAGTTGATGTGTTTGACCTACTGAGAACCATGTATCTCTTAGGAATTTGGAGAGGGAGTGTGTCTTAGCTCTAGATAGATAGGAAATAAACCAAAAGATGGACAAGCTGTGTTAACTCCTGGGAAAAACAAGATGCGTAAGAGAGGAAATGCAGTCATAGAAGTCAGAGAACATCCTGACTAAGCTATGAATGTTATCTAAATCATAATAATGTAACTGCCAAAGTGTGATCTAACCAAATGTTGACGGAGAACCAAATTAGAAGGTAGACGGAAACACAAATAGGGAAGACAATGACATTTCCGCCTTCTGTAGTCTGAAGTTAAAAGCAAATAAAACCAAGAGCTAGAAGTATAAGCATATAATTTAAATAGTGGAGGCCATTAGTCATGGAAGCATCTCAAATAGCCTGAAGCGGTTTGTCTCAAAGAGGCCAGCATCAGAGATGGGTCAGGAGATGTTTCATTTTGTTACAAGTTCTGTAGATTGGTTTGATTTTGAAATGATATACCTGCATTATTTTGAAATTAAAAAAAAAACCTAGCTTATCAACCAAGAAAGTAATGTGATAGCTACAACCCCTCACTGGATAAGGAGCACAATGCAGGAGGAACCCCTGACCCCTGGAGGAGGAAGTAGACCCCAGTATTCCAAGTATATGCCAGCTCAGGCTATCATTGGTGTTCTTTTGTTGTTGTTGCTATTGTTCTTGATTTTTAAGAAAGGGTTTCTCTGTGTAATAGCTCTGGCTGTTCTGGAACCCACTCTGTAGTCCAGGCTGGCCTCGAATTCACAGAGATCTACCTGCCTCTGCCTCCCGAATGACAGGTTTAAAGGAGTGTGCCACCACAGCCTGGCTATCATTGGTGTTAATGTGAATTCTAATACATGTCAGAACTGAGAGACATTCATTCATGTAATGGTAGTTTTCTATATTTCAAGTCCTGTCTGTAGCTGTTGGGTGCATGAACCATGATTTCTGCTCTCGAGGAGTTTAGACTGGGGGTGGGGGAGATAAAGTTGTTCATCCAGGTGATGGGTGATTATGATTAATGCCTAAAGAGAATTACAGGAAAATTTTTTTCAGTAGTCTGAGATACTTCAAGTAGAGCCCCTGAGGTTGAGTGGGGATTGGGCTGAGAAGGGGGGTGGGATGGTTGAATGAGCAGAGTCATAGAGGGGGCCCTGGTGTGAAAGGTCATGATATAGTCAAGAGTATGATGCCAGATCAAGAACTTAGAGATGGAGACTGAACAGAAGATAGGCCATTGGCTCAGAGTCCTGGCTAAGCCATGCCTGGGAGTCCGCATAAATCTGTGAAGAAACTGGAGAACTGGAGTGATGACAGCAGGGACTCCAACCCTATGGAGGGTTCCATGCTGCTGACAGCCAGGTCAGTTGAAGACTGAGAAACTTAGTTTGGGGGCTCTTGACATTCCTTGTCCTGGCCTGGGTGGCAGTCAGCAGACCTGCCCAGTAAGGCCTAGGGCACTCTGTACTCTGACATGGTGACAAACAAAAGTGCCCTCCCTTGCTTCAGACACCTCACACGGACAATTAAAAGACTATCCAATTGGCAGACAAATATATGAGAAAAGTGTTCAATATCATTAGCCATTAAAGAAATGCAAATCAAAACTACAATGAGAAGCCATCTCAACATAGCTAGAATGGTTGTCAAAAAGCCCAAAATAACAAATACTGGCAAGACTGTGATAAAGGATAAATTCTCATACACTAAGGGTTGGAATGTAAATTGCTATAGATGCTATGGAAAAGTTTATGGAAGTTCCTTTCTAAAAAATTAAAAATAGGAGCTGGAGAGATGACTTATAGGTTAAGAACATTTGCTACTCTTCCAGAGGACAAGAGTTCTTTCCTAGTACCAACATAGTGACTCAAAACCATCTATAATTCCAGTCCCAGGGGAATCCAGACTCTGCACACTTGGTGCACAGGCATACATGAAGGCAAAACAGCCAAACATATAAAAAAATTCTAAAAATAGATTTACTGCCTCATCCAGCTACCTAACTTTTATGTATCTATCCAAAGGAAATGAAGTCAACATGTCAGAGATACCTGAATAGCCATGTTTCCATGGCTTTTTTTTTCATAATAAGATAAGAATCAGCATGGGTACTCATTAATTGATGAATGGATAGTAAAAATTAATGTATACACTCACACACACATATTTGTATGTATGTATATGGAGTAATTTTCAGCCATAAAGAAGATCAGAATTCTGTCATTAGCAGCTAAATAGATGGAACTAGAAGACATCATGTTAAGTGAAGTAAGCTGGGCACATAAAGGCAAGTGCCACTTGCTGTGTCTCATACAAGTCCCCCTGAATGTAGAATACTGAGGTTGGGTTTTGGGTATGGATAAAATAAGGCTAGGTTTGCTCAGCACATGTACACTGGTTACCATCAAATGTACAATTAATAAAAGCAATCCAGAAAATTGGCTGTAACAATTAAATTGTATTTTACAATTGTATTTTTTAAAAGGCCATTTGTGGTACTGGCAACAGCAGTTATCATCGAATGTGGAGTGAAAATGGGGAAGAACAAGACTACTCCTCCATGGGTATCTTCTAATTTTTGAGGTTTAAGTTTATTAAATGTTTGCCATGTGTTAGGGGTACCCCTCTTGGAATTGCCAAGGAACAAACGAATGAAGGCCAGTGGGAATTCCCTGACTAGGCCCTGGGCAGGGCACTTTGTTTAGAGGACAGCTCCAGAGAGTCGCTGGACTTGCGTGGGCTTGTGGAGATGATGCACAGTGCAATTGCCGTGAGTCTGGGGGGGAAACATGAGCTTTGATTTAGGGGAGACAGGGATGCCCCATATAACGGGGTCTAACGGGAGCAACTGGAGCTGAAGTTTTTACAGACCCGTGTAGATAGCGCAGGGCAGCTCACCCAGGCCAGTGGCTGGCAGAACTGGCAGTCTGTGGCTCAGTCTGTGGGTGCTGAGGCTGACACAGGGAAGAGTCTTTAAGGAGAGATCCTGCCAAGTGCTTGCTCTGTGGTTGGCACATGCTGAGGTCTGCTGGATGAGTCCGGAGCCCCAGAAAAGACCGAAGGCCCTCTGGTATTCCACTGAAAAGCCTTGGTAGAATAAGGAGCAGAATGAAGATTCTTTACCCTGGTGTTGCCTGTCAGAAACCCACAGCAGGGAACAAGGAATTCAGGGTAATCTAAATCTGTGTTCCCAGGGCCACGTGTAATTGTTTAAAAATAAAATGCTGCAGGTCCCCAACTGGCAGCAGTGGGCAGCAGGCCATGAGACCACGCTGCAAGTCCCTTGAGTAGAGGGTTCCAAGACCACGGTGAGCCACAAAGGCAGCTGGGTCCCAGGCAAGCGGGCCATGAGGGCCAGTGGGTCCTAGGCAGGGAGCCACATAGTGGGTGAAGATGGAGATGGATAGGCACACCATGCAGAGTGAGGTTGGATATTTATTTAGTGGGTTATGGAAGAGAAAGGGGGAAGGGGAGAGAGGCACAGAGAGAGAGAGAGAGAGAGAGAGAGAGAGAGAGAGAGAGAGAGAAAGAGAGAGAGAGAGAATGGCAGAAGGGGAGAAGTGGTGAGAAGGGAGCAAGACAGAAGCTGTCACTTTGGGAGAGAGATGGAAAGCAAGAGACTCCAGCTGGAAACCGAAGATCAGCTTGCCTGGTGGACAGGGGAGGGAGTAGGCGTGGCTTGTCTCTTAAAGGGACAGGACAGATCATTATACCACAGTCACTCAAAATGGCTCTAGAATAAACTCATGTTTTCTTTAAGACAAGAGCTGTCTGTGTATTTTTGGGTAGACAGTTTCAGTGCCACAACATGGAATTTGAGAATGGTCCACTTCCACTGGAGGAACCACCTGAAGCCAGGTGTCTTCGTGAACACACTGAGTTCAGACTGCCTGGTGATATTTCCTCAACGATTGTTTGGAGTTCTTTCCAGGGTCAGGGCCTCCCTTGGTTTGACTGACAGTCCATTTTGTTTATTCTAAGATGCTTAATAAGAATTCTACTTGACAGACCCCATTTTGGTCCACTTCCAATGTATTTGTTTAAGAAATCTAATTAATTTGTTTGCTTTGAAAACATTTTGGTACCGATATCTGGTTTGGTTGATTGATTGATTGGTTGGTTGGCTGGCTTGCTTTTGGATCTCTAAAGACATTCTGGTCAGCATTTTATTTGCCTTTGGAACTTTGAAGGCATTTTGGTGTTTGTATTGGTTTTCACTATCTTTGAAATGTTTTGATTTAATATCCTTTGGCCTTTGACTCCTGACATTCCTCCTCAAATGCATAATTCTGACTTTTTCTGTTGCTACTCGTCTGACCTTGCCTAGCCTTTAGCTTAGGGGTTTTATGATACCTGATGATAAAGATACCAAAGAGAAGAGATATCTGTTCCCTCCCACTGAAAGGTATGAGGTATCAGGGGGACACCCACAGTATTCCACAGACCCACAGGGAAACCCACCAAACATCCCCCATTCCTGGGTCAGAAGGAACTATATTGCTTGTCTGGGAAGACACCTATGAGTGATTGGCCACCCAGCATCTTGAGCCCCATCATGTTTGTGTAAACATGCAGGAAAATCCTGAGACCCAGTGGAAGAAGACAACTTCGGGGTAAAAACTGAGAAAGTCAACCCCAAAAGCAGCACATAAAACTGACCTAAAACAGGTATTCCCCAGCCAGCATAGATAGGAAATTTTTCAGAGAAAGGAAGAAAACATGCTCTCATCTTAAAAGTAATAAGAGATAGTTTATTCTGGAGCCATTTGAGTGACCATGGCCCGGGGATATAGATTTAGGTTACTCAATTTCATGTTCTAATGTGGAAGCAGTTTCATGAGGTTTTTGTAGATTTAAAGGACAAAGAAAGCCACAAATCAAGGCAAGTTTAAAATCCATTGGTGAGTATACCAGACAGGTGGGTGCAGTAAGATGCAGGGGAGCTATTTTATAGGCACTGGATGCTGTGTGATGAAATTCTTAGCTCTTAGATTAGTGGAAGTTAGTGTTCCGCTAAGTTAACTGATAAAATTGGTAATTCATTATAAGAACAAGAGCATATGAGTTAAATGAGATGCCAAGGCAAAAAAATAAGTCTTTTTAGAGTGGACTTTGAAACTAAGGACAAATTCTAAAGTTACTGAGCACTCACCTTTCAGTGACATTGCTTATCCTACAGTTTCCTTGAAAAGCTTTCTGTGCTCCCTAAAGTGTCTTACTAAAACTCCTTCCAGCCCTAAAGCCCCAAACCTCAGTTTGGCCTGCACTGAGGTCCCTACAGTTAGGGGACTCCTCAGGCTGCTAAATCAAATGACGCTGTGCCTGCAGACCCTCAACGGTATTCCTGGGGATTTCTGCAGAGACCCTGTGTTAATTGACGGGTCAATCTTTTGAATGTGGGTTCTGCATTCCTTTGCTTCTGCTTTTCTAACAAACACACTAAACGTTTGAGAGCCACGGACACTAAAAGTAGGTCATTTTCTAGACTCATCTGTGTTCTGCTCCTGGGTCGTCTATAGTGTTTTCTGGGGAGCAGCTTCATAAAACTGATCTCGGCCCCCTTCAGGTGTACAAAATCCTAAAGAGGGTTCGTGCTTCTCAGTCTTTCAGACTCTTCAAACAATTGGCCCTAAGGATAATGGAGTTCCTCAGGAATCTCATTCTGGGAAAAAGAAAGAGCTATAGCCAGAGGGGCAAGCTGTCTCTCTGAAAGAGCTTTCAAACAATTCTAACAGGTGGCCAGACCACCTCACAGGCGAGACCAACACCCAGGTAATGATGGAGCCGTGGACTAGAACTGCTTGGGAATGTGCATTTAAACTCTATTTAAACTTTTAAATTGAAAACTATTTAAACTTTTCTTACTTCAGGACCCTAAAGGTGAACTTGAGAGGTTTGCTCCATCTTTCTCACCCCTCCCCAATGCGACCACCTTGAATAAATCTTTTTTCTGCTTTCTACTTTTAATGTGGCTCCTCTAATAGGCTTGACACAAGTTGTGACCTCCAAGTTACCTGCTAGAAATCAGTTTGGGGTACAATTTAAAAAAAAAAACTTTACTCTTCCCCCTCTGCTAGAGAGAGAAGGAGAGAGGGTTTTCCGTAAGTCTGTAGGACATGCATCACCTTTCGACCCCTCTGTTTCTAATCCTTTTTCACATCTTAAAGAAATAGGATAAACATTTTAACTTTTTTTCTAAAGTAAGTACACCTAATTTCACATAATTGTGTCATGTCAGTGATAATTGTTTTTGTGTATTTTTGCTTGTTTTCATATATTATTTGTGTCAAATATTTTTTCTCTCTTATTTGTTATGTATTTATTTACCTACCAACCACAGTTTTCCTTCCCTCCTCTCCTCTCATTCCCTCCCCCACCTCCTTTCTCACCCCCCCCTATTCACTCCTCCGTCTCCATTCAGAAGGGGTAAGGCCTCCCATGGAAGTCAATAAAGCAAGGCATACCAAGTTGAGTCAGGACCAAGCTACATCCCCTTGCATCAAGGCTGGGTGAGGCATCACACCATAGGGAATAGGTTCCACAGAGCCAGCTCATGCAAAAGGAACAGGTCTTGGTCCCACTGCTAGAGGCACCACAAACAGACAAGCTATATAACTGGTGCCCAGATGCAGATGTCAGTCCCATGCCTATTCCCTAGCTGTCTGTCCAGAGTTCGTGAGCTCCCACAAGCTCAGGTCGGATGTCTCTGTGGGTTTCCCCATCATGATCTTGATGTTTCTTGTTCATTTAATCCCACCTCCCTCTTTTCAACTGGACTCCCGGAGCTTGGCCCTGTGCTTGGCTGTGGATCTCTGCGTCTGCTTCCATCAGTTACTAGATGAAGGCTCCATGATGACAATTAGTCACCAATCTGATTATGGGAAATGGCCAGTTCAGGGCCCCTCTCTACTACTGTTAGGAATCTTAGCTGGGGTCGTCCTTGTGGGTTCCTGGGAGTTTGCCTGGCACCAGGTTTCTCCCTTACCCCATAATGGCCTCTCTATCAAGATATCTCTTTCATTGCTTTCCACCTTCATCCTGCCCCCAACTCAACCATCCCAATCCCTCATGTTCCCATCCCCTCCTCTTTACCTTCATACCCCCAGTTTACCCAGGAGTTCTAATCTATTTCTTCTTCCTAGGGAGATCCATGTGTCTCTTTTAGGGTCCTCCTTGTTACCTAACATATCTGGGGCTGTGGATTGTAGCCTGATTATCTTTTGCTTTACATTTAATAAGACCTGATAAATACATATTATTTATATTTATTATTATATATTTATATATTTAATATGCTAAACATCTTAAAACATAATGAAATGATCTTTGGGAATGTTAAATATCACAAACCTTTATTATTATATATACAGATTTTGATAAGGATTTTTTTCCAAAACAGATCTTCATTAATATGATGGATACATAAATTCATATTTTTAAAATATTCTTTTTTATGAGTGCTCTGTCTGCATGTATGCCTACATGACAGAAGAGAGCGTCAGAGTCCACTATAGATGGTTGTGAACCACCATGTGGGTGCTGAAAATTGAACTCAGGACCTCTGGAAGAGCAGCCAGAGCTCTTAGCTGCTGAGCCATCTCTCCAGTCCCCTCAAAATATTCTTAACATAACACTTAAATGTAATATTTTATTATGGTTGGACTACATATAAATTAATAGAAGTATGTGTTTACTGAAGATCTCTATGACTTTTTCTTTTCATAATAAAAAATATAGAAAATAAAAATCTCAACACAATTATGTTGAAAATCTTGGTTTATTGAAATATATCTTATGTTTTATTACAAACATAAACTGTCTGTATTGGGTTATGTTTTATTTTTATGAAAGGTACTTATTGTCAAATATATTTATGAGTGAGTGCTCATGTAAACTAATTGGTTTGACTTCATTCTGACTGATAGTAAACTAAAATTAAAATAAATATATGATAAAAGACAAAAAGTATATTTAATCAGTGTGACATATAGGTAAAACAAATAGAGATGACCAATTGTCCTAAATCTTTTCTTCAGACAATTATCAAGAATTTTTAAATTAAAAAAATCCTTGAAGCTGCTTTTAATGACAAGCGACACATAATCCTACAGTTCTGCTCAAGATGTTATCTTCTCCATCTGCATCCCAGATCTGCTTCTAAAGCATGGGCCCCAGAGCTTGAGGGTGTAAGGTAACCTGAAGAGGTGATTGCTCTTACTGCAGGACATGCTCTTCCTATTGACAACTGCCCTCTCTTGACGTTCTTAAACTATTCCACAGGTTAGGAGGATAGCTCATGGCAGACTCATGGCAGGCGGTGGTGACGCACACCTTTAATCCCAGCACTCAGGGGGCAGAGGCAGGCGGATCTCTGTGAGTTCAAGGCCAGCCTGGTCTACAAGAGCTAGTTCCAGGACAGGCT
>JAQHUG010000003.1:14563419-14586813 GCA_028555095.1 Dicrostonyx torquatus | reverse complement strand
CAGATCTTCTCTGTACTCTATGCTTATAGCGTGTCTGCACACTTCTCTCACCAAGTAGTCTTTGATGTAACTTATAGTTTACTTCGTGTGTGTGTGTCTGTGTGCGTGTGTGTGTGTGTGTGTGTGTGTGTGTGTGTGTGTGAGAGAGAGAGAGAGAGAGAGAGAGAGAGAGAGAGAGAGAGAGAGAGAAGAAGGGGGCCTGTGTGTTTCACAGCAGAGGTCAGAGAACACCTTCCTAGTTCTCCTCTTCCACATGGCTTCTGGGGACAAAACTCCAGTCATCAGCTAGCACAGCCATCTGGCTGGCCCTTTCTGACAGTTAACTAAATGGCTGTAATGGTTGGGTTCTTCTGTGTTTATCTCCAAGTGACTTAACTTGCTGAACTCTGTCATTAGATTTTATGCAATAGATTTTGAGCAATGATTTGAAGTTCATGTTGGAGAGGAAAAGAATAGTCAAGGCAGTTTCTAAGCAGAAAAATGTTGGGGTACCTACCCACTGTGTTAGCAATTAACATGTGGCATCGATATTGAAATTACCAGCAGACTAAAGAATGCTCTAAAAAATCAGAAATATATTCATTAAATCTGGAAAGTTATATAAAAAATGGAGGGATGCCTGAAAGATCAGTAGCAGAAAGGATGTAATATTTAACCAAAAGAATAAATTGTTTGGAGACAAATAATCCAAACCTCATAGAATATGCATAGATATCCTTCAGGTGGGTTGAAGACCTAAATGTGAAAAACAGAACCTTAACATTCTAGAAAATATATGAGCCCTCATTACCTCATGGCAGGAAATGCATTTTTAAACATCAGATAAAAGAAATCAGGAAATGATTGGCCACTGTGTGTTAATGTTTAAATCTTCTGCATGCCATTGGCTGAGAGGGATGTGTATTACAACCTGTTCAGATAAACAAAAATTCAAAAGGTGGGCTATTGATGCTGCCCCTTAACCTCAGGAACTCACCCCTGCTGGGAGTGACAACTAGCGCACTCTCCATGGAGAGCAGTTGGCGGCACTTCCGCCGGGACTTGGCAGGCATCTTCTAGATGTAGGATCTGGCAGACTGTGTGTGTGCACAGGAGGTGCACATTGAATTTGAATGGCCGACAAAGGAAATATGTGAACATATTCAAACTCAGTAAATCTTGAAAGTGTGATGTTGAATGAAATGTTTCTAAAGGGTTTGCCTTTTATGAAAAATTTGAAACCACTCATCTATAAAAAACAGAGGTCAGAGATCAGTCTCTAGAGTCGATTAGATTCAAGAGGAGAGCAGCGGGAGAGAAGCTGGAAACAAAAAGGATGTCTCTTCCCTCTGTCTTGGAAGGCAAAATATTAAGAACTGTTCTTGAGCTGACCAGATGGTTTGGCAGGTAAAGTGCCTGGCTCACAATGACCTGAGTTAAATCTCCAGAACTTCTATATAAAGGTGGCAGAGAGAAGAGACTACACAGAGTTGTCCTCTGACCTCTATGTGTAGGCTTTGGCATGCGTACATACCCACACTCATGCACCACATATGTTCAATAACAATACATTTTAAAGTTAATTTTGAAGAGTTGCTCTTTTTGTGCATTGACCATATAAATGTTATATTTTCTTCTATTTTATCTATGTGCTTGAAATGCTTTTTAAGTTTAAAGCTTTGTTGTATTGTTTGTGTGTGTATGTGTGTGTGTACATATGTGCATGTCTGTGAGAGAGCATGCATGTGCCCATGGAGGCCAGGAGAGGGTGTCTGGTCCATTGGAGCTGGGATTACAGGTGTTTGTGAGCACCTGATGAGGGAATGGGTCTCTGAACTCTAGTCCTTCTGATAGAGCAGTAAGCACTCTTAATCACTGAGCCATCTCTCCAGGCCCAGTTGTTGAAAAATTAATTCTCCTGAGGGAGATAAAACCTGATCAATTTTTATTTTAAAATGGGCAGTAATTCAAAAAACCATTTAAGCTAATTGGTTTATTACCCATGTATGGAAGTTTAGTATATATTAAAATAATGTGTGTTTAGTGGGAGGTGAAGTGCAGGGCAACAGGGTTGACCTCAGAACCCAGCGCTGTTAGCTCCTGCATAGTGGATTTAGAAAAGTCCCTTACTTTCTCTTGCCTTGACTTCTCTGAGTGTAAGATGCTGCTGATGTTGTGTATATCATAGAACCGCTGCAAGAATATGATCATTTATACGCATAAGTACTTCAGTAAGCAGGACTACCCTAAAAGGAGAGCATGAGTAGGCTTTGTTTAAAGGGATTGCATGAGTGGACGCTGGCTTTACTGATGAATGCCCTTCTGTGGTATAAAAATCTCTCAGCTCGTCAGATCCTGTCAAGTTGGAAATGATTCCGTCTCTACTGACTTCACAAATATCTGCCTCAGATAGTCCTAGTAAAGGAAAGTGATCAGATTCTCATTTACTTTTCAGAGCTAGCTATACAATCAATAAGAAAAACAAAATCCACACATAGTTCTGTTAAAACAGACACAATTCTGTCCCAAAACAAAACAAAAACTCTATCTGTCTTCAACTTCTGGCAAATGTGATATTCTCTCATAATGCTGTCCTTTTTGTATTAAATGATGAGTGTTCGCTCTCCCAGGTAAATGGAGGTTTAAGTTAGGTCCATTTACTGTGTCTCATAAAAAGTCACATTCATTAAGGAGCTCTTTAGCTACTGTTCTATTGCTGTGAAGAGACACCATAACCAAAGCAACCTATAAAAGAAAGTATTTAATGGGAGACTTGCTTTCTGTTTCAGAGGAGAGTCTGTGACCATCATAGCAAGTAGCATAGTGACAGGCAGGCAGGCAGGGGGCTGGGAGTACAATAGCAGGTAATGTAGTGGCAAACAGATAGACAGAAAGACAGAAAGACAGACAGGCAGAAAGACAGACAGGCAAGCAGGCATGCAGGCAGTGCCGTGGAGTAGAAAGGCAATGGTTGTAGGGTCTGTCTAGAGTCTTGGGCCCTGGAGTTCTGCTGCTGACCAGCTACATGTCTTTGAATGAACTGCTGCCATCAACTGGGCCTCAGTTTCTTCCTTTATGAGCTGGAGCACCCAGGCCTTCTCTTGCAGGACTGTAATGATCCCAGATTATAGATAGGTGGCGCACTGCCCCTCAGGTGCAGAATCATGAATTGAGTTACAGATTGCTCCGTGTTGGTTGGTGATTGGCTGGGGTGGGTAAGAAAAGATAAAGCAAAAACCTAAAAATTTTGACAGCTGTCTCTGCCAAAATCTCTTCATTTCACCTAAAATGATAGGTATCTGGGAAAAACAAACAAGCCCCACCTCAAAAAAAAGGCCCCCCCATGCTACAATTACAGAGGTGTACCATCAGGCCTGACTTTATGGCTGATTTCTTATTGGATCATGTTAGAGCATTGCTTTTGCCTTAGAGTGTGTCTGTGGAAGAGCTCTTGCCAAGAGGAGAACAGTTACTTACTCTGCCTGCACTCCTCTGTTCATATGTACTTGCATGCTAAGAGCATAGCCCCCCGTCTTTCAGACAGACACTTTCTGAACTCCCTGTGGAAGGAAGTTAAAGAGCTGTTTGTGGGCATGCCCCGCTCAAAACACCTTCATGTCTCCTATTCTCTGCACTGAACTATAAGTGACTGGTGGCCAGAAATCTTCTGAGTTCCTCCATCTGGGTCTTGCCTTCTCCATGGCCACGGTCTTGCCCCCCACCTTCCCTGTACACTTGATTCCCCGCCCTGACAGATGGTCCTCCCCAAACAGCACACACTGCTTTCATCTGGATACCAAGTCCGTTTATAACTTCTGCTTAACATTTGCAGCTAATTTTCCCCTGCTGTCATCTTGAGTTGTCAATAGAAATGAAATGATGTTGCTTGCTTGCTCTTACAAATGAGCCTCTGTTGTAGGATGCTAATCTGTCTCTCCGAACTCATGTTCAAGTTTTCCGCTCACTTTTTAGAGAAGCAACAACGGTAGAGAATGAGAGTCCTGTGAGGAGGAGGACAAAATAGCTGTGCTCTGGCCCCTCCCTCCTCACCGCCTGATGATGCTCAAGAGCACTTTCCTGGGCTCTGGTGACAGCTCAAAGTCTGCTGTCTTTTCTAACCATCGTTCACTTCGCCTCTCTCCCCAAGTTTATTACCTTGTTCTCAGGAGGCTCCTCTGCCTTTTCTGCCCACTCACCGAGCTTGGTGGGACATTCCTGCTGTTTGCCACTATTGGCATGCCATTTCACCATCTGGGGGTGCTTCGTGTCTTCTGGACATATGGAGTAGAACTTGTGCTCTGGCTGAACACTGTTTTTAAAACATCAGCTCAGTCTTGCTCCAGACTTGTCCTATGGACTCAAGTCCACGTAGAGCATCTTGGTCTTCTCTCTCTAGTTCATTTCCACTGTCGCACTGGAGTCAGGAATCCCTAAGCCTCAGAAACTGTCCCTTGCCCTTAATGCCTAGATAATGGGGACTTCTGTTCAGAGATAATTAACAGAAATATCCCTGGCCATAGGTTGTATCAGTACCTATTCTGAACATTTTAGTGTTTCCCACTAGCCGTAGTGAAGCTTGCTTTCCTATTCAGCTGATCCTTGACTTTGGTTCCCAAAACTTGACTCTTCAAGAAGTTAGTCTACAGTATCTCTTCCCAGTATATTACCAACATGGTTCCCCTATAGCATGCTAAAACAGAAGTATGGATAGAAAAGGCCAGGATTTCAATGTGCAAAACATCTCTGAATAAGACCATGTTCTGGAGTCCACACTCCCTTAAATCCTTAGTAGCACTGTGTATCTCCTCCCCCATAGGGCTCTGGGGGTTGAAAAGTATTCCATGGTCCTAATTGTCCTGATTTTACTTCTGCTAATCCTTCCTACTGTTTTCCATAATGCATCCTATGAGATGTATTTTACATATTTATGTGTGTGTAAGTTTGTGACCGGGTGACTAAACAAACCATGGGATTATCTTTCCTGCAGGACTTCTTGAAGCCTTGCCAATATCTGATGTACTAACCATCAAGAGCAAAAGTAGGTTATCATCTAAAACTCACTGGAGTGATCACAGAGCCTTCCTTCCTGGGACATCTAGGAGGATGGGTCGGAGCCTCTGTGATGAGGCTCATTTATGATCACTTTGAATGCAGCAATTCTGTGGTCCTGGGGCAATCCATTGGTGATGCAACTTTTTGTTTCATTTGTTTTCCTGGTGACTTTGATGGTCCCTCACATTTGGCTTCTTCTGTCTCAAGCCTTGTGATCTTTCAAGTGTTTGGAGATTCCCATATTCATACCTTCTTGAGTTCTCAGAGTAGAAGTTTGTAAGTCCTCTTTATTTGCAGATAAATAATTCTCCTTCTAGAGAGATGGCCAGAAACTTCAGGGAGACTACTGAGGGGCTTGGTATCATGGTGACTAAGTGGGAATTTTTCCTTCTACCCACCTGAATTAGCCTCCTCCGCCATAAAAATTCACCATAAACAGAGAGCCTTGAAACACTGTGAGTTTGTCTTCATGGTCCTAGAACTCAGAAGTGTGGAGCAGGTTCACAGGGATTGGAGAGGGTGTAGGGAAGAAAGCTTCATCTTGCATTTCTAGCTTCCACAGGCCACCCAGATTCCTTGGTTCATGTCTGCATTCTCCATCTGCAGAGCTGGCATTTATGTCACCCCAGGCTCTGCTTCCACTCTCACCCCACTTTCTCTTCTGCTTCCGGTCCCCTCATCTTGTCCCCTTGTAGCAACACATCATTCCATGAGTCTGTGGGTGGACAGAACAACATAATCTCTTTGCTTCAAGGTCCTTAACCACATGGGTTTTGTCGTGTAAGATAGCATTGGTTCCAGGTACATCGTGTTGGACATCGTGTTGCGAGCAGGCGTTTTCTTCCCCAGTCATTTCCGTCTTCTCTTGGAATTGATGGACCACCGTGATGTTTTTATCAAGCCTCACAGAAAATAATTCGTTTCATTTTGTGTAATACCCAGTGTTTTCAAATTTCTTTAAGAGACTTTTTTCCTTCACAAGACACATTATTTTGTCTTAAAAAAAGATTTATCCTATTTTCAAGTGTGTGTGTGTGTGTGTGTGTGTGTGTGTGTGTGTGCATGTGTCTGCCTGTCTGTCTGTCTGTGTATGGATGAGTACAGGTGTCCACAGGGGCCAGAAGAGGCCATCCTCTAGAGACAGAGTTACAGGCAGTTGCAAGCTGCCTAGTGTAGGTCCCGGAAACTGAACTCAGGTCCTCTGCAAGAGCAGTCATACCATGCTGTTAACTTCTGAGCCATCTCTCAGCAAGATTTCTTGTTTTATTTTGAAGCCTCTCAATAGTCCAGGCTAGCCTCAGACTTGTGCTCCTCCTCCTTTGTGTAAGCAAGCATTGCTTATCCAGTTCAGACAAAGAGCATTGAGGGAACAGACTTCCAGACACAAATTCCCTCTCCGATTTCTAGAATCCTTTCTGTGCAGACTTTATACAAATTCATTTGCCCAGGAAGATGCATGAGGCCAACGCATGGCGATCCTCCTTCTTCTTATTGCTCAATTATGGTGTTTCCTCCTAGAGAGAAACTGTAGCTGAGTAGAGAACCTTCCCAAAGAGTCAATCTGAAACTCACATTGATGATGCGTCTTTTAATCAAAGTACCTTAGTCTGCTATTCCACATGTCATTTAGAGATGTGTTTCTCATAAAGCTTTATTTTTTAAAGATTAATAAATATTCAGCCCAGATTAGTCTCTGTATGAGCACTGTGCCCCAATAGAAGAAAAATTTCAGTCTGTAGAGGTTTATCATCAGCAGACTCTTCCTTAAATTTCAATTTATTTACATGCTTTGGTTGCAGATAATTATGATGGATTAATCAGATGTTTTCAAGCATTAAGAGCATACATGAAATTAAAGTTCTGTGTGTGAGCCAAGTATGGTGGTCCATTCTTGCAGTCCCAGAACCAGAAAGGTAGAAGTGAGAATATTGCAAGATCGAAGCCAGCTTGGGCTACATAGGCCAGTTGTAGACTTCATGGAGTATTTCAACAAATTCAAGATAGACTTATGCAGACATAGTGTTGTAGGACTTAAAAAACACATATGTTCTCCTTTATTCACGAAGCGGAAAAGAGCAAAATAAGCTGTCTGTTCTTTTCCTACATTTCCTTTAGTGTGCTAATCACACAAGGCTTGCTTGATTTGTCATTTGTTGGTGTTTGTATTTCCCACACAGTAACATTCTGTGCCCTTAAGAATTAGGGACATGGACACTGTAACCCCAACACTTAGGAGACAGAGGCAGGAGGATCTTGAGTTCAAATCTAGCTTATGCTACATAAGAAGTTCCGGACCAGCCTGGGCCACAGAGTGAATTTCAGACCAGCCTGGGCTACAGAGTGAGACACTGCGTCTTTGTGACTTTCTTTTTTGTCTTTTTTTTTTTTTCTGGAGCTGTGGACCATGCCCAGGGCCTTGTGCTTGCTAAGGAACTGCCCTCCCACTAAGCTAAATCCCCACCATGTGAGACCCCACTTCAAAAATAAAAATAAACATATAAACTCCATAAATAATAAGCAAAATCATTGGTTGGATATTATTTTAACAGAGTTCTTTTGACTTCCTCCCAAATTTCTGACTCTGTCGTGTAAGTTGTACATACAGGCAATGACAACCCCAGCACAACAGCTGCCTGGCATCTGGAGCACGCCACGATTTCCAAGACCTTGAAAATGAAAATAACATCTTAGATTCAATAAAACATGAATCCTGAGACTCAGTCAAAGACAAACAAAGATTTCCATGATCAACTTGTCCATATTGTCCCTGGAAGTTGACTACATTCTGAGCACCATGCACTAATTCTATCTTATTGTAAAAATGAATAGTTTCCTGTGGCTGTAGGGAAAACTTTGGTAAGTAGTTGAGTCAGAGAGGCCTCATGCATTGGGTAGGTCTAAACTGGTAAGACCTGGTCTGGAAGAGGGGAAGACGATTCTAGACCAGGTGGATGAGCATCCTGAGTGGCGTTCAGAAACTTCACAGAAGGATCTGGTCCATGTGGAGAGGGCAGGTCAGCTGGTGTTCGGCATTTTTGATGTCTGTTTCCCCATAAAGTGTCTTTCTTTGTGCTGCCAGAAACAGTAATGAGGGTTGATGAGATTGATTCGGTTGTTGTAAGGGTGCTTGCCACCAAGCCTGAAAAACTGAGTTCAACCCTTGGGACTCTGCAAAGCTACCCCGTGACCATAACATGTGTGCACACACATTGTGTGTATGCATACACAGGCACAACACAAATAAATGCAATATAAAATTAATAAAAATGTTGGTGGGCAGGGCATGGTGACACATGCCTATAATCTAAGCAATTGGGAGATTTGGGATGGAGTTCAGTTAAGCACTTGTGGATATAGACATTAGTTTGTGTTCAAATGATGTAAGATCAATTTAATGTGTTATACTTGCAAAAAAATGTAACAGTTCTCATAGTCCTACATGTGCTTATTTCTTTACCATAGGTCCTAATGTGTTCAGCTCAAAAAGTCTTGCCCTTCAAGCCCAGAAGAAGATCCTGAGCAAAATAGCCAGCAAAACTGTAGCCAACATGCTGATTGATGACACCAGCAGTGAGATCTTTGACGAGCTGTACAAAGTCACTGAGGAGCACACTCATAGCAAGAAGGAAGCCCACAAGATCATGAAAGACTCAATCAAGGTGGCCATCAAAATCGGTATCCTCTACCGGAACAAACAGTTCAGTCAGGAGGAGGTTGTCATTGTGGAGAAACTCCGGAAGAAGCTGAACCAGACTGCCATGACCATGGTCAGTTTCTATGAAGTTGAATACACCTTTGATACAAATGTTCTCTCTAAGCTGCTGCATGAATGCAAGGACCTGGTCCATGAGCTGGTGCAGCGACATTTGACACCCAGAACCCATGGACGCATAAACCGTGTCTTCAACCATTTTGCTGACGTGGAGTTCCTTTCCACCCTCTATGGTCCGCACGGAAACTGCAAGCCCAATCTCAAGAGGATTTGTGAAGGAATCAATAAGTTGTTAGATGAGAAGATCCTCTGAACGGCTTCTCATCACCTGGACTTTGCTGCCTTTGAAGTTAGAACATCCAACCTGGTCCCGTAAGAAACAAGCAGCAACCCTCATTCAAGACGTTCTAGTTCCATCCTCTTCATCTTTCTGATGCTCATCCTAACCAAGATGTAGTGTGTTGACTCTCTGAGCACGGGCATGAGGTCGCGAGTCTGAAAGAACTGTGTTTGCAAGCCCAAGAACAATCAACGGTTCTAAGCAGGGAGCCTGCTTTGCTCACCACCGCGAGCTCAGTTCATCTTACAGTGGAAGGCATCCTGGATTAGGGCACAGAAGACACAGGCTTGGGTATCCATCCTGCCACTATGGACTCTATCTTCTGTGTTCTGGAAACACGATGCTTCCTGACTACCTCACAGGGCTGTTGTGAGGACCGAACGGGACAACTCACATTCTTGATTTTGTGCAACAGACACCAGTGTTTGTATATAATAAACAGATGGGGCATAACTATTCCTAATTGATGTGTTAGTATCAGTTGCCGTGGCATATTTAGCAATCACAGTACCAGAGAGGCTGGAATATAAGAATTATAATTTTTTGGTAGTCTGAACCACAGAATAGGGTTGAGACAAACCTGACCTGTATAGAGGAAATGAAAAAGAAAAGGGAGTTGGAAGAGGAAAAAAGGAAATAGAACGAAAGAAAAAGCAAGAGTTCCTTGCTTGCTTTGAGAGAAGTGACAGACAAGGTGACGTTGTTCCCCTTACTCTGCATGTGGACTGAGGACACCTGTCCAGGGCCGCAATGGTGACTCTTCGTGTAGGAAGAGCAAGGCTTTCGCTATCTCCTGGTTCTCTCTGGTCTCTCAGACTCTCCAGTTTAGTCTCCGGCTGCATCTGTTCAACAGCCTTTCCGCTTCTCCGGCTGTGCCGACGCACTTCCTCCGTGTCTCCTCCTTTCATTTCATCTTACACGAGAAACTTGCCATTTGGATGAGTAGTTTTCAGTTTCCCTAATGAGATGATAAAGTATGTTTGGTGTGGTGTGGGATTCTGTGCTAAAATTTTATTTATAACTGATCTGTAATATTTCTAAGCATCTGTTGTGGTGTAAAGCCTCAGTAGCTATATATATATTGTATTATCAAATAGTGTAATTAGCATATCTATCACAAATATTTATTTTTTTCCTAGAAGGATTATTCATAATATAATGTTTTATTTAGTAACTATTTAGTAACATGTAGCACATTATTATTCACTATAATGACCCTATTATGAAACCCAACAGTAGGATTTTTTGATGTAACAATCAACTTCTCCCATTCCTTTTCTTCTCCACTTCTCACTCTATAGTAACTGATGTCCTACTTTTTCTTTCTTAGATATCAACTTCTGAAGTATTTCCTGTTTGTGAATTACAGTGTTTATGTTCAATGTCTGTCTCATTGCACTTAACATAAAGTTTTGTAATTTTGTCCATATTGCTGCAAATGTCAGAATTTTTCTTACAATAAAAAACATTCTGTTCTGTTCAAATGTCACTTTTTCTTCTGTCGCTCATCTGTCAATGGTGCTTTGAGTCTTAGCTATTGCAAATATTGCTGTAATAAACATGGGAGTGCCCGCATCTGTTTTCAACACGACTATTCCATTGACTTCGCATAGGTACTCAGGAAAGTGGTTTCTGGGGTAGGGAGTAGCTTCATCCCTTACTTCACAGGGATCAGCTGCTCTGTGTTCTGCAATGGCCATTCTGTTTTGCATCTGCAGCAAAATTATATAAAATTTCCCTTTCCTCCTTGTCATCCTCTGTCTTTTTGATATTATTATTGCATTCTCAGAGAAGTAAAATCTCACTGTGATTTTGATGTGTTTTCCTAATAATTAATGATTTTAATCATTTTTACAAATATTTTGGCTATCAATATGCCTCTTTTTGAGGAATTTCTATTCTCGCCTTTTCCTTTTTAAAACTTGGATTGTGTTTTAATTTGCTATTGAGTTCTTTGATGATGTTAATAGTAATCTATGGTTAGAGTGAATGGGTAGAGCTGTGTGTTCTGTGAGTGGCAGGCACAGAGAAATGGAACTGCCCAGGCCAAGGTCTCAAGTCAGTTCCAGATGTGGGACGTTGAGCCACAGGATTTAATTTCTACTGTTAACCTTTGATATGGCTCTGATTTGATTGGGGCTGTGCCCTGATTCTTACCTAACTTGTTTGTGACTTTAAAGGAGCCCAATCTTTGGCGTTTTAGAGCAACTTTGGGTACTTTGAAGAGACTGAACTTTTTCACGCTGTGGGACTTTAAACGTTATACCATGCTTTATTATATTGTGACGCTGATATTAATTTGAGATCTTAGGGATAAACAAAAAAGGAAAGGCTATGAATTAATAGTAATATTTTAGTATGCCAGTGTTTAGTATGACAAGGGACCTGTTGTCTTGGTTGAGTGTTTGTTAACCTGACACAAGGTAGAGTTTTCTGGAAAGAAGAATATCTATTGAGAAAATGCACACATCAGATTGCAGGCAAATCGCTAGGGCATTTTCTTTATTGGAGACTGATGTGGAAGGGTCCAGCTCACTGGAAATGGTGTCATTCCTGGGTAGGATATCCAAGGTTGTATAAGGACTCAGGATGAGCAAGCCATGGGAACTAAGCCAGAAAGCAGCACCCTCCGGGGCCTCTGCTTTAGTTCCTGCCTCCAGGACCCTACTCTGAGTTCATTTACTTAATTAACTTCATGAAGAACTTTAATCTGTGAGGAGAAATAAGAGCTTTCCTTCCCAAGCTGCTTTTAGTCAGGATGTTCCATCATACCAGTAGGAAATGAAAAATAATAGGATGTAGAGACCTTTGAGTATGCCCCGAGTATAACTTGAAATATTCGATGGTGACACCTCCAGCCATCTTTTTGCTGGATTTTGGTTGTCATGAGTCTTTCATATTTTCATATAACATTTAAGGTTTTTTTCTGTAAATAATTGCATTTAAATTTTGATAAGGATTGCATTATATCTTTAAGTTGCTTTTTGTAGGATGGCTGTTTTTGTAGTATTAATCCTGCCAATCCACAAGCAAGGGAGCTCTTTCCATCTCCTGGTATAATCTTCAGTGTCTTAATGTTTTTATTGTACAAGTCTTTCATTTCCTTAGTTATATTTGTTTCATGATATTTTAAGGCTGTTGCAAACTTAATTGTTTTCCTAATTTCTTCCTTGGTGTGCTTGTCATTTGCATATAGAAAGGCTATGTATTTTTGAGTCCCGCTACTTTGTGGATGTTTATCAGGTGTGGGATATGTCTCATGGACTCTTCTGGGTCTTTTATGTACAGATTCCTATCATCTGCAAATATGGATACACTGAGTCCTCTGTATCCTTTTTATTGCCTTTACATGCCTCAAGACTCAGTAGAACAAAAATCCTATGGGATTCAAGTTTTTCAAATTTATGAGCAAAATTTAATTTTTTAAACGACTCTCTTCCGGATCTGCCTCTTTTTAAATATTTATTTATTATGTATGCAATATTCTGTCTGTGTGTATGTCTGCAGGCCAGAAGAAGGCGCCAGACCTCATTACAGATGGTTGTGAGCCACCATGTGTTGCTGGGAATTGAACTCAGGACCTTTGGAAGAGCAGGCAGTGCTCTTAACCACTGAGCCATCTCTCCAGCCCCAAAATTTAATTTTTTAAAAAATACCCAGGAGAGGATTATTGTAGGAAGATAGCAAAACAGAACTGAAAAACGGAGGAAATTAGCTACATTTTCCATGTCTTTTTGAGCTAGGTAAGACTTCCAGCACTGTATTATATTGACTAAGAGGGGGAGAACCAGACATATTTGATTTGTTCCTAATTAAAGAAAATGCTTTGAATGTCTCTTTGGCCCCCTCCTTCTTCCTTCCTTCACAATTCTTCAGTAACACTGGGATTAAACAAAATTAACAAAAGCCTGTTAGCTTTGACTTAGTTTGAGTTTCAGCTTAACTGTAATTTGTAGAGAAAGTTGAGAACAGCACGTTCACCTGCTGCAAAGTGGCTTAAATAAGCTCCAAACCACCACAGACTTGCGTGTATCACCAGATAGCAACGGCAAAAACAGAGATCCAAGGTTAGAACCACTTGAAGAGTATGTCAGGAGAAGTCCCAAGGAAGTGAAGACTCAAGAAGGGTCTTTGCTTTTATCTACTGCTGAAGTCTTTGGTTTCCCAGATGAGACTCTGTGGGACTAAGAGCAAATCTGTGAGCAGAGGCATTGATGCCAACTACCTGGTGCTGAAGACACTTAGAGTCTATGACAAAGCTGGCCCACAAATATTAGAGCAAGTACAAACTAGGTTCAGCTGCCGCTGCTGAAGGAAAGAAGTGTTGCTATGGGATACTGAAGCAAACAACACAAGCAGAATATCTCCACCCCGCTTGAGTCCTGCAAACTCCCTAACTGTAGAACAAACAGGAAACCTGGCAATGCAGGTACATGACTCTGGAGTTCTAACCCCAATGCCACTCAACAGAGTATTGAAGAGTGGCTTTGGAACTCAAAACTAATTAATTGAATAACATAGATACCTACGTATAGTCACTTAATGCAATTAATAAATTACATATTATGTGGGTAGATAACTAATATAAATAAACTTAAAAGTAGAGCTCCATATGTTGTGTTCTGCGTAGTCTGCATATTATCAGTAACTAAATATTCTGCATATTATCAGTAACTAAATAGTATCAGAAAATTTCTCCCTTTTGATCTTGATCTGTAACTTACATATCAATAGTTTAGGTTATACCTTTTTATCTATGATGATGATAGTCTTGTAAAAATTTCTGAAATAATTTTTGCTTATTAGAAGCAAATAAAAATTTGATTGAATAAGGGTAAGTAGATTTTGGCTTTTGAAAGAGCTTCCATGTTGCAGGTCTCCAGCATAATCTCAAAATTGCCTCAAGACTCAGTAGAACAAAAAAACCTATGGGATTTAAGTTTTCCAAATTTATGAACAAAATTTAATTTTTAAAAAAATACCCAGGAGAGGATTATTGTAGGAAGATAGCAAAACAGAACTGAAAAATGGAGGAAACTAGCTACATTTTCTATCATACATATCACTGGTCAGGGGGAAAATGAAAATCAATAAAGCACTTAGTTTACTGCCACAGACATCCACTGATGTATACACATGCACACACACATAACACAGACATCCACTACCATATGCACATACATTTTACACAGCAGTCCACTAATACACTCACATGCACACACACAACACAAACATTCACTAACGCACATAACACAGCAGTTCACTGGCACATATATATGCACATACATACACACATAAGACAGACATCCACTAACACACATGCACACACATATACAAGCAGACACACACGTAATACAGACATACAAAACACAGACAAAAACATATGCATAGAGACACACAAGCAGACATATACACACCAACACACGCACACACTTTGAACATACACTTTGTAGAGAGAAGATAAAAATGTCTATCTAATTTAGATGTCCTTTATTGTAATTTAATCAGTGCATTTGCCATTAGGAAATAAAAAGGCTATCACTTTAGTTATGACTTGTTCATGCTTATAAAATATGTTACTTCAGAAATGTTAAAATCTCAAGACCTCTTGCCTGGAGTCTATGATTCTTAGTATGAAATAAGACTACAAGTTAGGTATGTGGGTTAGGGATGACATTTGGTTACAAGTGTGTTACACTAAGTGGGGAAAGAAAGCTTTGGGATTCCAAAGTCCAACTCCTCAGATACAAGGATTTTATTTTTTTTTAAAAAAATAACCTATTCTGGCCTCAAGCTTGCAGCGAGCCTTCTACCTTGGCCTCCTGAGTGCTGGAATTATAGATGTGAGCCAATATACCCAGGAACACTAGTACATAGTTCTTTAATTGACAATAAGGAATTTCTTTCTAATGGTCAGGTCATTGGTTTTCATCCTTCAAGATGGGGACATTAGATGTGACAGAAATATATTAGAAGCCATGAAGGGGAAGAGGGGAGACCCTTCACCCTGGGGTATGGTCATGGCACCTATAGAAGGAGAGGGGCAGGAGGGAGAATGGTCCCACCATACCCACCTACTGCTCAGTTTCAAGAAAGTCTGAGCAAAGAATGGAAAGACCCAAGGTCACATCGTGGTGAGCAGAAGCCCTGAGTAAATATGTGTTGTGGACATGATCACCTGTCAAGGACTCCAATGCCTTAGACCCATGGGAAAGACAATGCCTTCCCCTGGTCCCTGTGGGAATACTGACAGTGTCTGAAGAAAATGCCAAGCACAGCTTCCCACTTCTGGATGTTTACAATGTGAAACTGTCCCCCCTACCTACAGAGACCCCTACCAAGATGAGCTCAATCTGCCTCCTCCTTCAGCTGTAAACTCATGACCTTGTTCAGCTGTACATAATAAACCGCTGGATTTCTGGTCTGTTTTCCGTGTGTCTCCATCAGAGCACAGGGCCCACCCAACCCAAGCTTTTCTGTATGTGTGTCTGCTGTTTCTTCATTCCCTCTTGCTCCAGTTAGGTTAATCCCTGAACTGGGAAGGTCATGGCAAACAGAGCCAAAGCAAGGACCCCTGACTGTGGGGAACTCGACTGGTCAGGCAACGGAGGGCTGCTCCGGGTGAAGCAAGCCCATTAAGGTTAATGGGGAGTGTGGCTCTATGTGTGGGGAGCATAACGCTGAGCCAGGAGAATGAGTAGACACAAAGGCATATATTAATACTTGAAGATTTTGAGGGGTCTCGGAAGGAGCTGCATCAGTTAATTCTTAGATTATGCTCAGGAGATATGCCCTTGGTTTCCCAAAGAAAGAACAGTGAGCTTGGCTATTTTGGAGAGAACAGAAGACTTAGGGGGTGGCTATTACATTGAAGGACCCAAACCTATTTCCATTCCCCCTTCTGGATAGTGGAGTCACATATGTGATTCCACAGGTTTTCAGCCATTTGCCTACAAAAGGGAAGGACCTGCCTGATTGAATTGTGGGGGAGTCTGGCTTTGCCACTTAGATGACTAGGAATTGACCTCTTGTCCCCGACACAAATAGTGTCAGAGTGTTAATGTTCAGGCATCTGCACTGGCCTGCCCTTGGGGTCCTTACAGGATATGTCCTCAGCTGCAGCCACTAAAAGCACCTCCTGTGCACAATCCCTACATTCGCTTTTAAAGGGTGGGCTTTACCCGCCTCCCCTCTTCCTTTCTCTGCTTCTCTGCCTGTCTCTCTGTCTCTCTTCTCTCCCCAGCTTCTTTTCTGCCGCTCCTGTCCCCAGAGGCCTCCCCACTTTTCCCATTCACTTTCCCCCAATTTAAAAAAAAAAAAAACCCTCTCCACCTGAGCTCTGTCACATGGCATCTTCCTCTGACGTGCCACTTTTTTAAAATTACTACGCAGGGGATGGAGCTCACGTCTGTAACTCCAGTAGCATTCCTGCAACCCGCAGAGATAGAAAGGTGAATTTGATGCACAGATCATGCTCACCCTGGCCTGCCTGGTACCTTGGATGCCGATATGCAGGAAAGTGATTCTGAGAATGAGGTCACCCGACTCAAGCCACAAGTGCACCACAGAGAGACTGCAGGGGGCGTGGGCTCACAGAGAGACTGCAGGGGGCGTGGGCTCCCTCCTCTACAGCAGCCCTGTCTAAGGTGAGAGACCCGGAGGAAGGTGCTCATGGCTTTAATTGTTTGTCCCTGTTTGAGCAACCTAATCCACAGAATTCAAACTAAATGGCCTGCTATCATGAGACTGCCTTTCAGCCCTTAAAGGAGACCCAACAAGTCTGCACCGCCTATGGGCCTGAGGCTCCATTTATCTAAGGACCTCTTCCCAGTGTCCTCAGTGACGTCATGACCTCCTTCTGACTGGCTAAGCATGGGAAAATCTTGCCTTAGCCTTTCCTTTAGAACTGAGTTACAGAATTACATCAGCACCAGGAACAACATAATCTAGCCCCTGGCGTTGCTATAACCAAAGGCATGCTCCTGTGTCCAGGACCTTATGAAGTGACCAGCAACCACTTACACTAGTCTTTGCAAGTCTGCCACATTAACATGGTAACATATTAAAGGCATGGAGAAAATAGCTCACCAAAGGGCAAAAACTCCATGGATAACCGAGATTCACCAGGGCCTGGAAGAATTGTACCCAGACTCTGTGACCTGGCTCTTACAAGGGCGCCTTACAGATAGTCATGAGGCAGGGAAAATGCTCAAAAAACAGCTGGCTTTTGAAAATGCTAACAAGACATGTAAAAGAGGCACTTAGGGGTTTTATAAGCACTTAAATTTACAAGAGACGATTATACTGTGTGCAGACGCAGGTCCTAGCCACCTTCAAAGTGTCGCTCTCACAGAAACCCTTAGGGAAGTTACATGCCTTGAGAGAGATGGGACATCTGTTACACATCTATAAAATGGCATTTTGCTTGTGATTAACACATGGATTTAAAATTAAAAAGCAAGCAGGCCCCAGTACCATCTGGATGACCTGCATGGCCCCTTGGTTTATGCACACGATGTCAGAGAAGGATCCCCTGGATTAACGAATTCCATTCATAGATATACATGGGCAACCTCTGACAGGGCCGGGAATGGGACCCGCCCTAGCACCATCAAACTGTAAGGGCTATCGCCTGGGGAGGCACTATGCACCAACAGAGCAGACAGCTGACCCTCAGCCACTAAATACATCATCATCAATCAGCTCTCCAGGCAGCCTCAGGCAGTGGAGGGTCATACCTCATTGCTCATACGTGTCTTAGACAACTTCTATCGTGGAACCCCAAGCCATCCCTGCTGGCACAGGGAAAAAGCAACCAGACCCTTTGGAGACTACAGCTCCACCCAGAGGTAATAGACGGAGATTATACAGACAAAATTAAAGTTCTGACTCAGTTGCCCCAAACTTGGTTTGACATTATACATAACTTAAAAATAGCCCGATTGATGATCTCCCCCAAGGTTAAACAAAGTGAGATGCTCAATAGTCTTTTTAACCTAATCTACCTGCACATTGCTTCCAAAGGAAGATTCTTCTCTGGAGTATGAAAAGCATCCCTACTATGTGTTGAGGCTACCGGTCCACATATGACAAAGCCCTAAGGACTGACTACTACTATGTAGATGATATTCTAAGCAGCCATTCTGAATTTTGGCAGCTATCTGTGTCCACCTCAAAAGCAGCTTTTAGGCCCATGGTCTTCAAATTTCTCCATAAAAAGTTTCAAAAGACATCTGTAGTCCAATATCTAGGTATAATTATAGAGGAATATTCTCTATACCCTTGAAATCTAGAAATCTGCAAGGATTGTCTCAAAACTTTTAGTGGTTCTAAGAACTGCTGGGAGACAGTAATTGACTCAGACTCTCACTTAAGCTTACTACCCAGAAAGTTCCTACACCTTTCCAGATTTTAAAAGAGAATGCCAATCCCTCTTCATGCCATTTCAAAAGAGGTTAGGATGACTTAGATGAAGTGGGAGCAACTGTGACCCCTACTGGGCTACTCTGGCAACTGCAGTGCATTTTGGAATGGTTGCATTTGGGGCAATCCCACCTCCAGGCTTCTAACCCCTTACTATGTCTGGTTTGGGGGCAAACTCAATCTCGAAGGGACGCAAATGCACTATAGAAATTCTAGGTAAAGAGAGAGAAATAACCATCGCCCCATATTCAGGAGACCAACCACATTAGCCCACGACAGTTCACTGCCTGACAATACTCTGGCTAATTACCTGTGCCTCCCCTCGTTGCCCTACCCCCCCCCCGCGCCCACAGCTGGATTCTCATTTTCCACCATTCAGGATGTTACACTTTCCATCCACTCACAGGTTTATTTTTGTCAAGGTCACACAGTCCCTACCCGTTGCTTTGGCTAAACTACCTTTACAGAGGCCTCTGGCAACAACACGGCTGCCTACCACTCTTCCTCGGGTTCTTCCTCGGGTACAACGCATTCTACACTTCAGCTCTCCAAGCAGAACTCTCTGTAGCCCGCATGATTTTAGAGACGTTCATTTTCCGCACCAATGTTTACAGTGACTGCTCTTGTGTAGTCGAGTAGTATAGGCCTTGGACACAGCCCGTGTTGGTTGAACCCCAGATGGAGAGTGAAACCAACTCGCAGTGGGCTGCCACCAGTGTCCTCACTATGTTGGCCGTATTTGGTCACATTCAAGTCTCCCCAGGCCATGGCTGGAGGGAAAGCACAGCCGATGCATGATGTATTGTGTGTGTGTTGCTCTGCAATCTGTCTTGATAAAAAGCCCCTGAGAGTCATGCTCTGTACCATCAAAACATCCCTTTATGAAAGGAATTTGCTATTTCCCCAGAACAAGCTGGCCAGATAGTTAATCAATGCACCCACTGCGTTCCCTTTCAGGCTGTCACGCCCAATGGCATTAATCCTGGAGGGTTGCTTCCCAATGCTCTCTGGCAGACGGATGTCATTCATGTCCCCTCTTTGGGGAGAGTACAGTTTGTACAGGTTTGTAACATGTATCATCGCTCATTGCCTTCCTCCAGTTGATGTTACAGTGCTATCCACAGCACCTCAAGACAGTCCCTTCTTACACTTCATCTGCATTTAAAAACATTGTGCCCAACATAAAATAGTTCACAACGTGAGCATTCTTGAGCAGCTGCACAGAAGGCCTTAGAATAATGCAGATCCAGAGACACATCAGTAAGGGCTGTTGATTGCACCCCTGTAGCAAAAGATCTGAAAAGTAGTTTTTATAGCTATCTCAGTGTGTAAAAACAAAACAATCCAATCCTCGGTTGTGAGATTTATTCTGAAGGTAAGGGACAGGGCTTCTAATCTAGCTACTCTCAGCTCTGCCATTTTGTCGCCACACAAATTTATATTGTGATCTGTAACCAATGATGCTGCAGCTGAAGACGAGAGACATTTGCATTGTAAGAATGTTATGGAAGCAGTGTTGACAAGTTTACAGATGCTGCTGCGCTGAGTGACACAGCAAGAATGAGATCACTGAATCCGTACACACAGCAACTCTGGCCATTTTATTACTGTGCTGGGCTAACGTGATAACTGCTCCTGGACACAAATCAATGGTAAATGGTTCCCAGAACAAAGAACTTAAGAAACGCAGGACTAGTGAACAGTGTTCACAATAGTCTATCAGAAATAATTCTCACATTGGGGCACAGAGTTGAAGCATCAAAATTCTAATTACACAATGAAATGTCTCTTGTAGGAAAGGGAGCTTCTAGCTGATGACAAAAGTATTGTTTTGGAAGATTAAATTGAGCTTGGAAACAAAATTTAATGTCTTGGTATATAAGAACAAGTGTCTACCATTCCTCTTTATTAGATCTTCATGAAACAAATGTCCAAGTTTATTGTAGTGAGAAATTCTAGTAGGTGAGATGCATGGCTTTCTGATACCCTTTCACAGACAGGATTCTGTTAGGGAATTAGCTCGGTGTAGCAGTAGGGTAGAGGGTATGGTGAGTGTTAGAGATCAATTATGGTTGTGTTTTAGAACAAGTTTTAGTATCCAGGCTAGATGCAGAGTTAGAACTAGGGTTCTGACTAGAGTCTGACTATGGTTAATGTTAGGGTTAGTCTGTGAGTATTTTTAATGTTAGTCCTGGAATTAGGGTTAAAGCTATGTTTCATATTAGGGTTTGGGCCAGTTAGTGATGGCTGACACCTTTAATCCCAGCACTTGAGAGGCAGAAGCAGACTGTCCCCTGGTTTTGGGGCCACCTTAATTACCAAACCAATTTCCACCATGCCCAAACTAAACCAAAAAACCCTTTTTTCAAAAACCACACACACACTACAAAAACACAAGCAAAACAAAACAACAGGAAATAGGGTTAGGGTTTTGGCATTGCCAGGGTATGGATTATGGATAAAGTTAGGTTAGTGTAAAAGCTATAGTTAGTGACAGTACTAGGATTAAGTTTAAGCCTTATTTTAGGGTTCTGCCTGGAGGTATGGTTGCAATCTGGATTAGGGTTAGGGATATAGTTAGCAATAGCATTTGAACTAGGATTGATTCCACTGTGATAACTAAGGTTTGGATTAGTAGTGAAGTTAGTTATAGGGTTACAGGGAGTGTAAGGCTTAGGGCTAGGGCTAGGATTGGGCTATGGTTAGAAGTAGGTTAGGGCTAGGGTAATAATTAGGGTTAGGTTAGTATTAAATCTAGGATTAGAGCCGATGCATAGGTTAGGTATGTATAGCTTTAATTAGTAGTATTATGGTTAAGTGTAGTTGTTTTTGTTTTGTTTCTACTCTTTGGGGCCCCACTATCCAACTCCCAAAAAAATACAGAGACTTATTCTTATTTATGAATGCCTGGCCTTAGTTTGTCATGTTTCTAGCTTTTCTAACTTAAATTATCTTGTTTCCTTTTAACTATGTTTTGCCTCTGGGCTTTTTACCTTTCTTTATTCTATATATCTTTCTTTCCTTCTTCCTCCGTGTCTGAATGGGTGGCTGGGTGGCTGGCTCCTGGTATCCTCCTCTTCTTCCTTTCTTGTTCCTAGCTTTAGGAACTCTCTTCCTCTTCTTCTCTCCAGCCTACATTTCTCCTATTTATTCTCTCTGCCTGCCAGTCCTGCCCATTTCTCTCTCCTGCCTAGTTATTGGCCACTCAACTCTTTATTAGACCAATCAGGTGTTTTAGATAGGCAAAGTAACACAGCTTCACAGATTTAAACAAATACAACATAAAAGAATGCAACACACCTTTGCATCATTAAACAAGTATTCCACAGCATAAATGAATATAATACATCTTATACTAATATCCCACACCAGTTAAGGTTATGTATACAGGGTTAGCAATAAGTTATGGCTATGGTGACCATTATAGTTAGGGTTTTGATTTGTTTGAGTGGTAGGGTTCATAATGTGTCAGTGTTTGCAGTCCTGTTGAGTATTGGCTCTGGGTAAGTTGGATCTAGGAGTAAGAATTAATGTTAGAACTGACCCTACAAATAGAACTTTGTGTGAATTAAGTTTAGGTTTGGAGTAATACTTAACAGACCAGGGTTGAGGCTTAGGACTGGGTCAGAGAAGCGTTTGGGGAGCATTAAGGTAAAGAACAGAGTTAGTGTTCAAAATGGTTTATGGTTTTTAGAACCTAGTTTTAGTGCTGTATCTAGATAAAGTGTTAAGGTTTTGGATAGGGTCTTGACTGGAGATACTGAAAGGTTAGGGTGTGCTTTAGTTAGTGTTAGGGTAATACTCAGGTTTAGGGTTATGGCTAGGGATTAAAATTAGGTTAGGGGTTAGGGTGAGTGTTAGGGTGAGGTTAGGGGTTAGGGTGATGGTTAGAGGTTAGGGTTAGTTTAGGGGTTAGGGTTAGGGATTAAGGATTAAAGTTAGGCTAGGGTTTAGGGTTAGGGCTAGAGATTAGGGTTAGGAGTTGGGTTAGGTGTTAAGGTTAGAGTTAGGGTTAGAGTTAGGGTTAAGCTAAGGGTTAGGGGTTAAGGTTAGCATTATGTTAGAATTGGGGTTAGTCTTAGGGGTTAGTGCTAGCGTTAAATTAGGGTTGGTGGTTAGGGTTAGGAGTTAAGGTTAGGAGTTAGGGTTAGGGATTCAGGTTAGGAGATGGATTAGGGGCTAAGGTTGGAGTTTGGGTTAGGTTTAGGGTTAAGTTAGGGGTTAGGGTTAGCCTTAGGTTAGAGTTGGGATTGGTGCTAAGGGTTAAAGGTTTGGGTTAGAGGTTAGATTTAGTGTTAAATTGGGTTAGGTTTAGGGTTAGGGATTAGGGTTAGATTAGGTTTAATGCTAGCTAGAGTTAGGGTTAGGGTTTATTTGATTGGTTTAGGGTTTAAGGTTAAGGTTTGGGTTAGCGTTAGGTTTAGCATTTAGGCTCTGGGGTTATTGTTAGAGTTGGGTTAGTGTAGTACTTGGATAGTTAGGGTTAAGGCTTTAAATAGTTTTAGGGATATTTCTAAAATTAATGTTAGGGTTAGGTATATACACCAGGTTAG
This sequence comes from Dicrostonyx torquatus, assembly GCA_028555095.1. Lineage (NCBI taxonomy): Eukaryota > Metazoa > Chordata > Mammalia > Rodentia > Cricetidae > Dicrostonyx > Dicrostonyx torquatus. Next base: position 14,563,754 of record JAQHUG010000003.1, on the reverse strand, counting down.
GGTTAGAGTTTGTGCACATTTAGGATTTAAAGTTCGGTTTGGTATTAGGTTTATTTCTAATTCTAGGGCAGGTATGGTGCTATCTTAGGGTTAGGATTTGTGTATGATGCAGGGTTAGAGTTAGGGTTATGCCTAAAATTGTTTTAGGACTTGGAAAATAATTAACTATATTTCTAAGATTATCATTAGGGTTAGAATTAGGAGATTATTATTTGAGTTACAGGTAGCTTAGGGTTTGGGTTACCACTAAGGGTGGTATTAGTGTTATTTTTAGGTTAGGGCTAATTAGGCAAATGTTAGGTTTAGGACATGGTTTTTCTTTAGGTTTTGTGTTA
>JAQHUG010000003.1:14533983-14548945 GCA_028555095.1 Dicrostonyx torquatus | reverse complement strand
GGTTATAGGTCTATTTAATTTGCTTATCTGGTATTGATTTAATTTTGGTATGCAATACTTATCCAGAAGATTGTCTATTTCCTTTAAGTTTTTCAGTTTTGTGGAGTACAGGGTTTTGAAGTATGACCTGATGATTCTCTGGATTTCCTCCATGTCTGTTGTTATGTCCCCTTTTTCATTTCTGATTTTGTTAATTTGAATATTCTCTTTTTGTTTTTTGTTTGTTTGGTTGGTTGGTTAGTTTGGATAAAGGTTTGTCCAGTTAGCTGATTTTCTTGAAGAATCAACTCTTCATTTCATTGATTCTTTATATTGTTTTTTTGTTTGTTTATTTGTTTCTGTTTTGTTGATTTCTTCTCTCAGTTTAATTATTTCCTATCGTCTAGTCATTCTGGGTGAGTTTGCTTCTTTTTGTTCTAGAGCTTTTGGGTGCTCTGTTAATTTGTTAGTGTGGGATTTTTCCAGCTTTTTTATGTAGGCATTTGGTGCTATGAACTTTTCTTTTAGCACTGATTTCATTGTGTGCCCTAAGTTTGGCTAAGTTGTGGGGTCATTTTCATTAAATTTTAGGAAGTCTTTAATTTCTTTCTTTATTTCTTCCTTGACCAGTGGTGATTCAGTTGAGCATTGTTCAGTTTCCACGAGTTTGTGGGTTTTCTGCAATTAGTGTTGTTGTTGAATTCTAACTTTAAGCCATGATAATCTGATATGCATGGGGTTAGTCTAACTTTTTGTATTTGTTGAGATTCACTTTGTTACTTAGTATGTGGTCAGTTTTAGATAAAGATCCATGAGGTTCTGGAAAAGATATATTCTTTTGTGTTTGAGTAAAATGTTCTGTGATGTCTGTTAAGCCCATTTGAATCATAGCATTTGTTAGATTCTTTATTTCTCTGTTACGTTTCTTTCTGGAAGACCTTTCCAGTGGTGAGAGTGGGGTTGAAGGCTCCACTATTAGTATGTGGGGTTTGATATGTGAATTAAGCTTTAGTAATATTTATTTTACAAATGAGGGTACCCTTGTATTTCAGGCATAGAGGTTCAGAATTGAGACTTCATTTGATGGATTTTTTCCTATGATGAATATGAAATGACCTTCTTTATCTCTTTTGAATAATTTTAGTTTGAAGTCTATTTTGTTAAATATTAGGATAGCTACTCCAACTTGTTTCTTAGGTCCATTTGATTGGAAAATCTTTTCCCAGTCCTTTACTCTGAGGTAATGTCTGTCTTTGTAGTTGGGTGTGTTTCTTATATGCAGCAGAAGTATAGATCCTGTTTTTATATCCAGTCTGTTAGACTGTGTCTCCTTATAGGTGAATTGAGTTCATTGATATTAAGGGATATTAGTGACCAGTGATTGCTAGTTTCTGTTATTTTTGTTTCTGCTGTTGATGGTGGTATTGTGTGTGCTTTTCTCTTCTTTGGGATTTGCTGGTGTGGGATTATCTATTGCCTGTGTTTTTGTGGGTGTAGCTAACTTTCTTGGGTTGGAGTTTTCCTTCTAGTACTTTCTGTAGTGCTGGATTTATGGATAGGTATTGATTAAATCTGTCTTTTTTCATGGAATACCTTGTTTTCTCCATCTATGTTGATTGAAAGTTTTGCTGGGTATAGTAGTCTGAGATGGCATCTGTGGTCTCTTAATGTCTGCGTAATGCCTGACCAGGACCTTCTGACTTTCATTGTTTCTATTGAGAAGTCAGGTCTAAGAGGTCTGCCTTAATATGTTACTTGGCCTTTTTCCTTTACAGCTCTTAATATTTTTTCTTTATTCTGTATGTTTAGTGTTTTGATTATTATGTGGTGAGGCGTACTTTCTTTTTTTTGATCCAGTCTATTTGGTGTTCTGTAAGCTTCTTGTGTTTTCCTAGGCATGTTCTTCTTTAGATTGGGGAAGTTTTCTTCTATGATTTTGTTGAATATGTTTTCTGTGCCTTTGAGCTGGACTCTCCTTCTTCAATTCTTATTATTCTTACATTCAGTCTTTTCATGGTGATCCAGATTTCCTGGATATTTTGTGTTAAGAACTTGTTGGATTTAATATTTTCTTTGACAGATGGATCTATTTCCCCTAACATATCTTCAATGCCTGAGAATCTCTCTCTCTCATCTCTTGAATTCTGTTGTTTATGCTTACCTGTAGATCCTTATCATTTACCCAGATTGTCCATTTCCAGATTTCCCTCAGTTTGTGTTTTCTTTATTACTTCTATTTCAGTTTTCAAATCTTGAACTACTTCTTTCACCTGTTTGATTGGTTTTTTCTTGGTTTTCTTTAAGGAATTTATTAATTTCTTCCAATTTTTTGGTTGTCTTTTCCTCCATTTATTTAAGGAAAAAATTTATTTTCTCTTTAAGGGCCTCGATCATCTTCATAAAGTTATTTTAGTGTCATTTTCTTCTGCTTCATCTGCACTGGGATGTTCAGGTCTTGCTGTTGTAGAACCACTAGTTTCTGGTGGTGCTGTCTTGCTCTTATGTTATTGAGTGCATTCTTACCCTATTGTCTACCCATCTCTTATTCCGATCAGGACAGGTGGAGCCTGTGTTTCGGGGGTAGGGGAGTCCCTTTTTCTCCAATTGGTGTAGTTGGTGGCTGTGGTTCCATGGATTGTTTCTTCAGGAGTAGGCAGAGGAGAGGCTTTGGTGATCAATCATTCCTCCAGGTGCCTATGGACCCAAGGCTCAGATGGCCATTTCTCCTGGTATTGGCAAGGCTGAGGCTGAGGCTCCAGCGGTCAGATAATTTCTGAAGGCACTGCTGCCATTGCAACCCACTGTGCTGCTGCTTATTCATCTCCTCCCAGTGGCCTGGCCTGCCTGTGTGTTTCTTAAATAGCTACTTGCACCAGAATCCCCTGGGGGAGTTTGTACACCTTACAGTCCTGGGTCCATACCCCAAAGATTCTGATTTGAGGCGAGTTTCACTACTCCTAGGTAGTGTTCTGGTATGCTTATTTGGAAGACATTTATCCAAATAATTCTGAATCTGATCTAGTGCATTCTCCATGAAGAGCAGTTAGCAGTACTTCCGCTGGGACTTGGCAGGCATCTTCTAGATGTAGGATCTGGCAGACTGTGTGTGCACAGGAGCTGCACATTGAATTTGAATGTCCGACAAAGGAATATGCGGACATATTCAAACTCGGTAAATCTTGAAAGCATGATGTTGAATGAAAAGGGTTTGCCTTTTATGAAAAATTTGAAACCACTCATCTATAAAAACCAAAGGTCAGAGATCAGTCTCTAGAGTCGATTAGATTCGAGGGGAGAACAGTAGGAGAGAAACTGGAAACAAAAAGGATGTCTCTTCCCTCTGTCTTGGAAGGCAAAATATTAAGAACTGTTCTTGAGCTGACCAGATGGTTTGCCAGGTAAAGTGCCTGAAGATGCAGGTAAGAATGTATGTATATTTTGCTGAGCTCCAACTATTTCGGTAACTGAATAGAAATCTCGTTTACAGCAGGCACTTGAGAACTGCCTGTTGAGCTGAAGTAAAGGCCATTAGCAGCGCTGAGCCCCAAAGCCATACTTCAGAGGTGCTTCACAGAAGAAATGCTCTTTCCGCAGGAAAGAAGAAAAGAACAGGTACGCTAAGCTCAGCTTTTCTGTGGGATTCTGAGAGCTGAAAGGTCAGACTTCCAAATGCGTGGCACTCCAGGCTATCCAGTATCGTAATTAATGCACTTAAAAAGGTGTGAAGTCATTGACTTTAACAGGAACTACAGGACGGCACTGTATAAAGCACAGGACGCTGGCTCTGCAGGCACAAACCTAGAGTTGACCTGCTTTTGAGTGGAGATTTGCCACTGTGTGCAGGAAATGCCTGTATGTGCTAGAGATCCCTCCAAGGGATTCCATCAAAAAAAAATTGTCTAATCTCCAGTCTGAAGCTTTCTCCTTTGCTTGAAATTGATCTTTTTTTATTTATTGTTTTCTATTATTCTGAGCTTTTTGAGGGTGAGTTTCATGTATTCATCTGCATGTTCACATTGCCCACCAGAATGGAGCATATAGCACCCCCAAAGTGCTGAATAACAGGAGGATGTTGAGGTTAGCTCTGTTGTTTAGTTTCAGAATTTAGTAGAAGAAATGTCCCCACATATATAGTAATGTGTGTCTGTGTGTGTGTGTGTGTACATCAGATGTGCAAATTATATAGATAGGGTTGCATGTGTGCATGCCCTTGTGTGTGTTTCTAGGGATCCAGCTCAGTACTCAGGAGGCAGAGGCAGAGGTAGACAGATCTCCATAGGTTCAAGGCCCTCAGGTCTACATAGGGAGTTAGACCGGACAATGCTATACAGTGAGATCCTGGAGAGAGAGAGAGAGAGAGAGAGAGAGAAACATGTCATCTGAAATACAGACAATGAAAGAAAAGATATGAAATCTTAATGGCGTCAGAAAGACTGTGTCATTCACTCATTCCTCCTCTTCTCCTGTTCATTCACCATCTACACATCTATCTCTCATTCATCTAATACTTAGCGTAGGCTACCAACCAAAAATATGAGTTCCAAAAATGTGAATAAATTGGTGATTTGACTTATTAAAGTAATTAAGGCTGGGCTGGAGGCCATTCAGTGATTAAAATCACTTGCTTCTCTCCCAAAGGACCCAGGTTTGGTCCCCAGCACCCACGTGGTGACTCAGAACCATCTCTAACTAGAATTCCAGTGGATCAAGTACTCTTTTCTCGCCTCCTCAAGCACCTAGCACATGTGCAGCACGTATGCGTGCATGTAGGCAAAATAGCCACACACATAAACTAATATATATATGTATATATATATGTATATATATATATCCCAGCATATGATGGGCACACACATACACACACACTCATTATCATCAACATAGAGTACAATATAAATTTCAAAACTAAGCCTAGAGACAAAAACTGTATCTTTCTGCTCCTAGTATAAAATGTTATAGCTTATATGATATGGCCTTTTAATTACATTTGTGGATATATTTTAAAACATTTATAAAATTTTTAACAAACCCAAATCAAAATTTTCTCTCTGCCTAAATAACCATCATGACAAAGAATGTATATTCCTTATCCCATTCATGTCTTTCTACCACTAGCTGTCAAGAAAAAAGAAATTCAAGGCCCCATTACCTGTAACAAACTTTACCTTCAGTGTTTCCTCCCCTAACATGGAATTACATAGATATTCAAAAAATCAGAAATCTTGAATTTTGAAATAAAAAAAATGAAAGACTACTCCTTCTGACTAAGTCTCGAGGTTCGGGGCTGCGATCCCTGTGTTTAGAAAGCAGGGCGAGATGACGGAGAGTTTGAGGCCTGCTTGGGCTGCACAGGAAGCCAGGCATGGTGGGTCACTCCTCCTGAGGCAGGAGGATTGTTTTAAATTCAAGTCCAACCTGTGCTGCTTAGTGAATTCCAAGCCAGTCTGAGCCACAGGATGAAATCTTACATCAAACAAATAAACGCAGAGCACTTCTGTTCTCACAGACACAAATAAGCTGGTAGGCTTTCGGCTTCCTGTGAGGTAAAGACCTTCAGCGTTAAAGCAAAGGACACAACACTGCATCCTCAGTTACTTCAGCCTCCTGTCTTTGTTCGTTACCTGCACACGATGGTATAAATGTATAAATATTAATCCTACATTTTAGAGTGCTTAGAAATTTATAGCATCTTTTGGAATAAGCTTCCAGTAAGGGAATGTGTATGTGTTAGTCTCCCTCAGGGATGATCTTCTAGCATTCTACATGATCATATATGTAATTTTGCATGAGTTTTTCTTTATAACTTCTTCATCATTCTGAACTTAAGGTCCAACAGAATTCTCCCAAGAAAATTGGCTCAACCTTTCATAATATCTATGTTGTGGGGCCATACAGATTGGTCTCCAAAGCCAACCAAGTTTTATTGTGACAGAAAACACAACATGGGGGAGGGGAACCACAATGTTTATGAAGATAGTATGTGTAGCAGAACTATTGAGACTATTTGGGTTTCCATTTCTGAAAAAAAATAGCTGCGGTATTTTGCATTATTGAATACTGATTATTAACTCTCTTCCCCATCTTCTCTTTTTCCTTTCTCCCAAATGGGTAACTATTTTCTTCCCAGCTATGAGATCTGTCTTCTCTCTAGGGTGGAGAGTTCTTCCCCGGTGGATTAGAAAGAAACCATTTCTTGCCATGTTGACCATACCCTGCTTAAGTCTCTCCTCCAAGTCAACAGCAAGAGTAAATGAATAAAAAACACCATATTGAGTGAGGTAACCCAGACTCAGAAAAACAAATATAATGTGTACTCACTCATAAGTGGCTTTTAAACATAAAGGAAAGAAAAACCAGTCTACAGTTCACAATCCCAGAGAACCTAGACAACAAAGAGGCCCCTAAGAGAGACATACTTGGATCTAATCTACATGAGAAGTAGAAAAAGACAAGATCTCCTGAGTAAATTGGGAACATGGGAATCATGGGAGAAGGTAGAAGGGGAGGGGGGAGAAAGGAAGAGGATGGGAGAAAAATATACAGCTCAATAAAAACAATAAAAATTAAAGATAATATACAGAGAATATTCTTGATACAGATAATATACAGAGAAGAATATTTTTTTGAAAACACAGTTTGCTCCTTTTTTAAAAAATAAAATCTTAGAAAACCCCCGCCCAAATGTAATGAGGTGCTGACCAAATTGACCAGCACAAGATAACTTGCCAAAAAAGACTGGTGTTTATTATATATGTGTGGCAGTTCTCAAATCCATACTCCTAGGCTAAGAGTCTTTCCTTAACTCAACATATATATTTAACTGACACTTTATTTTGAATGAATTATTTCAAACTCAATGTAATAAAGTTTATTCTCAAGAAAAAAAAGAGTAAATGGAGACCCCAGACAATGAGTCTTTCAAACCTGGCCATCTGGGAATCCAGGACTATCCTTGCTGATATTTAGAGATATTAACAGGAACATTGAGTCCAGATGCCACTTAAGCATTTAAGCATTGTACCCACAGCTCCCCGAGTCTGTAAAACCCATTCTACTACAAAGCAAAGTGATTTTTCTATTCACTTCTCAACTTTACACAACTGACCAAACTTAGACAATATCCAAATCATTTTAAGTCAATGGATTTCTTTTTTACTAAAAAAAAAAATTCATTGACGTATTCTCTCCCAATTCTTAGTTCTCTAAGTCACAAAACTCAAACCTAGACTGAGAATACTCAGGCTAGACTGGAAAAAAAAAACAAAAACAAAAAACAAAACAGATGGACCAAGGCATTCACTCCACCTACAAAATTATCCAGATGAGACATTCCTACTTGCTTATTGCTCAATCTCATCTTGCTAAAGAAAGAAGCCTTGGGTGGGGACATTCTTAGTCAAATAAATTCCTGAAGAGAATATACAGCGAGTGATGGCATCAAGGAAGTATATCCCCTGTCCCAGAGAGACCTGAGCTCTGCATCGCTAAGGGTGAGCCAGCACAGAGCCTGAGTGGATGGCAGAGGCAGGTGTCTCTAGTTCCTCCCCTTCCTCTTCAGCTCTGCTGCTGGGACTCTGGTACAGATCCTCCTCTGGGGATTCTTTATGCATTGTTTGCGAATGATAGATCACATGATCTCAATCTCTTTGCTGTTGATTGCATGTTAATCTTCTGAGCAGATTTTTTTATGATGGTGAATTCATCCCAGGGTTAGTAGGAAGACCCATTAAAAAGAACTACAGTCTGAGGGAGGGACCAGCATTCGTATAGCTGGAAAACTCACTGAGGATCCACAACGTATCAGTCATCTGCTAAATTCCGCAAAAAAAAAAAAAAGGCCTTACCCTGGAGGTGGTCACATTGTACAGTGTCAAGGTGATTGGCCATTGATCACCATGGATACCTGTATACAAACCTGCTTCAAGAAAGCTGGTTCTCCCGCTCAGACAACAAGAAGAACAGAGCGAAATACTGAAATCTTCCAGATAGCAAGAAGGTACAAAAAGTCAGATAACACATTTTGCAGAGTAACTATTGCCATAGATGCAAGGCATAGGTGGTGAGAGGTTTAGGGATTGAGAGTGAAGGAAGAGTCTAGAAGGTCTGGGAATCTAGGTTGACTCTGGCCCTTTGACAAATGTGTTCCTTAAATTAGATAGTAGATAGAGCGATGTGGAGACCGGAGGCTCTGCCTCCCCCAGAACACACCTCCTACTCCTCGCTTCTTTCCACAAACAGTCTGAGATTAGAACAGTTTTAGCCAATGGAACCAAATGAAAGGAGCAAAAATCCAAGGTGCAAAAACAAACTAGCAGGGACCCCATACAGTCTGGACAGCCGTGAGTCATTATTAATACTGTTATCCACTGTTTTCGAGGGAGGGATCAGGTCTCTGTAGATCCATTTGATGGCTAATGCAACGTCAAGAACAACTTGGCCTCTGTCCTTGGTGATGATTCCTATTTTAGGTATTTATTGCCTGTTTTTGTTGTTCTTGTTGGACTCACTATGTAGACCAGGTTAGCCTCAAACTCAGAAAATCAACCTGCTTCTGCCTCCCAAGTGCTAACCACCACACTGGCTTGCCTGTCCCTTTTAGGAGATTGTGAGTTCTCTGAGGAGGACACCCCTGTCTGTCTTGATTGTTATTTTCTCGGCACATAGTTTCGATGCCTGCACAAAACAATCGGTTTGGTTGTTTTATCTTCTTCTACAGCAGTAGCCGACCATGTTAAGTACTGTGACAGTGGCGCGTGCCTGGGTGATCTCTGACAAAGGGGCATTAACTAGCGTTGGAGACAAGTTTCCGAGAAGGCGGCATTGATCACAGTGAGTAGGGCTTCATGAAGTGGAGTAGAAAGCAGTGTATACCAGAAAGAACAAACACCATGGGCAAAAACAAAGCTTCATGAAGAACGGTTAATTTCAAAGGTCATCCTGTTTCTCTGTGTTGTCCAGAAGCTCTTGCCTATGAAGAGCTCTTTATAAAACAGAAAATACAACTGAGAGAAAGGGAGTGGCGATGGGGTGGGGTGTTTAGGAGTTAGGCCATTCCTGTTTCCCAGATAACTGCAAACCAGGATGTGCATAATTCATCCCATTATAATTAAGTCTGGGATAAGGTGCTGCTTCTGAAGCCCTGGTTGAAAACAGGTATGGACCTGGGGAGGCTGAGCTCTCAGGTACACCTAATTAAAGAGCTGGTTCTTGGTCAACTTGACCAGACCTGTCCAAACATCAGGAGAGGCAGAGGTTGTCTGGGAGACAGAGGACACAGGAAAGCAACTGAGGGTTGGGTACCTGGATTGAGGGGAGGTTGACGAAGAGCTAACAACGAACTTTGACTTCTGGGCAATCCTCTGCGGAGGAGTTGGAGGAACACACCTTGCCCTAGATTCTTCAGGAATCCCATAGACAGGTCTGCCAGGTTCACAGTTCTAGACTTCTTTAGGGGTGGTCCACTCCTGGGCAATTAAACTGGGCCACTGCGGGCAACTCCGCAGTTTTAACCCTTCCTTCCCAGGTTCAGGCAGGGGCCATGCTCTCATTCCTCCCCGCCGCGCCCGCGCCCGCGCCCGCGCCCCGGGGTTTCGGGACTGAGCATGCTCAGTAGCTGCCCGCGTCTAGCTCCCAGGGAAACCTCTGCACGCCCTCCCCAGCTGCTCTAGGCCGCCTCATCGCCGCCGGCCGCCTAGGGTGCATCCCGGTTTGCAGAGCTCCACGCGACCCAGATTCCCGCCCCTCCCCCGCCCCTCCCGCGCCCTCAGCCAGTGCGGCAGCCGCGGCCGCCTCTGTCCAGCTTCCGCGAAGGGACCAGTCGCGGTGGTTACAGTCACCAGTGCGTAGCCGGAGCGAAGACGGAGATGGAGACCACACTGGCGCTCTCCCGGAGCTGCTGAGCCCACCGCTGTCCCTGACCCGGTGAGTTGCGACCCCAGAGGATTCGAGGGGCGAATGCCCTTGGAGAAGAGAGAGGCGGCTGCTGAGCTGCGTTGGGGACAGCAGAAACGCTCGGGGTTGGGGACAGTATGAAAGTGCGCACTACCTGGGTGCAGGAGCGCCGGGGTCACCCAAGACTATAAATCCTCTTTCTCATCCTGCGCTTGGAAATTAACATCCGCGGCGCTGCGGGTCAGTGCTGGAAGCTGTTTGGGTCCCAGGGGCGCGGGTCGCCAAGCGACTGAACGCCACTGCAGGTGCCTAGGGAGGGATCCGAAGCCGGGGACAAAGGGCGGCCTGACTGGGACGAGTGGAGGGTCCTGGCCCCCGGGGAGCCCTCGGCCCTGCTGGTCAGGCCCCAGGGCGGTGCCAGGCGGTAGAGTGGCAGAGCTGTAGACCGGAGGTCTCGGAGTCTCCACCCCGAGTCAGGTCTGCGGAGCTGGCGCGCTGCGCCTCCTCCCACTGTGAGAAACTCCACTGTAGGAGCATCTCCCGGGCAGGTGCAGTTGAACAGGCCTACGGAGAACAACAGCCCCAAGAGCTGTTAAAGACAGAACAGTATAGCGAGGCATGCTGTTTTTCCAAGTGTGGGCACCGACTACTCCCCCTCTTGGTGTGTCTGCTCAACCTCTAAGTGGCGAGTCCGGTAACACACCTTATGAATATTTCAGAAACGACCTCACAGACTCGCTTGCTTCAGATCAAGTTTAATGAATATGTGTGGGAGCCTTTCTGCCCCACACAGACAGATGGAAGCCTCAGCCACTGCTTGGAGCTTTCCAAATTTCATGTCTTTCTCCCCACAAACCGAGAAAAAGACGTCACAAATCCCCGCGAGCTTTAGATTGGTGTCATAAATTGAGGCTGTCATTTGAAGAGACTGGTTTTAGGCAGGCTTTCGGTCTTTGTTCTGCATCTCAGCAACGTGAGTGTGCGTGTTGTGTCGGTCGCTCGACAACCGTCCTTAACTGGTATTACCAATATGGTGGAAAGCAGGTAGCATGCCTACATTGGGATAAACGTCATAATTCCTCTTTGTCTTTGATAACACGGGGTAACAGCAGTCTTAGTCATTCTCTCCCTAAAAGTTTCCTTTTGAGGTCAATCTAGTTGAAATTTTGCCAAACGCACACATTCTTGTTATTCCACACTATTGTGAGATATTTCTTCTTGACCTCTCTCTTATGGGATAAAGGATGCTTTCTCTGTAAGACATCGCTGTCAAGAACAGCAACATGTTTTGTTGCAGGGAACTTCCTGGAGTGAAGCAGACTTACACTTTGAGCTGTAACTCTCATGTACCATCACAATTAACCAGTAAACCAGCAAGCTGACACACTAATAGCTGTCAGGACTCTAAGATGAAACACATTGGCCGACAAAGTCAGCCCCCTTCCCCCTCCCCGTCTGTGAGAGACAGGTAGGTAATCTGACCCATCTCTAAGGAATTCTGATGTTGAACAAAAGCTCAAGATTCCCTGTGAAGAATAATGAGGTGATAATTCCCAATCTTGCAAGTCAGGCCATACAAGGACAAGGCTGGGGTGCTTCTGTCTTAGGAAAGGGTCTCCCTAAAAGACTGCTGCAGTTACATCACGGGCTCCATCTCTGCCTGCCTGGCTGCTTCTCCCAGCCTGAGGACCCAGTCTGCTGTGCTAGACTAATTAGGAAAAACAACACTGGGATAAAATTTTGCTCGTTTTTTTCTATTGTGTCTTGAGGATTCCACTGAAAATACATGAATTTTAGTTTCTGAGAGGTTTTTGAAGCCAACATTGGAGTATCTTCTGTGCTAAAAATTGTTGATGGCATTATAAGGGATTTCTATGGAATTAACAAAATCAGGGAAATATTATGTAACAAGGAGCATTTCCTAAAGCATGTCACCAAATCACTCAGGACGAGCCCCAGCTGCACTCACAGATTTAAAACCTGGCTAATTGGGAAGTTTGCAGAGTTCACACCCAGACTTCCAGGTGTGTCAAGGAAGCTGACACCAAGTCCTCCAAGAATGCTTCGAACTCATTTCTTAGGATTTAGCAAATAAAAATTCAGGCTGCCTCCCTAAATGTGAATTTAAACAGCAAATACTGTTTTAATTTAAATATGTCACATATGATAGTTGGAATTATACTTTAAACATGATTAGTTGTTTCTCTGACATTTAGTTTGTACTGGGCAGGCATTTTGTTTTCCTGGCAACCCCATAATGGAAAGGTGTCTTTCCGCCTTTTTTGGGCCACCTATAGGTTGATAAAACAAAGTGGAACAGAAGTCATATGTGCTCTGCGGACAATCTGGGGCAAGCTTAGCTCTTGAGTTATTGAGAATAGTTCATGCCTGAAAGCGAGTGATCCCGGTTCTGCACATCTTTGCTGAATGCTTCTAGTTGTTAGGCTTTGTGAGAGTTGCCAAGAATCTGAAGATGAGAAGAAGCAGGGGCCGGAGATGTAGCAAGTCCCACATCAACCAGTGTAGGACTTGCTTTGTCAGAAGTGCGAGGTGTATATTTGTCGGGAGTGTGTAATGTAAGAGCCCGGAGGAAGACACAGAATTCTGCTGGATAGTTCCATCAAGGAATGAAACAGTCAGCTATGCAGCAGTGTTAACAGGGCTAGCCTCAGGTATGAAAATGAACTCTTATCATGGGAAAAGAGGAGTAAAGAAAATGGCATGGGAACAGAATGAAGCTAGCAGCTTCGGAATTTTTATCTGGTAGCCTCAGTTAGAAACACAGACCGGTACTATCATGTCCTGAATACAGTGTTTCAAAGCACTCCTCCCCATCTTCCAACTTTTACATTGTTTCCTCCCCGACAAAACACTTGTAAATAGTTGTGGATGGCAATAAAGAAGGAGCAGAAACGAGGCAACGGTAGGGACAGGCAAATGGCAGTTAGGCAAAGGTATCTCTGCATTAAAAAAAAAAAATTTAATTTTTTGAAATGTGTGTGGGTGTTTTGCCTGCATATATGTCTGTGCACCACATGTGTACTTGGTGCCCTTGGAGGCCAGAAGAAGACAACTGATCCTTTGGAACTAGAATTACAGACGATTGTTAGCTGTCATGTGGGTGCTGGGAACTAAACCCCGGACCTCTGGAACTTCTTAACCTCTTAACCAGTGAGCCGTCTCTCCAGGCCCTCTCAATGCATCTTACAAAGCAGGTCACCTGCCTTTGACTAGCATTATTGTGCTCTTTCATTGTTCCGCTGCCATCCTGGTCTCTTCAGATTAAAAAAAGCCACCACACAGTATCGGAATAATTGCTTCTTTAAATTTTACTTTGATATAAATGGAGACATTTAAACGTATCATATGAGATGCCGATCAATATTCAGTTTCTTTGGGTATACTTTCTTGAAATAAGATAAGCATATGTTTAGGTTTTAACAAATCTGTTGCTCCGAGTTGGAAAAGACATTAAATTGCTATCATTTTCTGTTTCTGTGAGTTGTCTTGAAGGAAGCACATGCTGGGGACGGAGAGAAAGTCTATCTTACAGAAATAGCACTGTGTGAAAATGACCATATGCTTGTAGTATCAGAAAGTGCCTACTTAGTGTTCTAAGGGAAATTAATTCCAAGGCAATACCACAGCAAACACAGCTGCGTCTGTAAAGACACTGAAAGTCCTAGCACTGAGGGTCAGGGTAGGGTGTGGCATGGGAGTTGGAGGTTAAACCCATGCACTTCATGGAGGTCGCTTGTTTTTTTTCATGATTCTACTAATTGGCAAAACTGCAGTGCCCATCTAGAGTGCCAATCTAGATTATCCTTCTGTTAAGAAACCTAGCTGTCTTTACAATCATCCTTCAGAACAGCCTCAAATGTCTAATTATGCATATGTGTGGCTAATTCTCACTTTAGTTTTTTTTCCTTAAAAAAAAAAAAGGTGCTGGGGAGTGTACCTAGATTTTTATGGATTTTATGGATACCAGGCAAGCACTCTAGTACTGAGCTGTATTACATCCCTGAAAAAAAAATTAATTTTGAGAGTCTCAATCAATGTGACTTTGAACTTTCTCTGTAATCAAGGAAGGTCCTGAACTTGTGACCCATCTGCCCCAGCTTCTTAAGTAACTGGGATTAACAGGCCTGACCCAGGAGACCCAGCTCATATTCTACCGCAAATTCTGAAAATCCTAAGAATTACCCTAGTCTTATCAAATAAATGACCATCATCTAAGATAGAGCAGAAAACAGTTTGATTCAGGAACTTACACCGGTCCTTTTTGCAAAAGGTCAAACATCTTCCTGTCTCATAATTCTGACTTTATATTGAGAGAAAAAACTGTGGCCAAGGGACAAACCGACATTATTAAAGTTCAAGGCAATTAGAGTCTAGGTCTTGTTTTCAGCAAGGTTTCCCTGCAGTGGTCCCCGGTGACGGCTTATGTGAGCTATCACCCAGAGAGCCTCAGGTGATGCCAGATGCTCATTCACCGTCTGAGTCCTCAGTAAGCATCCCGAAATCAAACACTCTGCATACAGAATGTTTTCATATCCCGTGAGCATGTAACCTTCCAGCCCCCTCGTGCTGACTGTGGGAAAATAGCATTGTGTCTTACTCCTGTTTCTCTGCTGTAAAATGGAAGGCATGAAAGTAAAAAATAACGATACAATGCCAGCCCTGATGTCTGTATCTATAAAATAACCTTTGAGGCCTTGCTGTGCTTTCAATAGGTGAACAGCTCTGTTCTCAAAGAAACTGGAAACTTATGTAAAGAGAGTATGCTTTATATAATGCTTCCCATGCCATTGAAATAATTACACAGATTGGATTTTTTTTAATTTTTATATTTTTGAGGTGAAGCAATTTGGTTGTTACATAAGTAGAATTTATTAAGCTCCTTTAATAGATCAGTCTCAGCTGGAGGTAGTGGTGCACACACCTTTAGCCCGAGCATTTGGGAGGAGGAGGCAGGCAGATCTCCAATCGTTGAAGGCCAGCCTAGTATACATAATGAGTTTCTGGCCAGGCAAAGACTCTGTCTCCCCACCGCCGAAAGAAAGAAAGAAAGAAAGAAAGAAAGAAAGAAAGA
>JAQHUG010000003.1:14512718-14524584 GCA_028555095.1 Dicrostonyx torquatus | reverse complement strand
TCTGTCTCGTAGGGTTTAAGATTTTAAAGAAAGAAACTTTGGTGCCTCTAGTAGAGTCTCTGACTCATTCCCTGGGGTGTTCAATGGCTGGATGGAAGAGATGGGGTTACGCTGTGGTACTTTACAAAGAACCTCTGGGAGCTTCATGCTCAAAGAAGGCCTGGCAAGTCCCCCGATGCTGGGGTGAGAGCCTTTCAGAAGTCTTGGACCACTCATCACCATCTCTTCCCTCCCAGCTGGAAAAAGAGATGAGGCAGATAACAGCAGAGCCCCATACCGAAGTGCCGGCTCACCTCCGGGTGTTTGATCAGCAGGCTCGATCATTTGATCTTTTCCTTTGGATCTGTTCGTCTCTGTACACACGGAGACAAATCACTGCCATGCCCTGCCGAGCTTAACAAGCCCAGCTTATAATCGTATTCTTTATTATAGGGAAAGTAAGATCTATGTTTTTTTTTCTTCCAGGTGGGAAATTTAGAGTTTGTTTTACTAGTGTTACTATCGATGGATGTTTTTAAAGTGTATTTTCCTAAGGAGCAGCGTTCATTGTGACAAATATGTTGGTGGGTGTGCAGCTTGCCAGGCTTCATTCAGTTTAGGAGCCTGGGTAGGAAAGAAACAGCGAAGAGATCATTTGTGAGGGATGAGGAGATGGCTTGGTGGGTGAGAGTGCTTGCTACACAGCATGAGGACCTGAGTCCAGATACCTTGTACTTGAATATAGATGCAGGCACCTGTAACTCCAACACTGGTGGGACAGAGGTGGGAGGATTTCTGGGGCTTGCTGCCCCCAGTCCCCCCAAAAAGGGCAAGTGCCAGATTCAGTGAGAGACCTTGTTTCAGGGGAATAAGCAAGAGAGTCCTAAAGCAGAACACTTGACATTTTCCTTTGGTCACCATGTCTTACACACACACACACACACACACACACACACACACACACACACACACACTAGCAAAAATTTTTTTTAAAGTTTTGGAACAATATTAAAGATGCAGAATACAACAGACAATTCTGGTGTCCATTCTAGCATAAACTCCCTCTAGAGAATAAGTCATGGATAAGGGACAGTGCAAAGAATGGTTTTTATGTTTTTCTTAATTAATAGTGTCACCCTTGAAAGAGGGGACACTAATGTCTAGCCAGAAAATTGGTGAGCTTTTTCTGAATTAAAAATGTTTGACACCTGTATTTGTCAGTGGATGAACTAGCTATAGCCAAGCGGGTAATTCACATTTGGTCATTAAACATAGTAGCCTGGTGTGCAGGGACACTCGAGATGTCTGTGGCCCCAGTGTCTGTTGTGGCAATGCTGAAGATGGGGAGACAACCAGAAAGTCTAACGCGGCCACAAAGGAGGACTGTGGCACTTGGCACCTCACTGAAAAGCAATCAAAGGATATTCCCTATCAAGAGCAGCCCAGAGCCTCATAGATCATGTAAGACTGTCTAGCAGTACATTTGTCCCCCTTAAAAAATAAAGAGATAGGCCACGATTTCAACTAAGCTTTTTTTATTTTTATGTACAGATCTGAGCTAACTTATATGATGACTTGCCAGTGAGCAGTGGGCTAAATGGCACTTTACTTACTCCTTACACCCGCCATGTTTGCTGTTTCTCTGGGCGAGGAGGATGCAAATGAATTGTATCTAGTGTGTTCTCCTCCTGTTTGGGGGGCAGATGAGTAAAACTGATGATTATTTTCTCCATCACTTTTTATCCACCCAATAAGTGAACCCAGTTGCTTCTACCTGATTAATATTTCTCATGCATTTGCTTCTCCCCCCTGCCACCAGCATTTGTCAATTCAGGTCACAAAAATTTGCCAGAACGTATCTTCACAATTTCTTGGAGTCTTTTCTTGTTTTGTTTTGTTCTGATTTTGTTTTTTTGTTTTTTGTTTTGTTTTGTGTTTGTTTTTTGAGACAGGGTTTCTCTGTGGCTTTGGAGCCTGTCCTGGAACTAGCTCTTGTAGACCAGGCTGGCCTCGAACTCACAGGGATCCACCTGCCTCTGCCTCCTGAGTGCTGAGATTAGAGGCCTGTGCCACCACCGCCAGGCTGTCTTGACAATTTCTTAAGTGACTGTTGACAAAATGATCTTTTACTTTAGATGAAGATATAATAATAGTGACAAAGTAATAACTCCATGGGTGCTCAGGTCTTGGGAGCCCATTATGTACCTGTAAGTATCCTAAGCACCTACATCTTTTGGTCCATTCTGTTCTTGGAACTACCTTGCAAGGGAGCTATGACTACTCTTCCCACTGAACCCTAGACAGACTAAGCAGCTTGACTAAAGCTTCCAGCTGTCTAGTGATACTTTTATGAACGTTCTCTCCAAAACTTCCACTCATAACCACCAGTCCCCTCCCTACCACCCTGGCGACTTGTCCCATGGATGTAAGTCTTCCTCGGAGTTTCAAACTGTGGCTGCACTGTCCAGTGTAGTGCCGGCCACACACACTGGAGAAGTTTTGTCCCCATGGGTAAATTTGGGGGCTACGGTGCACAGCCCAGAAATTTTTTGCTTTAGTTTTCCTTTAGGGTTACTGTTGTATTATTTTGTTTTCCCATATTGTTATGACATGAAATCTATATATGTTAATTTTGTCTTTTAAAAATTATTAATTCTTTGAGAACTGTGGACTATATGTTTTGATCACATCCATCCCCTCCCAGCTTCTTCTTGATCTACCCCACTTCCCTCACCACCCATCTTGGTGTCCAGCCAATAACTTGTAACTAGACAGGTCATAGCTTCTTAGGGCAGAACTCATTACTATTATTCTGCTAAATGGACTTTAAAAGGTTTTCTAAGATGAAACAATTTTATAGCCACATGAAATTGAACTGCTTGAGGATAAAACTGTCTGTTAAGTCTGACAACATATTCCTGACTGTAATTCATTCTTTACACCTCTATATTATGAGAACTCTAATTCAGTCTCATCCTCACAAAAAAGAGTTGCCATGAAGATGGGCTGTATATCAGGTTTGTTTAGTAATTCCTTCTGGGCTATGGTTCTAATTATATTCTTAATATTCATCTAAAACCCTTAGATATTAGATGATCTCCTAACCTTCAGATCCATCTATCTCCATACCATCACTTAGCCCTAAAAACTTAGAATGTCCTAGATTCCTAAGTCAAATTCTCCAAAGTTCTAAATCTCAGTGAACCCTCTCTCCAGTTGCCATCCACAAACAGGGGTGTGTTTGTGGCTTCTCCTTTTCCTTCACAAGCCCGAACATCAAGTGGTCAGTTTACAAAAGTCTTCCCAACTCCATCTGCTAAGTATCTCTCAAATTCTTCACTCTGTATCTCCATCCACTGCCTTCCTGTACCATCATCTCTGTCAGGATCATCACAGAAAGCTTCTAAATGGTATCACCATTGTATCTAAATGTAATTTCATCATGATACAACTCATTCTTTGTACTATAATCAGAGTAGGTTTTTAAATTTTACTGTTATTTTGTGTGTATGGATGTTTTGCATGCATTCATGTCTGTGCACCATTTGCATGTGTCCTGTACACAGAAGCCAGATGAGGGCATCAGACCCCCTAGAACTGGAGTTACAGATGGTTCCTAGCCACCATATGAGTGATGGGAATCAAACCTGGGTCCTCTGGGAGAGCAGCCAATGCTCTTAACCATGAGCCATCTCTCCAGCCCCTGGAGTACTTTTTAACCAATAATTAAGCTATGTTACAAACCAGCTTGAAAGCTCACAGTTCACACTACTCATGCAAGATGCTTCGACCTCTTTCAGCACCATCCACAGAGCCTTCTGAGATGACCTTCTCTTCCCTTTCCACCTCTTGCTGCCTTCCCACCGAGGACCACCTTCAGTCACAGGTGGTTCAACATCCTCTCTATAACTATTGTTCTTTCTTTCACTTCTGGGGTTTCACATGTGCTCTTTAGGGAGCCCCCTACCCCCTACATTTAAGCTGGTCACCTCTCTTACTTGATGTCTCAGGACACATTTCCACTTGTAGCTCTGTGCCTATGCACCTATCACCTGTGTCAGCCTGTCACTCAAAACTGTTAGGTCTGAAGGGTGCAGTCTTGCCCCTCTAATTCACCCTGTGTCTTTGCTGCCTGACACTGTGTCTAAGGCATTAAGAAGCATTACATCTCCTTAGAAATGCAAGTTTAGAATGGTGTTTGTTTACAGAGGAGTCACTAAGAAGTACAGATAGTTCCTTTATACTATACCACCCAGTTTTCACTATTAATATTTTACATTAATGCAATATACTTGCCACAACTAACAGATATGTGTTGGTATCTCATTATTAACCCAAGTCCAAAATATTTAAATAATATTTTGTAAGTATTTTCAGTTTTATTTTATTATTACTCTGTGTGTATGTGCATGACATGTGTGTGTATGTGTGTGTCTATTGTACATGCAAGGCTGTAAATGTCACCCACATGCGTGCGGAGGTCAAAGGACAACTTTCAGGGGTTCGTTCTCTCCTTTCCTCTTGGGTCCAGGTAACTGAGCTCAGGTCATCGTGCACAGCAATACTTTTGCCCCCTGAGCAGTGACACTCGGGACTGGGCTTTATTCACATTTCCTTAGCTTTTACTTCACACCCCTTTTCTGCTTCGGGACCTTGCCAGTGATACCTCATCTAGTAGACCAATCTCCTTAGGCACGCACCTCTTTTTTCCATACTTTATTGGGTTTTCCTTATTTCTAATCACCTCAAGCATGTTGAGAAGCTCAGTTACGTGATCTGTGGCAGGTCCTCCCTCTGGGGTTTGTCTGACATTTCTCTCCTGATTAGACCGGGGTGACAGTGTTGAGGGGAAGTCACAGGAGCAAGTGTCATTTACACATGGCCATTTGCTGTCAGCACGACTTCTCACTGGTGACATTTGCTGTACCGCCTGACTCAGGCTGGTCAAGAGTCTCTGTGTTACCTACTCCTTTCTCTGTCTTTCCATACTGTCTCCAGGAAGACACTCGGGCTAGCCTTCCTGTGAGGGGAAGGAAGATATGAAGCCTCCTCCTCGTGTTTACTGACCCAGTCATCCAGTACTGACGCGGTAATGATACAGAACCTGGTTCTTCATTGTACCTAGGTTCTAATTCAGTACTGCTTTTTGTTGTTGTTGCCCAGATTATTCCTTCTTTGGCCACTGGGGCTCTTTCCATGTTTATCTGTTGTTTGTTTGTCTTAAATGCATCCCTTTCCAGCACAACATGTTTCTCATCATGTCCCAGACTTAGATTAACCATTTCTCCAAAAGGTGAGCAATGAGGAACCATACGATCTTTGGAGACACAAAATAATTAAGTTAAAATTTTGATTCATTTAGAAGCCACAGATCTGCAAAGAAGGATGTGAGAGTCCCCCCATCCAAAATGAACAAGTATTATTTTTAATTTTGCTTCTGACATAGTTTCTGAGAAAAACACTTAAAAGGTTCAAGATCATTGCTCTCCTCTCTGTCTTGCCAGAAGCAATCAACCAGAGTCTCCATGTGTAGATTTTCTTTTTCAAACGTATAGACTCTACATTGTAGAGAGTACTTGCAGGAGAAGATATATGTTAAGGAAAAGACTGGACTTTAACTGTGCTGTGTCCCCCAACTTTTGAGCTGCTCTAGGTGGTAGCTGTGACTCTTCCCTCACTTCTCCTGAAGCCAGACTTCCCTCTTGCCCCTCCTTCAGGGGTATCTTCTCTCTGCTCTCATTTGCAGCCAACACTGTTTCATCCATCTTACCCACTTTTGATTCTCTGTAGGCTGCCCATGTATCACCCAGCTGTGAAGAGACGCCATGACCACAGCAACTCTTATAAGGAAAGCATTTAATCGGTGTGGCCCACTACAGTTCAGAGGTTCTGCCCATTATCATCATGGTGGGAAGCAAGGCAGCATGCAGGCAGACATGGTGCTGGAGCTGAGAGTTCTTACATCTTGATCCAAAGGCAACAGGAAGTAAACTGACTCACTGAGCATGGTTGAGCATATATGAGACCCCAAAGCCCACCTCCACAGTGACACACTTCCTCCAACAAGACCACAGCTTGCTCCAACAAAGCCACTCCTTTCAAACCATTTCTTTTCAAACCACGACAGAGGATAGCATGTAGTAAGCTTTGCGAAAGCAAACATTTTTGAGACTTTTTAAAATTAACTGTGCTGTTTGGCAACTTCATACATGTCTCTGATGCATTCTAATTACTTTCCCGCTCGCTCTCTCTTCTCTCTTCATCCCCATCAACCCCTTTCCTCCCTCCAAATCTCTTTCTCACATGCATGTCTTCCTGTTTGATTTCGTCACCCACTGACTTTAACCAGGGCTGTCTATTAGAACTTGGTAGCCTCACCAGTAGATACAGAACTGACGACAATGACTTCTCCTCTTCTTGAATCTATCTTCAGTGGGGTGGGGGTGTAGATGGCCCCGTTCATAACTGATGAATGACAGAAACAACTTCATGCAGGCCAAGAGCTTATCTGCATAACTGCTGGGCAAGTGTGACTGTGATGGCCATATCATATCCAGAAGATGGCATTTCACAGTCCATCTCCCTGTGTTCTGATCTTACGCTCTTTCCACTCCCTCCTTTATGGTATTCACTCCCTGAGCCTTTGCAGTTTTGAAATGCAAAGAACTGTGCAAATGTAAGATCTTACTACTCTGTTCATTGTGAAAACAAAACAAAAACAGACAGAAAACTTGAACTTGACACTTGAGGCATCATTTATTTGGAGTATCTGACTCTTAAACAACTATTTTAAATCTTCTATTAGCATATTCTAATTGTACTGATTCTGAGCTCAGCAATATTATCAGTTCCTTCCAGTTCTTTCCAAATTGTTGCTCTTGGAAGGCTGAGGCTGTCAGGCTGGAGGTCATAGAGTGTCTGGAAACCATGATAGTAATTTTCATGGCTCTTTATTTTATTTTTCTTGTATGTATTGTTCCTCAAGATGTTGGAAAAATACCCATCAAAGAGAAAAGGCTTATTATTGAAGCTCATAAAATCATCTCTAGCAAGTGACTTAAAATGGCAAGTTAATTGTACAGTCGTAAGGTAAAAGGCTGCTGCGTTCATCTCCAGCCCTTGAATTCCTCTGTGGGAGGTTCTAGTGATGGTGTTCTGGGCAGAGCCGGAGGTTTTTGGAAATCCTAGTAACCCTCATTTTTTCCCTGTAGCCCACACTTACTTTGGCAGAAGAAAATTTGGAAGCAGTCACTTGAAGACAGTTGGCATCACATCTGGAGAATCAACAGCAGCACAATGAAGCACTTCCTGAGGTAAGTGATCAAGGTTCCCTGGGTGAGCCTTCCCAAGTGGAGAAACCTCCTTGCCAGTTAGAGAGCTAGCTGTCTCCCCTGCTCCTCAGCTGTGACCCCAAGACAGGGTCATTGGATTTGCATTTTGAACAAGGGTAACCTGTGAACGAGGCTCCTCTCTTCCTCTGTCCACCCTTTGATGTTGAAAGAGCACTTGGAGGTGACAGGAGAGCCTGGTCAAAAGCATGAACGTTCTTCATGACCTCGGAGACATGTGTTCCTCAAGAATGATATGCAGTCATCTGAAAGTTGAGGTCAATGAACCAGCTATTAAAGAATCAATAAATGTAATTTGTATAAAATCATTGTTCTAAAATAAAGAATTCTAAGTCTTCAAAATTTAGGGCTTGACTGACACACCAGTCCACACCAGTCCTCCTCCGTGGTGCCAGTATGCTGTTTGTTCCTGCTTCCCTGCTGTCTCCACAGTCTCCATTAGCAGCTCCCACGCTGACCTGCACAGAGAGTCTGTGCTAGTGGACTTTGGACAGTCCTGTTGCTTAGAAGCCATTGGCTAGGTTCCTTGTGACTAACTCCAAAATTGCTAATTGCCATCAGATTTTCCATTAATGAAGTATATTGAATCATATTAAAAAGCTACAAAATAGAGTTAGTCGGAGTGTTAGAAAAGTCAACATATTTTCTGGTGTGATCTTCTTTCCTTCAAGGTAGTGACCACCATCTGATACACATTCCTTGTTCTACCCTGGTCACCCTTGAAGCAAGTTGTGGGTGAACTTGCTTCTTTCAAGAAATTATTTGACTCTATCAGAGGCAATTTAAGACTTTCTTCTCCCCACTGGTTTTGTTTCCATCACTGTTTCTGGAGGCATGGGTAGGGGAGTGAGGAATTCGCTGTGCTTGGGTGACTACTGGGTAATTAGATCACACTTAGCCCATTTCCAGATGTCAGAGTTTGTTATCTTGAAGAAATTATTCACTAACCTGTTTATCTCAGCCATGTGAAAAGAAAGTATTTGAAATATCACTAAGGCATTTATTTGACCTGATATGTTGTTGGTTGCTATGGTTATTAAGTCACCTATTTATACAGTCAAGGAAAACTGGTATGTATGACTATCTCCCAAATGCACATGTAGATCGGTTAGCTAACAGGCAGCTTCGCTGTGAAATGAAGCTTAGCGTCCAGGATTCCCTCTGCCACCAGAGTTACGTGATGTGATGATGAGGGTTGTGTCAAGCCTGTACTGACACACACCCAACACACACGTGCACATGCGCATGTGTGCACACACACATACACACACAAAGAGTTTCTACTGTTTATTTTGAAATAACAAAAGGAAATTTGTTGACCATTCTTAGTTGATTATTGGATTCTGCTTTAGATTTTTAGTACTTTTAACCATTATATTGTTTCAGTTCATTTTATGTTAATATATGGAATGTGAAAGGGTAGACATCAAGAAATTTATAAGCTAAGGTTATATTAATATTTATTCCCTGAACAGTACATTCTCATAGCTGTTGGGCAAGTTTGGAAATCCTTCCGTTTCAACCAAAACAAAGGTTATGTAAATGCAGCCTGAATGAATCAGGTATTAATTCTTGATTCTACATTAAGTAGCACGAGGAGCTGACTTTTCCTGAGGAGAATTTCAGCGTTATTTAAAAGGCCACGGAGAGATTAATCTGTCAACTTCTGAAATGTTCTGAAATGAAATGCTCCAGGCCTAGACCAGAGGAAACTAAATGAACCTTGAGGAATCCGGATTGTAAGAAAAAATGAATTCTAACTCACATTTAAAGTGTGTGGTGCCTGTCTTAGTCTCTTTTTTTCCTAACTGCCTTATCCAAGCAATTTATAAGAAAGGATTTATTCAGCTCGTGATTCTGGAAGCTGGGAGGCCCAAGGTTGAGGGAATGCACCTGGAGAGGACTTTCCTGCTGCCAGAGACTCTGAAGAATCCCAAGACTTTACAAAGTTCTGTTTGGTGAGAGAGGCATGTGACAGATGCCCAAACCAAATTATAAAATAGCCCCTCTCAGCCGGGCGGTGGTGGCGCACGCCTTTAATCCCAGCAGAGGCAGGAGGATCTCTGTGAGTTCGAGACCAGCCTGGTCTACAAGAGCTAGTTCCAGGATAGGCTCCAAAGCTACAAAGAAACCCTGTCTCGAAAAAAACCAAAACAAAAAAAAAAAATAGCCCCTCTCCAAGATCATAAATGGATTGATCTACTAACCCATAAATGGACTCGTCCATGAGGGTGGCACATCCATGGCCTGGTCACTTTTAAAAGGCATCCCTGATCCCACCCCTTAACCCTTTACAATGGAGATCAGTTTGAGCATGAGTTTTGCACGGGACAGTCAAAGCGAAGCAGTAACCGTCTCTTCTGCTGCCGCCGCCGTTGTGTATAGTGATGGTGGAGCTACTCAGAGCATAATGGGATGGATAAAATGGTTTACGTGTGTTTTTAATTGCGTTAGGAATAACAAATAATTGCTACTGGATGAGTACGCCCAGCTAAAAGATATGTTTGTGACTGAATGCAGCCATGGAATATTGACTAAATAACTGCCCATGGTCACTCAGCCAGATGTGAGCCACAGCTGCATAAGAAGAAAGCAAAGCATACCATGAATGAGAATCTCTGTGACCTCAAAAAAAGGTCAGCGTGTTTTATACCCTAAGTGCAGCTAAGGATTAGGGTTTAGCTTTTATAATATACTTTATTTATTTTAATTCAATTAATAAATACAGTAATAAGGGACTTGAAACTCATATGGAAATCTTTTCCTTCATTAGAATTTCATTATTTTGAGATTTGACCTTTTTTTCAAGTCATCAGAACATTATCCTGGAAAATTCTGATAAAGAGAATTTTAAAGTCACCCCTCATAAATAATTGCCACGGGCTCTTCCAGCCTCAGAGTCTCACTTCTCCATTGTGAACCTTCCTGTGGATACTCGAAAGGAAGGGAAGGCAAGAATTTGCCACGCTCAAACCTCCATGAGCAGCTCAGGACCTGTCCCTCCATCCAGGCTTTGAAGTAATTAGGGGAAGTATTTTACCCTTCTGATTGGCTAATAAAGTCTCATCCCTCATGAATGTAACTGGGGCTTTATAAGCCATTCACTCTTGGCTAACGTTTGGTCCACTGATTCTTTCAGTCAGCATTGTGATGATACCCATATACAGCGGTTTCCTTCTCAGAGCAACTGTGAGAAAGGACTGAATGGGCCGTCGTATAGAGGAAGACCAGGGAGCTTAGTCAGCTGAGTGGCTTGTTCCAAGGCACACAGACATTTGAATCCAGGCCTATTTCTGGTAGCTTGTGTGTTGCGTACCTGCCTCGTTGTGTGTGAGTCTTTGTGGGTGAGATGAAGGGATGGGAAATGGTCTCTGCACCCGAGCAGCAGAGCAACCGGAGAAGCAAGGCTGAGCTCAGATATAAGGAAGGGTGTGGCCTGTGGCAGGCTGCAGACTTTCTGGCCACAGAAGTCTTCACTAAGGCAATACTGACAAAGGTGGTTAGGGCATTGCAGGTTGGAGCTGGGAGCCAAACCCTCGGCCTTCACATTCTAAGCATGACCTGGGTCGCAGAACGCCATCTCCAGAACCTGGACATAGGCAGTTTAGGATGAGGACCACAGGTGCAGGAGATGGAAAAGCCACCACGAGCTAAGTGAAGTAGGAGTGAGCACCATAGTGCCAGCGTCCACTTCAGCAGATGTGGGCTCTGGTTACAGTGAGCAGAGGATGAATAAAGGGGTGTAGAGAGTGTGGACATGTTTGCGAGTGTAGCATCAAACAGCCCAGGAGCAGCTCAAAGCAGGCTCTGAAGAGAATCTTCTTCTCTGCTAGAACATCTCCTGGTTTTTTTTAAGGACAAAAAGCCAGTCCAATCCCTCCCCTTAACAGAAATGTGAGAGCAGAGATAAAGCAGAGAGGCAAAGTGGCTTGTCTGGAGACACACGGCTCACACGGGCAAACTGCGAATTTCTAGACTATCCAGGCAAATGCTCCACTCAGTGTCAGCTGATTTCATGTGCTTTTAAGGGGCAGCAGCACAGGGGTGTGTGGTTGTGCCCGGATTTGCTTCGTATCACTTGAAGCACCGATGAAGTTTATTAGAGAGAGAAGCTAAGTCTAAAACAACAAGAACAGAAAAGTGAACGAATAACCCAATTCCTCTCACATCAACTGGGTTCTTTAATCCATTGTCATCATTTTCCCCTTTTCAGGATACGTACATACATAGATATATACACAGACACGTTTTATGTGTATATAAAGCATACATGCAGACCATAAGTGTACATATGCACACATATAACTGGCTTATTTACACATATCTATGTGCACACGTTTTTTCCACACATTCAAATGATCAACTGTTTCCACACTCTTGTTAAAATCTATTAACTCGAATCTTTGTCCAGGGGATGCCCTCTGGGTGATGCCTCCAGAGTGTGATGTTGCCAGTCCCGTCTGCTGTTTTCCATCAGCTTTTCAGGGACTCACTCTGGCTATGTGACTGTTTGTTAAGCCCTCCCCTATAGAGACAAG
>JAQHUG010000003.1:14486939-14511568 GCA_028555095.1 Dicrostonyx torquatus | reverse complement strand
ATAAAATCAAAATCAAAAAGCAGATCACATACTTCCAACATATAATGTCACATGATATACATTACCATTCCAAAACACAGGGAAGGAGCATAATGAGGAAACGTTGGACCAAAGCAAGACCGAAACCCAACTGGGAATGCTCCAAACTCTACATGTCTATGTCTGATGTCAACACACTCTTCAGATCTCTAACTCCTTTCAGCTTTGTTGACTGCAACATGCTTCTTTCCCTTGGGCTGGTCCACTCTCTGTTAGCAGCTTTCCTCGTCAGATAACCCACAACTCTGGCATCTTTAACATCTTAGGGTCTCCAAGGCAATCCAGGCTTCAGCTTCACAGCTTTGTGCAATGGCCTCTCTAGGCCTCCATTCAGAGACACCCCTGACACATGCCTGGCCTCAGTGGCTTTCTTTAGGCATGGAGGCAAATTCCATAACTCATTTTTTTTTCTATCCTTCACCCTAAAACCAGAACTACATGAGCAAGCTGCCAAGTTCTGCTGCTTGTTGGGGCTGGAACAGGCCCCCCTCACTCAATTACATCTTCTCCAACAGCTTGGTTGTCCTCCAACTTGCTCTGTAGACCAGGCTGGCCTCAAACTCAAAGATCACAAGCCTCTGGCTTCTGCGTGCTGAGATTAAAGGTGTGCCCCACCACATTCAGCTCTAAGCTTTTCTTTAGTTTCTTTTCACAAGTTGGAAACATAGCTGGAATGGATCTTACCTTGAGATCACCATTTCCCTTATTGCATTTCTTAATCCATTTATCTCCTTGAACACAGGATTTAACTCTATTCCACTTCCTGATACCCCTTTTCTCTATCTGTACATTTTGTATTTTCATTGGCTCAGCTTGCTCCTTTTCATCATAAACCTTCATCAGAGTTAACACAAATAGCTACACAACTGTCTATATTAGGCTGTTTGAAGATTTCCTCTTCCAACGGAATTAGCCCAAAACTTTTCACTTTATCCTCATGTAGACTTTTTAAATAAGGGCAAAAAGCAGTCACATTCTTCACCAAAATATCACAAGAATAATCTCTAAGTATCATATTAAAATTCTTCTCCTCTGAAACCTCTTGAGGGACCCCTCACAATTCATCAAATCACACTCAGCAGCATTGCCTTCCACACTCCTACTAAGATGGCCCACTAAGCAGTGCTTAAAGCACTCCACCGCCTTCCTAAGCCAAAGTACCAAAGTCCATATTACTCCGAACAAGAGCATGGTCCAGCCTATCACAGCAATACCCTACTCCTGGTACAAACTTCAGTCTTAGTGAGGGTTTCTATTCATGGCCATGGCAACTCTTAGAAGGAAAGCATTTTGGAGGTGGCTCACTTGCAGTTTCAGAGGTTCAGTCCATTATCATTATGGCAGAGAGTGTGGTGGTGTGCAGGCAGACGTGGTGCTGGCTACATCTTGACCAGAAGGCAACAGGAAATGGACTGTGACACTGAGCAAAGCTTAAGCAAAAAGAGACCTCAAAGCCTGCCCCCACTTTGACACATTAATAGTGACACTCCTAATAGTGACTCCTAATAGTGACACTTCCCATGAGCTTATGGAGGTCAATTACATTCAAAACAGCACAGATGGCCATACTGTATTTGTATATTTATTTACTGTTGATGATTTGAGAGGTATTTGTGTGTGGACGTGTTTGTGTGCCCATGTGTGGTCAGGGGTACATGCATGTGTATGTACATGTATGTGGAAACCAAAGGTCAATATTAGATATTTTCCTCAATCACTCTCCACCTTATTCTTGAGACAGAGCCTCTTATTAAACATGGAGCTCTCTGATTTGGGTAGAGTGGCTGGAGAGCAAGGCTGTGATACCCTCCTCTCTCTGCCTCCTCATCACCCAGTGTCACAGGGCACAGTTCCACCCCTGGCTCTCCATGTGGGTGCTAGGGATTAAACTCTGGTCCTCACCAATGTCACAGGGCACAGTGCCACCCCTGGTTCTCTATGTGGGTACAAGGGATTGAACTCTGGTCCTCACCAGTGCCACAGGGCACAGTGCCACCCCTGGTTCTCTATGTGGGTACAAGGGATTGAACTCTAGTCCTCACGCTTGTGAAGGAAGCAGCTACTAACTGAGCCACCTCCCCCAACCCTAGTTTAAAAGTACTTTAATTTACCAATAAAAGTTTTCGTAGAGTTGAGATGACATTGAAGTATGTTCTAAATGTCAATATATTGTGTTTACTGCTCCCCTCATACATGAGATACACAGAATAAAAAATTATAACTTTCAAAAAATGAATCTTATAAAATAAATGCTTTTTAATATCAGTTTTTAATTGAGTAATGATGCCACTAATAAAATGAAATAAACCTCCATCCCCTTCTCCTTGAATGGAAGAGGATGAGTCATTAATTAATTATCTCACTGACCCATGATCACTACTTGTTCTCTAAACCCACAGACAAAACTTCTCTGAACATCAACATGTTGCCTGTCACCGTGGCAACAGAGTTAGCAATAGCATCAAATCAAACTGTGTAAGAGTGTTACCCAGCAGTACCTTTAATTTTTACTTTTCAGAAGCCAGGATGATATCTGTGGGCAAAGAATGACTGTGGGCCCCACTCCAGCTGGTGACAGGGCCAGGGACTCTCCCCTGCTCTGTAGGAGGGGAATATTTTTCATGTGTGATTTGCATTTCAAATCATCCAAATTTTTCTTCCTCTTTAGGAGCTTCCATAGAAAAGGGTCCCCTTCACTAGGTCAAACAACTTTTGCCACATTAATTCCACACCAATTGCCAGGTACAATTAAGAACTTTAAGAGAACAACCATAGTTTTCTCCAGCTGTGCGTGTGTGTGTGTGTGTGTGTGTGTGTGTGTGTGTGTGTGTGTGTGTGTGTGTGTGAGAGAGAGAGAGAGAGAGAGAGAGAGAGAGAGAGATGCTAGGAATGCTGAGCGGCTGCTGTAACTAATGCTCACTTCCGTGAGAAGTGTTTCATCTTGGGAAACTGATTTGAGCCTAGCACTAATTTCCTTTTGGATATCTCCTTTTCTCACCAAGAGTCTACTTCTTGTTTATTGCAGGATTTCTTCAAACAAGAATTTATTTTCATTAGCACATTCAATGAAACTGTATTTTTACAGCCTGTTTTCTCTTATTATTTCAAATGAAGATGTCAGATTCCCAAATTTAAGGTGATAGAGTTGTGTGCAACACTGGTACCCCCCCTCACCCTCAGAGTGAGGTGTAACCTGGCCCTAGCTGAATCCCCTCTACCTGAAGCCCCAGTCCTCTAATGAAGCAGCCTAGACAGGAGTTCATTTATATTTGGTGGCGAGAATATGATTCATTGTCAATAATTTATACTGGTTCAGGCTAGAGCATGAATTTCAATACTAAACATCGTCATCACTGTTTTGTGAAAACATTGCTGTGAACTCGGCCATAAACCCTACTGTACAGTGTTCTGATAAAATGTTGGCAATGGGAGACGTATAGAAGTGCTTACACTTGAGTCAGAGTCCCCATGTGCTTCAGCAAGGCATCCCTGCCCAGACACTGCAGTTCTGCATTCTGGAACATTATCAGAAAGACAAGATTAGAAATCAGAAGCAAGTGCAAAGCCTTGCTGCCTGAAAATGGGTGACTGTCAGGGTGTTGCCTTCTAGTCCTGAGAATCCCTACAGTATCTTACAGACTTATCAGTAGGAAATGGGAAGAAGAGAATGTTCTTCAAACTACGTTTTTATCAGTTGCTGGTCCTACCTGGGAGAAGCGCCCTTGAGCATGAGTCATGGGCGGAAGGGGTGGGAGACAGAACAGGATGAGCAATTGTGGAAGAGAAAGCCAACGAAGTCTGACCCACGAGTGTGTTTGTGCTGCCCCTTCTCAGATCTGAGGACAGAAACACAATGGGAAACCATGAAGACTGACTCTGAGAGCTCCCCCAACCTGAGAACTGGACAGACCCTTCCTCTCTGGCCCCTTCCCTCTTTCTACCTTTCCTTCCCCAATCAAAAGGGAAAAACATATTCATACGTGTTTTTTTAATTTCCTCCTTCTCCGAGTGATATGTCAAAACAGTTAAGAATCTCACAAGACTTTATATCATTTAAAAAATTGTTCCAATTTGTTGGGGAAACCCTCCCAAGTTTCCCCCATGAACTTCCAAGCTTTGGGACTTGAAGTCATACATACAGTTTTGCCAACCTGGTCCTTCCACCAGGTAGAAAGTTGGATATAGTGTCTGTCCTCAAAATAGTACTGCCAATGTCGTGGGGTCTACCAGCTACTACCTTCAAGCATGTCTTGCCTAGACCAGACCTACACACTAAACACAAAATAGATTATATCTGTCAAAATACTGCTCTGGTGATTTTTTTTAAAGATAGTACTTAGCATGGCAAGTTGCTCTTTAAATGAAATATCTGTGTATGTTGGCTCATTAGGAAATTAAAGAGAGGGACTGGAGAGATGGCTCAACAGTTATGAGCACTTATAGCTCTTGCAGAGGTCATGGCTCTGGCTCCCAGAACCCATACAGTGGCTCCCAAGTATCCCTAACTCCAGTTCCAAGGGGTCCAGCTCCCTCTTCTGAACTTGCAGGTACCAGGCACACATGTGGCACACATACATACAGGCTGGCACAACACTTATACACATGAAATAAATAAGTCTTTAAAGCAAACTTCCCTTCTTTAAGAGAGAGAGAGAGAGAGAGAGAGAGAGAAATGAGGGGGAACTTAAATGTATCTTGGATAACAAATAGTGTTGCCAAGACTGCAAGGATGAAGCTTAGAAAAGAGTAGGTAGAACGTGACAGCCAGTGCACTTGGGAGTTTGTCATTTGTGTTTTGTTGTGTGGTTTATGTGACTGTGGGCTGTCACAGTCTTCTGCACACTTCAGAGTGATGCTTCTGTCCTAAGCCCCACCACGGCATTTCAACTACATCTCATTACTTTTGACAGTGGAAATATCCTTGTGGGTATGAAAAAGAGAGCGAGAAACAAAAGCAAACAGAATAGGGTGTTTTCTCTCTCCTTTTATGTAAAATTATCTGCCTATGAAACCCACGTGGGTTTTTCTTCTGTAATACAAAGAGACCTGGGGAAGAACTGACACCCAGGCTCTAAGTCATTCTGCGGATAGACGCTTCCTGGCACCTAGGATGGCACTTCTAAGTCTCAAGCCACACCTGTGTATAAGCCTGATGCAGCAGCCAAAGAGGGGCCATTCTGGAGCTTGATTTAAGATAGAAAATGGCTAGTACCTTTCCCCTGGGTAGAGTTA
This sequence comes from Dicrostonyx torquatus, assembly GCA_028555095.1. Classification (NCBI taxonomy): domain Eukaryota; kingdom Metazoa; phylum Chordata; class Mammalia; order Rodentia; family Cricetidae; genus Dicrostonyx; species Dicrostonyx torquatus. The sequence continues at coordinate 14,506,297 of JAQHUG010000003.1, read as the reverse complement.
CGATGAAGGAGCTCAGTTCTCTGTGTTAATAAGCTTCCCTTGAGATAATACCTGAGAGCAACGTCGAGTGAGATTTACTTGACTCATACTTTTGAAGTTACTGCTGTGCCCTGGCACTCTGGCCTGTGGGAAGGCAACACTTCAGGTTGGAAGTACTCAAGGAGCAGAGCCACTCACCTCGTGACCACACAGAAAAAGAGGAAGAGGGATTGAGGATCAAGGTCCCACAGTCCCCTTCACAGACAGACTCCCAGTGACCTAAAGCCTTCCCGCTAGGTCCCAAAAGTACCTTACATGAGGCTTTGGAGGATGTTCAAGTTCTAAACCGTAGTACTCCATAAGCAAGTTTCAGAGCCTTTTAGCTCTTGGGAGATTCCGTTCTACAAGGACCCAAAGAGTGAGTGGTGTGGTCGCAAGGCATGGACTTGAAAGGGGGCTTCATCTGGACTTTGATCCACTTGTTGAGGTCATTTGTCATTGAAAACTGGACACAGAACAGATAAGATGGCTTTTCTCCTTTACTTTTACTTTATTGTCTCAGGACAATACTTCCCAGGATTACTGTCATGGCCATTTGGCTGGACACCAGTCAAAAAATATACAACACGATCTTTTTTCCTGGAATAGTCATCCAACAGTTAGAAAATAGCATTCATTTTCCAAACGAATGCATTTTATAATCTTCTCATGCGCCTAATTAAAATGTTCCACTAACTTTATTTTTTAGGGTAACTATTTTTCTCGAAACCTGTTAACCCGAATCCTACCAGAGCTTAGAATGTATTTGACCTGAACACTTAAATGTAAGGCTTGGTTAACACAGTAAGTGCAGCATCCAGCCAATTTCATAGTAACTGGCTGCACACAGAAAACACATATCCCATAATGACTTCTGGTGAGCATGTTATACATGTTAGCGGCTCTATCATTTTCATGCTTCTTAAAATAACATTCAGGAAAAAGAAAGTGCACTTAGTAAATCAAGAAGAAATTACTGCTGATGACTCCAATAACTAGCAACGCCATTATTAATATCTTCATTCTGAAGCCTGCCAGCCCCCTGTTATTTACATATCACTATTAAAATGGTTTTACTTCTAGAGGTAATTTAGGTCATTGCATGAGTCTTTGTGTGCAGTTTTTCCTATCAAGGAAATATCACAAACATTTTCATGTTATGAGCTGTCCTAGGGTGTGATTTTCCTGCCTGTGGAACGGTTTGGAGGCCGTGCTCTTTCTTGTCATCATTTCCTTTGTATTTATAAAATTCTAAACCCTGTGCAGTTACACACATTGGACTCTGCTTTTAACAAAAGGCTGTTGACGATATCAGAACCAGACCTATTCAAACACATGACTATAACCAAAGAATTAGTTGATAAATTGGCCAGCTGAATGAGTCCCATTGCTAAGAATGCTGGGGACTGTAATTGATCCCAGTAGCCCTAAACACCTTATTTTGGAACAAGAGAGAATCAGAGAACATTTGAGGGGGGAAACTTTTAGAAATGACACCAATGGGAAATAACAGATATAATTCGGTCTCCTAGGAACACTAAGTGAAGAGAGGCTGAACCTAACAGTCTGGGTGACAGGTTGTCATTGTCTCTAAAGCACAAGTCACTGAGATCCTGAACAATAGCAGAAAGTAGCAGGCACTTATTTTTAAATCAAAAATCTACATAAAAAACAAAGTCACAGGTTCAGTTATGTGCGAAAACGTGTGTGTTTGGAGACATGATTGCTGGTTTGCTGAGGTGCCACTGGAGTTGGGATAGAACACGGTGCTTTGTTGGAGCCCAGAAAAGACTCCCGTAGAGTTTCTGAAAAAATGTCTCCTTGGAGTAAGAATAAAAGGTCAAAAGTGCCTCCTCCGAAAATCAATGAGGAAGCCTTTGGGCAGGAGCAAGGCATGCTGGGATTGGTCAGCAAGGAAGGCAGCAGCCTAGCGACCAAAGAACAGCAGAAGCCAGGGGAAAGGGAGACAGGAAAGGGTGGAAGAAAGGAAAGAGAAAATGCTGGCAGTGGGGTGTGAATGGAATTAAGACTGGAGGCGGGGTGGGGATGGGATGGGGAATGGTGAACAGCCATTCATTCAGGCAAGAGGAGGCATCCCCACCCGATGTCTCAGGCAGAGGCCACGTTAGCACTGATTGAGTTCCAAAATATTTAGACAAAGATGGGAGAAACAGAATCCCAGGGTTTCCCCCCTCAGCTTGTTGGAGTTGTGTAGCCATGGTAACTGTCCCTCTCGGGAGTGGGATGATGAACACCTGTGGATGCTGAGATCTAATGGCTGGTTCTCTTCCTGGCTTCTTTTCTTGCTGGTGGTGGCTGCTTTCTCTTCTCTCCCAGCTTTCTATGGGAAGGGCGCTGTCTTTTGTTCCCCACAGGATGCTGATCCAGGTGTGCCTGTATTTCTACTGTAAATTTTTGTGGCGCTGCATGAAGTTCGTGATGCGGAAGCTCACAGGAAGGTGTGAACTGCAAAGGATTTGCTACAGCACCAAGCCTGGAGCATCTAGAACCATGAAAATTGGTGAGAGAGGAGTGGAAGGGAGGGCAGAATTCACAGTTGGTGGGTTGAGAAAGCAATATAATATTTAAATAAGTCATATTCGAACATTTATAACTCTATAGCTAATGGCATTTGTGTGTGTTATTACTTCAACAGAAACATCACTAAGGGATTCGAAAAGTAAGGTAAATAAATTGTTTTCTTATTTTTTCAGTACATTTTCACTGAGGGTCTTACTTTGATCATAAAACATAAAACCCGTGGAGCAGTGAGATGGCTCAGCTGGTAAAGGTGGCTGGCACCAAGCCTGAGCTTGATCCCCAGGTTCCACGAGGAGGAACTGACTCCTCAGGCCATCCTCTGACTTCCACTCATGCTGTGCAGTGTGTGCACCCTACACAGATGTGCACACGAAGGAATAAAGTACTTTAAGACAATAAAAACTAAAATTGAACTTGCAAGAACAAAATAGATCACTGACAAAAAGCTAAAGTAAACAGGAAGTAAATGCATTTTCGCGTATATGACAGTTTCTAGGCGGACTTGTAAAGTTTAGTCTATGTTAAATTAACTCATTTTATACCACCTCTTAAATCATAAAACAAGAATATAATAGAGTTCAAGGCCAATCTGGTCTACAGAGTGAGTTCCAGGACAGGCTAGAGAACCCAAGTTGGATTCCCAGCACCCATATGGGCTCATAAGCATCAGTAACTCCAGTCTGCAGCGGGGGGGGGGGGACGACGTGGGGGGCTCTGATGTCCTCTTCTGAACTCCAAGTGCACTGCGCACACACATGGAGCACAGACATACACATAAGTAAAACACCCATACATACAGAAAAAATACTTTAAAAAATACACAGTTGACCATCTACATAAGAGAAAATATGCTTTATTTTGCAAGATTTTTGATAATTTTTATCTCATCTTCTCTAACTTTGGCAATCTTTAGACTATGTCCCCGGGGCCCTCATTCTATGAAGTGAAAAAGAAGCCATGCCAGTGTACTATAAATAGCTTAAAACAAATGACAGTGAAAAGAATAAAGCAAAGCCCAAGCCTTGTACATGCCTGCTTTATGTCAAATACCTCGCCTGGGCAAACGGCGCTCCCCCAGCTGTGGAAACACAGAAGGCCTGGGATCCAAACACACTGGATCAGTTCGTACCGAGGTGTAGAAGTGAAGCCTCTGTCCCAGGGGTATGCAAGCCACTGCCGCCAATGAGAGAAACTGATTGAAAGATGTTTTCTAGCTGCTGCAGACGTCAGTGAGTGTTCACCCCGATGCCATCGAAAAGACTATTGACGACATCATGGAACTGAAAAACATCAACCCTGACATCAACCCACAGTAAGAACTGGACTTGCATGTGAGAAATATAGACCCCAAATCATATGACTGTGCCTCTCCCTCCCTCCCTCCTACCCTCCCTCCCCCCCTCTCTCTCCCTCTCTTCCTGCCTCCCTCCCTCTTCAAAATAATTATCTGCAGTGTTTTGACTTTCAGATGAACATTAAGTAAAATGGAGGTGCTTCATGTATGTAAATGGTGATGACTTTAGGCTTCTTCTGGTTTGTAAGCTTATGGTCCTGTCGCCATGAGTCGGAAAAAGGGGAAGGAGCGAGAACTAATATCAAAACACAAGATCAAGGAAGCCCATTCGTCTTCAGGACATGACTTGATTTTGGTGTTTTACATTAATTGTGCACATTCAAATCATAAGTGTGCTTATACTGATTCTGCTCCATCTAGAATATTCCTTCAGTTTCCTCATGAATATTCCATCATGCCAGGCTTATGATCTTGGAGACAGCTCCTACCTGCTTGTCAAGAAGACAGGCATGCGTGGGAGGAAGAGTCGGTTTTAATATGAATACTTCAGAACTTTATAATTTATTCCTCTCATCTTGGAAGTATTAAAATGCATTTGGCAATGTTCGTGACATTTAAAATTAGCTTTATATTTTCCATTGGGCACAGCAATTTTTTTCAGTAGAATTTGGACCTTAAAGGCATTAAGGAGAATGAATTCTAAGTGCAGGTATATTTAGACACAGCTTGAGGCTGGTAACAATCAAACTGTCTTGTAGATCTATGTGCATGAGGGCATCAAATGTCACAGACTGTCAATAACGAAGATGGAGCCAGAGTTGAATGGGATTTCAGAGTCTGCTAGGTGTTGCTCTTTCTCCATCTAGCCAAGAGCTTGGTCAAAAAACTCCATTTGCTCCTGGCCTCTGCAGCATCTTCTTATGTCTCATGTGCTAGTAAGCTATAGCTTTGCCTCAACAGATGTTAAGGTTGAGTTAATTATGTAATAAATATAGTTTTGAATTTTTCTTATGGGGTGAAGAGATGGCTCCTGCGGAGAGCCTGGGTTTGGTTCCCAGGATCCAAATGGCAGCTCACAGCTACCTGTCACTCCAGTTCTAAGGGGTCTGATGCCCTCTTCTGGCTTCTGTGGGCACCTACTTGCACATGGTGCACATAAATTCACTCAGTCACACACAAATAAAAAATAATCTTTATTAAAATTTTAAAACTGGCTTTCACTTCTATTTTTTAATTAAAATATAATTATATCATTTCCCCCTTCCTCTCCTCCCTTCCAGCCTTCCCATGTTCTGCTCTCTGATCCCTCTCAAATTCATGGCTTCTTTTCCTTTAGTTATTATTGTTACAGATATACACATAGGTTAGATATATTCAACATGCTATCCATTCACAGCAAAATGTGTACCTTATGAATCAGAAGCCAGGCCCCATGAGAGGGAATTGAAGGGATAGGGCTTTCTTTCCCTAGCCCTGTAAATGAGACTAGACCAGCAGTTCTCTACCTGGGGATCTTGACTACTGGGGGTCAAATGACCCTTTCACAGGGGTCACATATCAGATATTCTGCATATCATAAGTTTCTGACACTAATATTCATAACAGAAGCAAAATTATAATTATGAAATAGCAATGAAAATAATTTAATGGTTGGGGTCACCACAACATGAAGATCTGTATTAAAAGACCACAGCTGAGAACCCCTGGACTAGAAGAGTAGACATCATAAAATAATTAGGCCTGGGGGATGGTGGAGGTAAATCTGTTCAGAGCACAGAATTCGGTCCACTTGGTAACAAAAAAAGCAAAGTTTGTTTCCACATAGGAAAGTGTCCAGATGTGTGGACTGGTTGGACTCTGGAAAGAATATTGCAAAGGAGGGATGTCGCTCATGGCACTCCCTCCCCTCTTGGGACACTATTCACAGGCGTGACGTCACCACAGCCACTGTCCCCACAGCCACCACAGCTGCCATTGTGTTTCTTTTATTTGTCTAGAAAAGTTTCTTGTTCTAAATCCCCTGAGATCCCACTCCCTCTTTCCTTTCTTTCTCTCTCTTCCTCTCATACACAGACTTTTGAAGTAAATCCAATATACCCGCCAATGGTCCCTAAGAATCTATTGTTTTCTGTTCTCACATCTTTCAAGCCACCTTCCTGAAGGACTTCCTTGTTTGTTTTAAGCCAAACAGTTAAACTTGCACTTAAGAAAAAGCTAAAATGAAGGGAAAGGATTTTCACAGTTCAACAAAATTGTGCTTCCAGCCATGCATGGTGTGAGCCTGAGGCAGGAGGATTGTCTAGAATCTGAGGTCAGCCTGGGCTAAGGAGTGAGTTCTAGGCCAGCCTGGCCTGCAGCATGAGACCCTGCCTGGAGAAACAAAGGAAGAGAAAAGGGAAGGGTGAATATATACATGAATATGTGTTTCTGAATACGTACATGACACTATTTACATAGAAACTGCTACAGGCATCAAGGGAGCAAATGCCAGCAGCACATGGGTCTGTTTTTCCCACACTCAGTTCTTCTGTACTTTAGGCTGGGAATCTCTCTCCAGGCTTGCCTCCTGCAAATTGTGGGTTACAGAAACCTCATTGCAGATGTGGAAAAACTCCGCAGAGAGCCCTACGATTCCGACAACCCTCAACACGAAGAGATGCTTTTGAAGGTGAGTCCTTCCCCTAACGTCAGTTAATGGCTACCAAGCTCTCCGGTCAGGCAGTCTCTGTGCATTGAGGATACAGACCCAAGTAAGACATGGATGCTGTGATGGATTGGCAAGGCTGAGTTCTCTTGCTGGTTGGAGGTTATTTTTTCATCAGAAAATTCATATGGGAAATGAACTTTAAAGCCAGTTGACTCTTATAATCTGCGAAAACATAAGAGGTTATTTCTATGGGGGAGTGGCACCTCGCACTTGGCTCAAGTTTGGATTGTTTCAAATGTGTTGAAAGCTGCAGGAAAAACGAGAGAGCATTTGTCAGAGTGTCATGGGGTTTTTACTTATGACTGTAATACACATCAAAGACAATGAGGTTGATTTCTGCTTCAGCAATAGCCCTCTGGGGAAATTACCCAAGATCCTCCTGCTGATTATTTATTCATGTAACTTGGCAAATGTTCAAAGAGGAGGTAAAGGTTTTTACTTGGTGCACTGAGACTGCCAGGAAGGTAATGTGGAGTTGTAAGTACTTCTTGCTCAAGTCTTAGGAGCTCTGATGCTGCATCATCAGACAACAGCAATAAAATCCCAGCGGATGAGGTCAGTCAAGTCCAAAGAATAAAATTCAGACCAACATTTGGAAGTACTTACTGAATTAAAACGTTTTAGACATTCATTTCTGAAAATAGATACTCTGCTGGCATCGAGTGCTTCTCTGTCTCCTTCTAAATTTCAAATAGGCAGCAACAAATCTAGGGGAGGGGCTGGAAAGATGGCCCGGTCAAGAGAGCATGCTGCTTAAAGCTGCTGGCCTTCAAGTGCCAATCATGCCTGCTCCACGGGATCTTCTGCCCTCTGCTGGCCTCTTCAGGCACCTGCACTTATGTAGGGGTAGTCATACACTGATACACACGTATATGCGGTTAAAAATCTCAAAAAAAGAAGGAAGCCTTTGTTTATCTGCCTCGCCTTTGTTTAGCTGAAAATGTCAACAGATGCAAGTTTTTAATGCATCTTGTGTTTTGTGTGAAAGAGTGCATGTCTTGTGTATGCAAGTATGTAGGCTGGTGATTCATTTGTCTCTACTAATTAGTGCTGGATCTGAGGTGATCATTAAGAACTGAAGAAATCTCATTCTTGGCAATAGCACGCCTTCTTCTCTTTCTCTCCTGTTAATTTTAGCTAGCCTGTTAGCTGAGTTCTGCCTTCTTCTATTGCCAGTCCCCCTGACCATTTTCTGATGGAGGTTGTCAAACTCACCAAAATGATTTAACAGCTAGGATCAAGGTGAATGAAAATGAAACGAATCAGCATAGTTGACAGCATGAAATGCTTCACAGGCCGAGATAAACTCAAAGTTAGCTAATGGCATTTGAATGTCTGCTATGTGACTGGTTGGTTTATGACCTGGCTTATAGTAGGTGTCCAGCATAAAAGGGAGGTGAATTAATGACTTACTGTAGCACCTTAGTTATTAGTCAGGGTCCTTTAAAGCAGCAGGACTGACAGAATGAATATGTACTTAAAGTGGGGTTATTAGAGTGACTTACCAGCTATGGTTCAAGTAATCCAACAATGGCTGTCTCCTGATGGATCCCGCAGTGGTTTACCCCACCAGACTGGATGTCTCATCCGTCCCGATCTGTTGCTGGAGTCCCAGGGAATTCCTAAAGAACTGCCACTCTTCAGTCTGTGAAGAAATTCTGAGGCAGCTGATAGAATTGGTGGTTCTAGCAAAGGCCCAGGAACAGGACAGATGAACTTGCCAGCCAGAGTGAGGACAAGCAGGCAAAAAGCAAAAGCATCCTTCTTCCATGACTTTTTATGTGGGCGGCCACCAGAAGGTGTGGCCCAGATTGAAGGTGGGTCTTCCCACCTCAAGTGACCCATCTGGGAAAAGTCCCTCACAGGTGTGCCCAGCCGCTTGGGTTTTTGTAAATCCCACCTGTGGTCAAGTTGACAGTCAAGACTAGCCATCACACTTAGCTGTATGGGTAGTAGTACTTTCTCGTCAGGACCGCCAGCCCACAAATAATGACACAGAGACTTATTCTTAATTATGAAGACTTGCCCTTTAACTTAGACTTGTTTCCAAATAGCTCTTATAACTTAAATTAACCCATATTTTTAAATCTACATTCTGCTTCATGGCTTGTTCCCTCATCTCTCTACTACACGTCTTGCTTCCCCTGTGTCTCACTGACCAATTTCTACCTCTCTTCTCCCCAGAGTTCTCTCTCTTCCTGGAAATCCCACCTATTCTCTCCTGCCTAACTATTGGCCAATCAGCTCTTTATTAAACCAATCACAGTGACACATCTTCACACAGTGTAACAAATATTCCACAACGTATATGTTAAGAACAGCTGAAGATGGCACATAGCAGGCGTCCAAATCCTATTTGTTGGTTTCGCGTCTATTTCAGCCAGTGAAATCCAGTACGTTAGACACGTGTGACTAGTCCAGTGATTCTCAGCCTGTGGGTAAAATACACTCACCTCAGACACACACCACTAGTCTAGGGAGGGGTTCTCAACCTGTGGGTTGCGACCCCTTGGGGGTTCAAATGAGCTTTTTACAGGGCCACAATCAGATATCCTGCATACCAAATATATCTGATATTACAAATACTAGCAGCAGAAAAATTACAGTTATGAAGTAGCAACAAAATCATTGTATGCTTGGGGGTCACCACATAAAGGGTCTCTGCACTCGGCAGGTTGAGACCCCCCTGGACTAGTCTATTAACTTTTATCGGTGACTGTGATTTGAGTATGCACGTGCTCTCATTCTGATATCATGGCTAAAGAATCACATAGTGATTATGTTCTTTGTTTTGGAAGTGAGAAAACTACATTTATTTTAGTTCAGGCAGACTGTCTGACTATCACCTATCAGTAAATAAAAAAGTCAGAACTGTTTACCATCGGGTTGGCACATTTTACTTTTTATTTTTTTGTTTTAAGAGAAAGTCTCACTATGTTTTTGCAAGTTGGTCCTGAACTCACTGTGTAGCCAAGTCTGTCTTTGACTTTGTGGCAATCCTCCTGCCTCAGATTCTAAAATGCTGAGATTACAGGTGTGAGCCACTGTGCCTGGCTCTGAGTTGGGCCCTTTTATGACAGTCTTTCCCTTTTTATGCTTACATGATTTGCAATGTAATCAGGACATGTTCTGCATCTCCAGAAATCCCTAACTATTATCCACACGGTACAGAAAATGTCTCCTGTGGGACTGTGCCCATTCTCTTCTTCTTGCCTTTGTCTCCAGTTTGGCTGTTACAACCTTGTAATTCTGAGCCTGACCATAAGACTCTGCCCTTCCATCTTCTTCATACTGACAGAGAGGTTTCTAGGAGACAAGTCTAGCCATTAAGATGGATTACATCCCCAGACACCTGTAATCCCAGCACTGGGGATGCCAAAGCAAAGATGACTGGGGCTTAAAGGCCAGTCTGGGCTAAATGCAAGATGTTTTCTCAAGCAAATCAAAACACCTTCAAACTTGCTATGTCCTATAGTAGAGTCCATATTGCTCGGAACAGCACCTTAGCCCCTTCCTGATGTGCCTCTCTCAGCTCTATCTGCTGCATCCCTGTCCATTACATACAGAGCATTTCACCATAACTTAGGCTAGGCCGTGACAACCAAGTGCCCAGGATTTGTTTGTGTTCTTCTTATTGCTATTCATTGTTCTCACAGAAGAAGCCACCTGGTTTTCTTAATATTTATTCACTGGATTTAGAAATAATTTTCCCAAACACACAGAGGTGCGATCTTTCTTCTGCTCTCCTGGGTAATTGAATTCCAAGTATGAGAGCAATGACATCATAATAACGAAACACTGGCTGGGTGTTTGCTGTGTTCTGGCCACTACAATAGATTCTGCACTGAGTTCTCCATTTCAATTCTGACAATAACCTTGTGCTGATGTACTGTATTATCTCCATTTGGAGTGGGGGTGAGAAAACAGGCTGTGCAGTGGCCGTGCAAGCCCACATCACTAAAAAGTGCTCCGGCCACTGCACCACAGTATCTCCTCAGAGGAAACCGTGCCCAGTCTCCTTGTATCTGCAGAGCCTGGCCAGGGCTGCTGCATAACTGCCCCAGTTCAAGCTTCATCTTTAAGATGGGTGATGATAGATAACCCTGCTTCCTACATCGCAAAATTGTTTAGGACAAGCATCAGCAAGCAAAAGTACATGGACCACATGGACCACCCATTTTCATTAGTGTTTTATGATCACATAGCTGTGTGTGTGTGTTTCTGTTGTCCCTGGCTGCTGTCCTACTATGAAGACAAAAGGAAAAGTTGTGGCAGAGTCCACACAGCTCACTGCCCAGAGTAGCTACAAAGACTGTGTACAGAGTTTGCAGGCCCAGTTTATAAGCTCAGCTAACCCAGGCTAGCCTTTAATTCACGTTATTACCAAGGCTGACCTTGAACTCCTGATCCATCCACCTCTAACTCCCTTGTGCTATGATTTCAGGCACATCCCACCATGTCTCCTTGTCTCTGTATCTTTAGATAAGTTGGCCTGGCATGCTGTGACACCAGTGTAAATATTTTATCTGATTAAGAAGTAGTATTAGAGTCATGTCTATAATAACCACAATACATGAAAGTGAACTGCAGGATTGTGGGAGAGGGGTGCACACACACACAGTTGCATGCACACAAGTATGGGCACATGTGCACATTTGTGCATGTGATTGTGGGGGTGAGAAGTCACCTTCAGGTGTCACTCCTCAGAGTCCACCCACTTTGCTTTTTGCGACTGTGTTTCCCATTGACCTGGTTCTAGCAAATTCTAGAGTTTCCCATCGCTATATCCTCAGAATTGGAATTAAAAGCAGGAGCCATCACTCCAAGCTTTCGTACAGAATTCTGGAAATCTACCTCAGGATCTCATACTGTGTAACAAGCACATTACCTGCTAAGCCCTCTCTCTACCTCTGAACTGCAGATTTTCACCTGTTTGGTTTTGTTTGTTTGTTTGTTTTGCTATCATATGCTTTACACTGTGCCTGATATGGGACAAAGATAATTTTATATCACTTCTGTTGAAACTTTAAGATTCACCTAATATGAAATAAACATTCAGAAGGTTAACTATTTCTGAAAGAGTTAGAAGAAAACACAATATTTGGGCCCGGGGAAAAGGCTGTTGGCAAAGCGCTTACTGTACAAACATGAGGACCTGCAGTTTGAATCTGTAGTACCTTGCACAAGCCAAGTGGGATGGCGTGTTTCTGCAGCCCATAATCCAGGGGAGGCAGAGGCAGGAGGCTCCCTGGAGCTCATTAGCCAGCTGGGCTAGCTGAACTGGTGAGCTCCGGGTTAAAAAAAAAAATAAAACAAGATAAAGAGCAATTGATAAAGACCCTCAATACCAAACTCTGGCCCCGTTCAAATGAACAGACATGTGCACACATGTCCATGCACACATAACACACCACACTCTAACACATACTTATACAAAATACACACACAAAGAAATAAAATGTAATATTTGGAATTATATAATGTTTGTGGGTTTGGAGAGAAGGCTCAGCAGTTAAGAGTGCTTTCTGCTCTTCCAGAGGATCCAAACCCAGTTCCCAGCATCCGAGTCAGGAGGCTCAGAGCTGCACGTAGCCTTAAACATTACATATTATATAGAGCAATGGGTTGCAATCCCTGCCATCTGTCTACCTAGCTCTATCATTATGATGTGTGCTAAATCTAGTTTTCTTCAGAAACCCTGGAAAATAAGCAAAATTTATAAAGCAGTAAAGAGTATAATGTTCTGAATTTATATTTTCCACTGGGATATAGTTGATTTTGAGTGAAATTATTTTAGGCAACTCTTCAAGATGACACTGTATTTTGAGGCTCACTTGTGAGCACTGCCAGTGTTCCTTTATCTAGTTGTATGGTATTTGCTCTCGCTGCCATCACACATGAGACCTAAAAGATGAAACTCGAGTCAGTGTGCTGTGGTTTTTCTTAATGGTGTTGATGCTCAGTTGTTGGTGGAATGTTAGAAAAAGGTTTCTGTGGAATTGAACAACAGGTGACCTCAACATTTTCCATTCTCCTTTTCCTTTGTAGTCTTAAATAGTTTAGTGACCCTCCCAAAAGAACATTGTTGTAGGATATTATTTATCTCTTTACCTCATTGATTAGAAACAAAAATATAAATATTTAAAACACTAGAATATACATGTATGCATTATATTGCCCTCAAAGCAACAGCCCCATGACAGCATTCTACAGTTCACTCTTGAGAAAAGAGTAAAGGTGTTTAACCTCTTGCTCTTATTATGAAATAACATTTTTGCTTTTTTGGGTCACCTTTAAAAACTGCTGTTGTAATATCTGTGCCTGTGCTCAGCTTTGCAAGGCCCCTTGTAAGTATACAGCTCACAGCATCTGAACCAGTAAGACAGGGCACTTGAGTGTGCACACCCAAGAGTGGCTCTCTTTTCTTCCACTGCAGCTGTGGGAGTTCCTGAAGCCCAACACGCCCCTGGAATCTCGGATTTCTAAGCAGTGGTGTGAGATCGGTTTCCAAGGCGATGATCCAAAAACAGATTTTCGAGGAATGGGTCTCCTGGGACTTTATAATTTACAGTGAGTAGAATAAAGAGTAGTCGAGCATTAGAGCGATGCGCTGGTCTGCTGGTATTGAAATGCCAAGGTAGAGCTATCACCTTCAAAAGCCATGTCCCAAAAGACGCCAGAAGAATATTCAAATCATCTGAGGGGAAACTCGGGTTCAGACAAATTTGCCAGCACCTTGCCCATATTTCAACAGACTTCATAGAATTTTTAAAGCAGCTTTTTGATATGTATTTTTAATTTTTTATTATGAAATCTTCAAGAATATAAAAAAACTTTTATATTGATAATCTGAAGTCAGAAATTTCAACATTATTTTTAGACAAAAATATTAATAAAAAATCCAATACTGTTTGTCATTTCACCTCTCGTATTTCAATATGTACCTCTAGAAAATATCAATGCTGGGCCTTAAAATGGCTCAGCAGAGAAAATTGGTTGCTGCCAAATGCCACGACCTGAGTTTGAGGCCGGAAACCTACATAACAAAAGCTGAGAACTGACTCCATTAAGTTGTCTTCTGACATGCACATGTGCACAGACACACACAATAAATAAATCCAACATTGCTGCTTTGAATCTTCCTGTACCCCCTTAGATTTGTATAATAGAATATAGAATCATACATAGTAATTTGGGTTTATAATATAGCTTTATTATTGACCTGTTAAATACTTTTTATAAGTACTTTGGAGGTGGTGTGAGTCTTTATGTTTATTAGACAGAAATTTCACTTTATTAACATCCCTAAGTTCTGTGAGATGAATCCAAATCCAGTGTGACTGCCTTCTAAGAAAGATCCATTTGATCTGGGCATTGTGGCTCCCACCTGTAATCCTAACTCCTGGGAGACAGAAGCTAGGGGATCAGGATGCATCCTTGGCTGTGTAATGGGGTCAATGCTAACCTGAGCTGCAAGATGCACTGTCTTAGAAAAAAGCACAGGAAGAAAGGAAGGATAGAAGGACAAAGGAAGGGAGGGAGAGAAAGAGAGAGAGGGAAAGGGGAGAGGGTAGCAGGGTAGGGAAGAATCTAGAGTTCTCCCTCTTTCACCATGTTGCTTTTCTCAGGCTTCGGCCTCTGGGGTCTTCCCAGAACCACCCACCCATAATCTAGATCGCTGGATTATATGCTTGGCTCTCTGGGTAGTAACAAAGTTCATAATTAAGTCTTCAAGTCTGTTGGCTTTGGAAGAGCGGTGACCTCATGCCAGTGTCTACCTCTGGGTGCCAAGAGGCATCCCACCAGGTGAGGGTGGCTGTCTTACAGACAGTGCAATCATGGTGTTCTTTGCCTCTGCCTGCAGATATTTCGCAGAACGGGATGCCACCGTGGCTCAGCAGGTCCTCTCCGACTCGCTTCATCCAAAATGCAGGTAATTGTTCCAAATAAAAGATGGTTTAGGTTTTGGTTTGGGGGGGTCAGTAAATAGCATTTTCCACATGGATCTATAGAGAAGTGTTGTCAGGAGAGCAGCTCACTGGGAGCCAAGCTGTGAGCTCTCTCGCTAGCCCTGTTGACAGGTGCTTAGCAGGAAGGCTAGCACTTCAGGTACTCACTTCAGGACTCAGAAGGTAGAGATGTGCATCAAGAGTGTCTAGGAAAATTTGAAAGGTGAGCTGGAGGGACAGACATGGAGGAAAGAATTCAGAGACGAAGGAGCGTGGTGTGGTCATAAGGAAGAGTGGCCCTACAGAGAAAGCTGGGCTTGCTGAGGCTCATTTGTTTTAAATTCAGGTCTGTGCTTGCAATTCCACTTACTTGATTTCTTTTCTTTGACTGAACACATGAAGGGATATCACTAAAGAGGAAATAAGGTATTTTTCTTTGCTTTTGTGTTTTGTTGTTTTTATTCTATTTTAGAATCAATAGGATAAGAATTTCTAAAATAAATAGATTTGTGGAAACCACTTTTAAAGGCAAACATTCACCAACTTTTAATCTGATAATGATGATCAATTGTCGGCTGCATTTTAGGAACTAAAATCCAGATTGATCTACTCTAACGAAAGAGTCGAGAAGCCAGGGTTATGCCCAGTTTGAGGGGCATATAAATCCCTTCCTCTGAAGAGGTGACCATCTCACAAACATGACCTAATCTCCTCAAGGAACATTTTATTTGAGAATTTTATTTGAGAATTTCTTGCATAGTGAAATTTTTTTCTTTGATTAATAATTATTTTTGAGACACAGTCTCATTATGTAGTCAAGGGTTACTATATTTACATAGCTGTGGATAGCCTGGAACTCACCATGTAGACCAGAAACCCACCTGCCTTTACGTCCCTAGAGCTGGGATTAAAAGCCTGCCTCACCACTTCTGGCTTTGATTGATGTATTTCCAATTTGATAATTATAAATAGTAGTTAATGTATGAGTCCGTGGCTCTTCTGAGAATTCCTCCCATTTTACTATCCTGGTTCCATTAGATTATTTTTTTGTCCTCCACCTAATAGCACTTATTGGTGGCTAAATAAACCTAAAGTTATACTATAGCAGTCTTAAAATTCAGGAATCGGTTGACTTGCGTTTATTTCCCTGATGTTACTATTATCTTCCTCCTAACCCCAATTGACTAAGGTTCATTAAATTATATTTCTTTCCCAAACTTACATTTATAGTCTTTTATGAGATTAAAAATTTATTCATTTATTTCAAGAAAAACATTAAAATCATCTAGATGTTTCTTGACAGACTTCATGATCAACCTCAAGCTATTTTGGCTTTTAAACTACATCTTCTGGATTGCATAGTCCTGCATTGTGGAGCCTATGAACTCTTCCAATTAAAGCTGGCTGAGAATCTATGTGTGTTTCCAAGTGGTGTTTCTCAGATCAGAATCAGAAGTCATAGATACTCTTTGGTCCTGGGGTAGTAACAATAAGTTTAAAATATTTGGGGGTAACTGTGGAAGGGAGATGAATTTTGTCAGTGAGCCATCCTCAAGCAAGGGGAGGGTAGACAGAGGCCCCACGGTCACGGCTCTTTAAGCGGCCATCAGAGAGGCTTCAGGTACTGTGGACCACTCTTCAGGAGGCTGGCCTTCGTGTGTGTGCTGTGAAGAAGTCTGGTTTATCCCTCAAGCTGCAATCCAGTCAAAAAGAACGATGCTTTTGTATTCGTTGCTTCCAACTTACAGTGGAGGTCACCAAGTCGGAATCAGAATGTCTTGAGAGCGCTGATCTATTTCTTATATAATTGTCTGAAATTTTGACCAATTATGGTATCAGCAGAGCTTCTGTCAAACCCTGTACACTTCAGGTATTCCACAGTGAGACATGGATGTATGTACTAAGGACATGTTTCCAGCTGTCCTTCAGCAGGCATGATACATTGCTGCCTTTGGGACTGATCATAGGGTCCTGAGTAACTTGAGGGATAAAGGTAGATGCAATCTTATGAGGAGAATTTTGCCTGCTGATTGTTGTTTGTTTACTTGGGGACTATCTTATAAGTTATCAAATGAGTGGAAGCTACTTGGCCTTTTATTATATTTCTAATACAAAAATTTCATTTAACAAATGCATACACAAGATTTATTTAATAAATACAGACCTACTGTGAACTTTCAAAGCTTTGTTGGAAAGAAAATGGACACTTACATTTTTTAATTTCACATGCAACTCAATTCATTTTGAAGATGAATCTGGGCAAAACTCTCTTGGGTGCCGCTTTAGTTTACTCTGTTGGTTAGGAATCACACTTCAAAAATAGGAGAGATGTTTTATCATGAATTCTAGCAGTTATTTGGCATCATTGCCAATCATTCATAGAGTAGGAAGCTCTAGTATCCATCGTGTACTATGTTTCTGTGATTGTGTGCTGTGATAGTCCATGAGTGTTTGTAGTGTATCATTTGCCATCTGTTCTAGAAAATTCTCCTTTTTCCCTGCTTACATGGATTTAAACATTGTATGTAGTGCCAATACTAAAGTTTGTTTTTGAGACAAGGTCTTACTATATAGCCCAGGCTAGCCTAGAACTCAGAATCTTCCTGCACTGGCTTATGTTAAAACTGTTACCCTGTGTTTATGTAAACTACCTAACTCTAATCAGTTTGAACATATCAACTCTAAAAGCAACCATACAAGTTGAGATTGATGGGATTCAAGCAGTGGGCCATCATGTCGAGCTTGTACTGCTGCCTGTAGCGGGGATATATTCAGGCTGATTAGTGCAATAGTAGAGGTACATGTATATGGTTTAGTATAAGCATTCAAAGAAAGCAAGAATAAATTAAATATTAAATGTTCACTTATTTATTCATTCTTTCAGCAAATTCAGCAAAGCAGAATGGGAAAAGAAAAGGATGGATAAAGCAATTGGGTAAGTGTGGGACCATACATGAAGACTGTCAGCCCTGGCCTGGGGACAAGAAAACTAGGTTTGACTCCCAGAACCCACATGATAACTCACAATCCGTAACTCCAGTTCCAGGAGGTCCAACGCCCCTTTCTTGCCTCCATGTGTTCCAGGCACTCATATTGTACACAGATATGCATGCGGAAAAAACATCAATACTCATAAAATAATGAAATAAATTTTTTAAAATGTTTTAAATTGTAACATTAAATACCTGACAACATAGCTCAGCAGGTAAAAGAACTTGCTGCCGAGTCTGATGACCTGAATATGTAGAAGGAAAGAATGTCTCTTGTTGTCTCTTGGCTCCCACGCACACATGCCATGGCACGTGAGATCACATGCACACACACAAATGAGTAAACAAACAAATTAATAAATGTTCTTAACGGCCTATTCCATTCAGAATTATTTCTGTGCTGGATATATAAGAACAGAGAAAGTTTAAGAATTCCATTCTCTTTTCTGTAGAAGAGGGACATAAAATATACCTTATGGTATAAAATATAAATGGTAATACCTTAAAACTTTCTCACATAAAATTTAAATTTAGAAATGCACAGGAAAGCGGAGCAGAACTCAGCCACCAGCCCGTCTTGTCACTTTTGCACACCCATAGTAAGGATTCACAGCTTTTCATTCTAGGTGTTTCCCCTGCACCCATGTGCACCTACACTAAATCTCGGCTCGCTCGACACAGGTGTCTTGCTTTAAAGTCTCTAAGAATGCAATTTTAGTTATCTGTAAAACTACCATAATTTTGTTAACACAGAAATTGCCATAATTAATTTCTCTAGGAATCTTTTTAGCATATTTGGTGGTGTCTATGTCTTGCCATGGTAAATAATGCTGTAATAAATATTCTTACGTATAAAACTTTGTCCACTGCAGATGCTGACTTACTGTATCTTTGGGAGTAAAATCACCGAGTCAAAGCATATGAATTCTCAGTTCTCTTAGCACATGCTACCAAGCCTTGTGGTAGAATTAGAGGGCGAGACTTTGATATGGTGGAGATGGACAGCTGGTTTGCCACTCTGGGGGTCTAAGAGGAATTTGGAACTCAGGTTGTCAGTATTTGAAGTGCTTATATCCCCATGTGCAACACTTTTGGTTTTTGTGGGTCGTACCTGCAGGTACTCCTTTGCGATTGTGGGCATCAATATCACCGATCTGGCATATAATCTGCTCGTGAGTGGTGCTCTAAAAACCCATTTCTACAACATCGCCCCCGAAGCACCGACGCTGTCTCACTTCCAACAAACGTTCTGTAAGTGTCCTGTTACTTAATTGTCAATGGATCTCTATAGAGCAGACAAGGGTCAAAGCTGAGAAATCATTGTGATGGAGCTACGTTAGGTCCTGGAGGAAGTTTAACTTTGTTGTCTGTTTATTTTCTCCCTTAAACACCAATGCTTATATTTCTGGGTATCATAGGTTTTTCTTTTTCTCGGCTCTCATGTGATATGCATGTGTCAACTTGAGGCCTGACTTTTGTCTGTCTCCCTCTGATCACTTAACACTGGAGAATGCAACTCTAAAGACAACTTGAGTTGACTGCCAGGTCCTATGTCTTGACAGAAATGAGATTCACAAGAAGATTAGACAGTAAGGTTGAAAGACTTGCCTAGAATGTAGATCAAAAAGGTATTGGTGAAAAGTAAAGATAGAGGTTGAAACATAAAAGGGCCTTGTGGGACATATCCTATCTGAAGAACGAGGTTGTCACAAAAAGAAACTCAGGGAACGGAAACCTACAAATCAAGAAAAAAAAAAACAATCAGACCAGCTCCAAGGTGGTTCTGTGACTGAAGGTTCTTGTTGCCAAGCCTGGAGATCTGAGTCTGATCCCAAGACCTATACAATGGAAGGCGAGGA
>JAQHUG010000003.1:14474057-14486712 GCA_028555095.1 Dicrostonyx torquatus | reverse complement strand
ATAACAGATTAAAATCTACCAAACCAAGGTCTCTATCACTGTGAGATACTTTGACACTGTGGAGAGATGATGCTGAAAATTTCTAAAACTGTCACACCAAAACTTTGGAACCAAGACTACACTGGACTTCCTGGAAGCAGCCTTTTATTCTCAAACAGAATGGAGTGATGACTACAAAAGCTTAAGATGGCACAAAGGGAATATGATTTACAATTTTAAATTATATTCCCAAGCTAATTTATCAACCGAGTATAGAGTATCAAAATAAGATAGCCTTTTTTTTATATAAACATAAGGTCTTAGATATTTATTTCCCCGTAACTTAACAAAGAAACTCCTGAAGAAATACATTGTTTCTACAAAATAAGAGAATAATCCCAGGAATAATAAATGAATCCAGACAACAGGAAATCTTTCCAGGAGGAAAGCAAAGGGAATTTATAGGTGAAGGAAAGGGGCACGCCCAAGATGGGTCCATGTAATAGGCTGAGAAAAACAGATCCAGATTTGACCAAGTTCTGGAACTGAGCAAATATCTACCATGTTCAAACACATCTAGGATGCATTTGGCATCCTTAGGGAAAGTGGTTTGTGGTTAAAGTCAACGGAAAACTAAGTAAATGAACAAAGAAGGCAGTTAGACCTGGGTTAAAACCAATAAGGGACTGAGTATAGCTGGGCTGGTGAACAGGGGCTAGAACCATATCTTCTGTAAACAGAGGGTTAAAAACAGCCCAGAAATGGAATGCAGTGTGGCTGTGGTGCTGGAGAGTTTGGCAGTCAGAAGGCTCACTTGGAGTGGCTGCAGAGCAAGGACTAGGGTAGGAGGGGCTACCTCTTCATGGTGCTTGGTTTCCCATCAAAACATATTAAGCTATCTGATGCTGAATGATGCAAGTATAACTGGCAAAAAAAAAAAAAAGAAAAGGTGGTTCTTTTAAAGAAGTACTTACTTTAAAACTTGTTAGTAGAAAATCTAAGCTCCTCACATGACATTTTATAGCTCTCGTTTTGACCAGTGAGTAGTTATAATAACTCCTGTAACAGTTCTGTCCCCAACAAATATTACGGGGTTTTGACCGCAGATCAGGGTCTATTCTGAGGAGGACTGGCATCGAAACAAGTAAGTACAATATACTCGGAAGTAAAGATACTGTTTCAAAATGCTGCAGATGCATATGACTGTCATCACCCACTGAGTCCGAAGCAGAGAGAACTCCCTAAAGCAAATGCCATATTCAGTGAGAACCAAAGACTGGGTGGCAGAAAGTAAAGCAATGGAGACTGAGTGGTACAGCCAGAGAAGTGGTAAGGACACAGGCCATAAGACAGGAGTGTACAGCAGATCCAAACAATATAGTGGGGAGGGTCTAACTAGCCATGACACTGAGCGGGTATGGTTAGATATGATACAGGAAATTTAAAAATGAAATTTGGAATGGACCTTGAGGAGCTTTAAGCCATGTTGGAGAGCACACGCAGAGCACACGCAGAGCACACGCATAGCTAGTAACAAAAAAAAAAAAAAAATCTCTTGCACCATCATTTTGTTAGCCTTTCAGAAGTTGCCCTTTTCTGTAGTTTCTATCTTTCCTGGGGAAATCAGGGAAGTTCTTGTGAGAGAAAATAGGATGCGTTTAACTTGAAGCAAACTGAAGGTAAATTTGGGGAAATCTATTCAGAGCTACAAAATGAACATTCCAAGGAGAAGTCCTAGAACTCTGGTGAGGTGGAAGGGTTCTGCCTACAGACTTCAAATTCATCTGCTTGGAGTTAAAAACCAGAACCACACAGTAAATGACATCTCCCAGGAAATAGTCAGAGTTAAAGCCAAGAATAATTGATATTTAAGGGTAGGAGAAGATGTCTTGTTCATTGCTGTGTGCTCAGCCTAGTAGAGTGTTTAGCAACTCTGTATTGACTGGGTGGATGGATGGACGGACAGATAACATACTATAATATCGAATGAGACTCTTTTCAGGGGAGAAAGAGGGCATAGCTGACCCGGAAATGCATTAGCCTTACCCAAGTGATAGGTTTTTCAGAACAGTCCTAGCCCAGATAAGTTAGCATGAAGCAGTTTTCTTATTTCCCAGGACACTCTTCAGGTTTTAGAAAGAGCAGCAATCACCAACGGATTAGACTGTGTTCAGAGACACTGGGTGTCTTCAGAAAAGGTCAACCATGCCCAGGACTCATTGTCCCTCCATTGGGCATGGTCACTTCTGCAATCTCCTCTAATACTCTTGCAATTATCTGCGTCCTTGCACATGCCTCTGCTCTCTCCTAAGGGGAAGCAGTGAAGCAAAACCAAGACACATTTGAGCAGCAATAAATATGCGCCAGGCTTTAAATGGCAAGCCAAATTAGTATTCAAAGTGAGTGCTTCATCTAGAGGAAAGGAAATAAGAATGTAATGGCTCTATTTTCCTGACTATACAGTCTATCAGTGAACACTGCGCTGCCAAGGCATTGTGTTGCAAAAACGCCATCCAATCAAAAGCTCAACTGAACACACAACCCGGCAGTAATGGGGTAAGGTTAGATATAGTGAGCAGAGGGAAGGACAAGCACAGAAGGGGGGATGAATTATCTGTTCCTTGACCTCCAAGGGAGAGAACTGTTAACACAGGAATAAGCCCCTGAGGAGGCAGCCTGTAGAGCCAATGGGAAGATGACCTGGTTCTGTTAACTGTGTGGGCATGCACCATTCAAGCTTCCTGACTGAACCCGGGTGTCCATCTCTGTAAGGTGGAGATATAAAATCTGCTTGGCCAACCCGCAGCACTGGGGAATGAATGAAATTGGAGACTAGAAGCAGTAGATTGACTCTGCTTTCTCCCTCCTCTTCCCCCACTACTGTTAGCTTTCTCAGCTAACAAATCATTGTCAGAAATTGAATACCCGTCTCTCTCTCTCCAAGAGACAGAGAATTAGGAAACATGAGATCCCTACCTTTCTCTCCATCCTTAGTGTATCTGTTACAAATGTAATTTGTAGATGGGGTGACCAGACAACTGGCCAAATGAATATTTGAATGTTGTGTAATAAACGAGTGGACTTTTATAATATGTACTTTGGAAGCCAGGTCACCATTTCTGTATTTTTATGGCAATCATGTTATATTGTCTCTATTCATTTTCCTGATAAGATAGGGAGAGTCCCAGGGAATCTGCCTATAGGATTTGCAATTTACCTTTGTACTTATCAAGGAAGTATCATGAAAATGGTATCAGATTATGAAGCACCATCACCCTCCAAAATGGTCATTTGTAATTGTGTGTACAGTAGAAAAATGAGGGAAACAGCTGTGTCTGAGTGCTCCTGGAACTCCGTGATGTACCACATCCCCTTAAGAGTGTGATGCCAGGGTATCTACACCCTGTAGAAAAGTGGGCATCTTTACATGTACTGCAGAAAAATAAGTCATTCACTAAAAGGAGATCGAGATGCTACATATTCTGATCTAATAGTCCATATCATACTCGTGCATCAGTTTATCGTATTGTACCGTACATTTTGACTGTATTTATAGTCAAAAATACAATTTAAAAAAAATGGTTCCCACAGTACCTGCTTTCTCAATGTCAGTGGAAGTATGCTAGTGACACTAAGGAGGCCCATGGATGATTTTAATTCATAATATTAGAAATCTGACTCTCCTAGCAAAACAACTCAAGCATGTTTATTTGAGCTCAAAGACTGGTTGGAAAAAGTGTTTGTGTTTTATATATTAAGAAAAGAAGAAATTATGAAATCTCACTCATTTCTTTTATAACTGTATCAATTGAAACATTCCAAGAAGGAGACCTGGGGGGTCTTGTGAAAAGATGGAGTCTTCTAGATCTTAGGTTTTAAACTGCAATGACAGAGATTCATCTGGTTGAATCTGGGTGGATCTGTGTGTTTAACAAATTACCCCAAGCTATTCCTGAGATATTTTAGGAGCTTTCCAGTCACTGAAATGGACAGAGGATTGAGTTCCTGTGGGTGAGTAGGAGACAGGGGTCAGAAGAAACAGTGCTGTCCTCACACATTGAAACAAGTGGGACACAGGGACACCATCACTCAGTGCACATGAGCCGTGATGGGGAGGCCAGATGCTTACCCTGGAGAGGTGCAAGCTGGGCACAAAGCACGCTGTGAGTGTCAGAGGATTAGATTTGGTCCATGAAGTACAGGCCATGTTTTAAGGATCTTTTAAGACTCTTGCGCTGAAGCAGGAGGATTACAAATTGAAGACTAGCCAGGACACAATACCAAGGCCTTAAAAAAAAAAAAAAAAAAAAAAAAAAACCTCATCTATGTAACTGTCAATGTTTTTCCTAGAGATACCCAAGCCTGGAATCAGCTTTGGGACCCACAGGGAACTCCATAGTTAGATGGGTGGAAACAGAAGACAGCTTCCAGGGTGATGGTGGACCTGATTCCCAGTTTTTCTGGTAGTCAAGGCCAGCTGGGTAAAGGGAGTGAATGCCTCCATCAGAAATGTTAAGAAGCAGTCTTGTCCATTGCCCTGAAAGACATGGAAGAGGGATGGGGATGCAGTTCACTTGGTAGAGTGCTCCCCTAGCACACACCATTCCTGGGTTCTCCCCCTAATAACACACAAACCAGGTGTGGTGATGCTCTGGGAAGTGGAGGTAGGAGAGTCAAGCAGGTTTCAAGGTCCTCTGCAAATAGCGAGTTCAAGGCAAGACTGGACTGCAAGAGACCTTGTCAAAAGAAAGAAAAATAGAAGAAATGGAACAGAACAGACAACCCAGAGTAAATGCAAAAATCTTTTCTCCTATGCTTGAGTGACTGAGTCCTTAAAAATGTATGAGCATGCCTACACACACAGAGAGGAGGAATGAGAGGTGTATGTTTGTGTGAATGGGTTACCAGGTCACCAGCAAGCTGATGTTGGGGAGGGACACCTCCACTATTGTGCTATGGAGAAATATTAATATGATGTTTTGAAACTGTTTGTAGGATTCTGTTGGAACTATTTCCAACCCATTGTTAGCGGCCAGAGAAAAAGCTGTTGGCTTTCCTTGGTTGTTCAATTGAGTAGGTTTGTTCTTTCCCAGTGCCCCCATTCTTTCCCCTGCTCATCCCTCCTGGGTTCTCTTTATATAGGAAAGTAAAAGAGCTGAGAGCCCAACCGAGGTCCTCTCCAGCATTCTATCTGTATTTTCTGGCACCTTCTCAAGTTAGGACTTGTGTAACGTTCACCTTTTCTTTTTCTAAACTTGGATTATTTTCTTTTTTTTCTAATTTATAGAGAGGTCTGCCATTGCATTGGGATTTACTACATACAAACAAATATATAATGTTGCCTTTTAAAGGAAATATTCACATTTCAATTGTTTTAGATGTGTGTTGAAACAAGCAATGTGGCGGATGAAAGGATAAAATGGGAAAGAGAAAAACAATAAACAGATTCTTGCTTCAAATGCTTAGCATTTATTAAAAATTCAACTCCAGAATATTCATAGATAACGACTTTGAAACACAAAAGCATTTGAATATGGAATTGGGCTTTGGAAGGAAGTATTATTAGCAATTTCATGAAGCTCGATCACGAGTCAGTGTAGCTTAGATTTGATTTATAGTTCTTACTGTCTCAGAATAGATGGTTAAATGCATTTGTTTGATGTGTCAGGGTAATTTAAAATTTTAGTTACGTTGACTATCAAGAGGACAAAAGGCAGAGTGGAGTAATTTTAAACGACTGAATCATTGTGTAATTTAGTTGGGAGGGAAGGATGAAGGAGTCACTGTCAGCTTTTTAGAATAAGTTATAAAGTGAGATTCAAAATTTAAAAAAAGAATAAGTTCTGGGGACAGGGTGGCTCATTGGGTAAGGCACTTGCCTTGCAAACACAAGGACCAGAGCACAGATCCCCAGAACCCACGCAAAAACCAAGTAGACATGATGGCCCATCTGCAGTTCCTGTGCTCAGGAAGCAGAGGACGGATCCCCAGAACAAGCTAGCTAGCTAGACTAACTGAAGTGGCAAGCCCTGGGTTCACGCTGGAAGCTTCACCTCAATATATAGTATGGAGAGTGGACACCTAACACCTAATAGCATCCCTGGTCCCTACAATGTGTGCACATGCTTGTACACATACCCACATTCCTGCAACAAACATACACAAATAAATGCAGTTTTAAGTATTTGAAAATATTTTTGAAATACTTGAAAATAAAGGTATGGTGGCCCATGCTTTTAATCCCAACATTCAGGAGGCAGAGGCAGGTGGATTTCTGTGAACTGAGACCAACCTGGTCTACACAGCAAGTTCCAGGTCAGCCAGAGCTACACAGACCTTGCTTCAAAAAGGAAGGGAGGGAGGAAGGAAGGGTAGGGGAGAGAGAGAGGAGAAAAGGCGGGGAGAAAGAAGGAAGGGAGGGGAGGAGGAAAGAAACCAGACATCAAAGTTGAGCTGGAGAGATTGCTCAGTGGTTAAGAACTCTGACTGCTTGCTCTTCCAGAAGATCCAGATTTGATTCCCAGAACCCACATGGCAGCTTACAACTGTAACTCCAGTCCCAGGGAATCCAATGCCCTCTTCCGACCTCCAAGGGGCAGTGCACAATGTGGTGCACAGACATACATCACAGGCAAACACTCATAAACATAAAAAAAAAAGAGAGAGAGAATATGTTCCCAATGTGATTCATAGTCAAGGAGTAACAGAATCGGTTTGCCCTCCTACTTTGTGGAACTGAAAATGTCTCTAATGTTAGCAGCAAAAGGAGAAAACAAAATAGGCAACTTGGTAGCTTCGACTCCGTTGGTCATAATAAACCTTGGTGTCTCGTGAACTCCGCAGAGACTGTTGCTTTGGTCTAACTCATCCACAGTGGTTTGGAGTGTGGCTAAGGACTATCTCACTGTCTTGTCCCTAACAGGCTATTTGATGCACGAGTTTCACAAGTTTTGGATCGAGGAGGACCCCATGGACATAATGGAATTTAACCGTGTGCGGGAGAAATTCCGCAAGAGGATCATAAAACAGCTGCAGAACCCAGACATGGCTCTGTGCCCGCATTTTGCTGCATCTGAGGGTTTAATCAACATGTAGTGCCCACGCCGGTTTCAATGGGTCCCCAGAACACTGCCTCATTGTTGTCTTAGATCTCTGCTTAGGTGACAGCTCACACACCGAATGCACATAGTGCTTATACATATATAAATATATGCATGCCTTTTGGTACAGTATTTTCATCTCTTGGTCATAATTCCAAGATCCCCCAAATACCACTCTTTCTGGGGTAGCTACCCTCCAATGACTGCTCATATTGTGGCATTATGCAGTGTTAGCATCTGTCCTTGACGCCCAGGTATGGAGAAAGTTTTCTATTTTTTTAGATTTGCTCCTCCCCTCATCGTTCAATATTAAAAATGTGTAATAATTCTCTAGCTGGAATTTGTATGTAAGAGATTTAACTGAACCACATTCTGTGTTCATATTTATTAAAAATGTTTCATGAGGATTGCTGCTAGTTTCTCAAACTGGGTTCACGCTTGGACCCCATTCTGGTAAAGTATAAGACTTTAAAATAATACAAACAGACACATGATAAGCCAAACTCTTGCTGCACATATAGCTGCACTTCACCAAAATGTAATGAGGCTATAAGAAATTAGCTTAAATAGGAGTCATCCTTGTGTGGAATCCAGCAGACCTGTAGCCTAACCTAACCACAGTTGCAACTGTGCTGTAGTCATCAGGATAGAAACTTATTTTATTCCCATCACTTCACGGCTTGGATGTGTAAATATGTGTATGATGCTTGGCGCCCCAGAAAAGAAGCCATAGCTTCCCAAGGCTGCAAAGGGTTTCTCACTGCCTGCCTCTTGCTGAACCCAGAGTTAGTCCTTAGTGCTACCCCGATCCAAGCATCTTTGCTTAGGGGATTGAGGTCTGACTGGTTTGTTTTCTATGTTGAGGGGCAATATTTTAACTTTTTTCAGGAAAACATGTTACAACAAAGGAACCTGAGCAATGATATCATGCACTATTTCTTGAAATTAGCATCCTTATAACAGTGGAAGAAGTTGCTTGGGAGAAGAAAAGTGAAATCATCCTCAAACTGCTAAGAATCATCTTCAAAATGTGATTTAGTTTGGAATTATGATTGTAGTCTGTTGAATAGTATTTACCATGGTATTTCATACCCATGGTATTTTATACTTTGGGATTATCGATTTTAGTATTACTAGATGTTTGTGTAATCACTTGCTTATTTAAATGAATTTTGAGTACTGCCTACTGTCAGTATATGAATAAATTACATATCATTCTACAGTAACAGAGAGTGGGTTTCATTTGGATGTTTTTGTACTCTCTAGGTCTTCAGATATGCAAATATATGGGTGGGTGGAATGTCAAAGACAAGCGACTGGTTATAAATTACAGTCTTCAGAGCAGCCAGGTGTAACGGCTGAGAGAGTTCCTTAATCTTGAGGTCTGACAATGCTTTAATGAATAAGATTTCTTTTTTATTTTTTTTTAAAGAATCTCACTGTGTAACCCTGCTTGACCTGGAACTCACTGTGTAGACTACGCTGGCCTGGAATTCGGATATTCACCTGCCTTCATTGCCAGTTAAATTAGGATTAAAGACATACATCACCATGCCTTAACCCTCTTACCTTTCCTTCATGACATCCTATGAAATCTGTCTTGATTACTGCAAGACATCTGATTTGTAAAACCCCTCAGCTGCCTGTTGTTTCTTGGTAGGATTTCTCTACTCTAGTGTTATCATCCTTTCTTTCTCAGGCCTGGGGTCAGGTAATAGCATTTCTACTGCCTCTCCTTCAACCTGTGCCCTCTGTTAGACAGCAAGAAGAGGAGCGTCAGTGAATGCTTAACACACACCAAGAATAATGTCTCCAGAAGTGAAAGCTACCAGCCGAGTTGACGGTCTGCCTTGAGCGTACAGTGCTTGCACCTGCTGGTGCAGGCATGGTTCCACAGGCAGGGCAGACTTGGCCAACTACATGTGTGCACTGCCTCTTCCTATTTCCCGTGGTCCTCTATCAGCAGTGCAGCGTGATGGCATGTGGTACTCTTCTGCTCAGGTAGAGAGAGCTCACCTTGCCAAGCTAAGACATTCCCCTCTCAGCTCCTTGGCTGCTTTCGATAGTATCTAAACATGGCTGCACAGCTTCAGGATGAACCGTTGCTGCCAGCTCCTTCAAGGTATTATTAGCCTTCTCATTCACACCTTGTTGTAGGAGATGCAGTCTACCCAGTAACACAGAGCGAGGTGAGAAAAAGTCAGGAGCATCAGAGGCGTGTGATGTATGCTATGTGTGTATGTGGTTCCCTAGGGTATTTTTAGCTTGCCTCATATTTATCCCGTTGAGCAATGGTTGACCACATAAAATGTAAATTGTGTAGCACATTTCCTTCAAGTTTTCTGAAACACTACTTGATATATGATTTTTAAAACATGTCTAGTTTGCACTGCAGGGAAAGAAATAAAAAATATTCTTTGAAGCATCACTTCCAAAGTGAAACCCTGGCTGGATTCACCTCCTTCTCACAGTTCTTGTTATTTGCTGCAGTGAAGAACATTTGCCTGGTAATCCATCCTCTTCTCTGTATCTGCAAAGAAGCCTAGGTAGGTGTCATTACAAAGACCGGAAGGGAGGCCTTTACAATAAATACATCTTCCAAATCAGGGGATGTTTGAGAGGATAGAGAAAATGAAAAGCAGAAATCCTTAGTTCACTGAGCCCAGAGCCACCTTGTGGAACCCGTGGTACAATAGTGCACACTCGGCCAAAGCATTGCCTCCAGCTCTCCTGGGAGCATAGTCAAGGAACGCTCTAAGTCAGAGACAGGACAGAAAAACAGAACCAAGTGAAACATCAAGCCCTGGAAACAGGTTCCAACATGGATTCCATTTCTAAGACTAGCACTTAGTGAGTGAGCTCCAGGGCCATATGTCAAGACCCTGCTAGCCCTGACCTTGCATGGCTTCAACTCCCTGACAGCCTCTGAAGTTGGGTAGCTTCTCTTCTTGCTTTCTTTTCTTTTCTTTCTTTTTTAAATTACCAAATTCATTCCTTTTATTTCATGTGTGTTTTACATACATGTATGTATGTATACCACATGCATGCCCATGAACGTCAGAAGAGGGTACAGATGGTTAAAAACTACCATGTGATGGGAATTGAACCCAAATCCTCTTGAGAGCAACCAGGGCTCTTAACCTCTGAGACATCTTTCCAGCACTCCCTACTCCCCAACTCCACCCCTGCTTTTCTTGACAGGCAAGCATATAGGATTTCAATGCCAAATGACTCAAGACAGGGAAGGAAATGAGTAAAGCAAGGTGGTTCACACCCATGATCCCTGTACAGGGAAGGCTGAGGCAGAATCATAAGTTCCAGGCCAGCTTGGGCTACAGAATGAAATCCTATCTCAAAATCCAAAAGTAGAGGCAGAAGAAGTAAAGGAGAAGGAAGAGGAGAAAGAGAGGAGTAGAAGGTGGAAGAAGAGAAGGAATGCTAAGCTAACGTTGAACCCATGGCTGTAAGTCAAGACTTCTAATCATTATGTCTTCTGTCTTAGTTGGGGTTTCTATTGTTGTGAAGAAATTCCATGACCATGGCAACTCTTATAAACACATTTAGTCATGGTGGCTTGCTTACAGTTCAGAGATTCAGTCCATCATGGTGGGAAGCAAGGCAGCATGCAAGCAGACATGGTGCTGGAGAAGGAGCTTAGAGTTCTTTTATCTTGACTCACAGACAACAGGAAGTGGTCTGGGAATGGCTTGAGCATGCATATGTGAGACCTCAAAGCCCACTCCCACAGAGTCAGACCTCCTCCAATAAGGCCCTGCCTACTCTAACAAAACCACACCCCCTGATGGTGCCACTCCCTTTGGGGGTCATTTTCTTCAAACCAGCACACTCTCCACCGAGAATTCAACACTACTATCCGGGTTTCTGGTGGATTATAAACATAGATGCTCATGCCTTGCTCCTAAGTGATAGCATGTTGATATTTCTCACTCAGATACCTGGAAAGTGAATTCATGTCTACAATTGCTGTTGCATTTTCTAATTTCCCATTTGCCTTTGAGGAATTCCCTGCTTTGATACACAAACCATTGTGATGGCATCCTAAGTTCTTTGTCACCTGCCTCCCTGGGGAAGGAAGCTCGCTTCCCTTCTTCCTGTTTCCTGGTGGGAAGCCTCAGCAAGATGGATTGGCAGAGCCTGGGCTGGGTCATGCTCAGGTCAGATACTACCAGGCATGTCTGTGGAAAAAGAAGCATCTGAGATAGTTGCTATGTGGACTTCTCATTAATAATACATCCTCTCCTCTCCTCCTCTCCTCCTCCCCTCCTCCCATCCGTCCCACTGACCTGGTGCAGCCTCCGGAATACTGATGCTTACACTAATGAGTATGATGTCATCTGTTAATACCCCTGGGATACTTCACAGGTACACAACAGATGTGGTAGGGAAAGGAGTCAGACCAAGGTCACAGATCAAAAGTTATTGTTTATCTAAGTACCTAGGACAGTGCTATGCTTTCAGAGGAAAACATAGAAGAAAATTTGACAACTTGGGAAGTAAAGCAAAAATAAGAGAAACCAAGATTAAGTTTGGAAAAACCCAGGCCTGGAGAGATGGCTGAGTGGGTAAGAGCCTTGTTCTACAAGCATGAGGACTTGAGTTTGAATCCCCAGAACCCATATAAAAAGTTACATGCATGCTTGTAACCCCAGCATCGGTGGATGGAGACAGGTGGATCCAGAGAACTCACTGGCCAAGCTAGCCTAGCTGAGTGGTGACCTCCTGGCTCAGCTAGAGACCCTGTCTCAAAGTAACACAGAAAGCATAGGAAAGGCATCTGGAATCCTGCCCTGGCTTCTGCATATATGCATACAAGCATGCATGCCTGCATTCCCATGTGAACATGCAGCAGACACACACACTTAAAAAGAAAACGTTAAACCCTCCCTACCCTGCAAGTCAACATGTCCATTGATGATTGCTGTCTACAGTACAAAGGCTCAAATGAACTGGCTTTATTCAGGACATTTCTAACTCCAGAATCCAAAAATGAGAAAAGCATAAGATTGAATTCAAGTGTAGAGAGCCCCCCACCTTGTTTTTTATGCTTTGCTTCATTTTAGAACAAGCAAGAAAACAACTGTCAGAGCTATAGCGAGCCTGGCAGACTGGACTTGGTTGCCCACTGACTGGGCTCAGCTCTCATACTGGAGAGCATAGTGTCTATAGAATGTTGTTCTGGAGAAGGAAATACATCTCACGGCTTGGGAGAAGCTGAAAGGAGGTGTAATGTTGTGTTAGGGCAGGGAGGGACCACCAGTGACTCCTAATTTGCCCAAGACTCCCAAACAGAGCTCCACAAAGTTTCTGAGAAATCTCCTCATATCAGAGAACACTACATTTTTGTCACAGTGATGTCTCTGTGCCGAGTGCATACCAACAACAGAGAAGTGAGACGTCATAGTGGTGCCCTGTGCCGAGTGTGTACCAACAACAGAGAAGTGGGGACATCATAGCAGTGCTCCTGTGCCGAGTGTGTACCAACAACAGAGAAGTGAGACGTCATAGTGGTGCCCTGTGCCGAGTGTGTACCAACAACAGAGAAGTGGGGATGTCAT
>JAQHUG010000003.1:14452281-14473787 GCA_028555095.1 Dicrostonyx torquatus | reverse complement strand
GTCATAGTGGTGCCCTGTGCCGAGTGTGTACCAACAACAGAGAAGTGGGATGTCATAGTGGTGCCCTGTGCTGAATGTGTACCAACAACAGAGAAGTGGGGACATCATAGTGGTGCCCTGTGCCGAGTGTGTACCAACAACAGAGAAGTGGGGACATCATAGTGGTGTCCTGTGCCGAATGTGTACCAACAACAGAGAAGTGGGGACATCAACAGGCTCAAGCTGACAGAGAATTACTTATGCTTTTACTTTTTCTGGAAAAAAGCAGGAAAAATCCTGGCAACTAGAAGCTCACTTTCCTAGTGCCAGTGCTGCTAGCCTTCCTTAGGGAATGACTCAACCTGTCTGACTTTGCTTTTATACCCATAACAAATCAATAATGACCATTCCTCCTGAGAGGATTATGGAAAGCTTGAGAATCAAAAATGTTATTATTAATTAAAGTGCTTGAAGGGTTCAAAGTAATAAACACATGTTTAATTGTGGCTTGGTATTTGGGTTTTGGCTAGGAGTTAACCCCAAGAGAAAATCTATAAGATTAATCCTTATAGCCAATATCGCCATTAATTCACTTTAGCAAATATTTATTGAGAAATTATTTCTGTGATGGGCATCAGGCCAAGTCTGGAGATCAAATGGGAAACAAGATGATAGCTTTGCTCTCAAGTGCATCAGAGTCCAAAACTAGGAACTTTTCCAAATCTAGCATGTGTACCCCAAGCATGAATATTGATAGAAATGAACAACTTGGGGTCCCCCTTAAACCCACGGAATGTCACATTAACTCCCTCGCTGGGTGATTTGTGTGCTCATGAGGCTGAGGATTTCTGCTCTGGAGGTATTGATCTGGTGGCTCTCCACTGAAACCTGACAAGGTTTGGCTTCAAATGTGAATGACCCAGAAAAGCAGTGTCCGTTCCCTCTGTTTTCCCTCCACTCTTGTCAGTACAACTTGACACTGTGCCTCCCTCAGCAGTGTAGCTATTTCCTCAGACTTGGCAGATCCTCTCCTAGGAGCAGGGAGGGAGTGTTGGAGGAAGGCCACTTGTTCTTCCCGGCCACCCAGAACCAAAATAATCACACAGAAATCATATTATTTAAATCAGTGTTTGGCCCATTAGCTCTAGTTTCTTATTTGCTAACTCTTACATCTTAATTTAACCCATTTCTAGTAATCTGTGTATCACCACGAGGTAGTGGCCTACCAGCAAAATTTCAGCGTGTCTGTCTCCAGTGGAGGCTCCATGGCTTCTCTCTTAATCTGCCCTCTCTCTCCCAGCATTGTTTAGTTTCCCTGCCTAGCTCTGTTCTACCCTATCAAGCTGAGCCAGTTTTCTTTATTCATTAATGGTAATTATAGCATATGGGGGAAATCCCACATCACCTCCCCTTTTCTATTTAAAGGTTTTAACTTTAACATAGTAAAATTACATATAACAAAACAGGTATCAGATAAGAATTTCAGTTACAATATTTATATCTACCTTATCTTTTATCATAACTAAGGAAAACTATAACTATAAATTCTTCAACTCCATAAAAGACTCCAGAATGATACAATATTGCCTAAATAAACAGGAAGTGCATTGGCATTGTAAGCAACTTCCAAAACTCTAGAATTGACAGAGACATCTCGCTGCCTGTACAGTCACCCAAAGTTCTTCTATACCATTTGGGCATCCATCTTCAGCCTACAGGCCCATAGTATCTCAGTCACATTTTTCTGTGTCCTTCAGAATGTCTAGCAGTCAGTCCAGGCAAGAGCAGATTCTTGCCCAAATGGCTAGCAAACTCCATAAGGAGCCTCTTTGATCCCCATCTTCCTCTTAAAGTAGATTGGTGCTGCCAGGAGCAGATGTGTCTCAGTCATAAAAGTTTCAATTTCTTAAACATTTTAAATGCTATATTCTGTAGTCTTTGAAAAGTTTGAAGAATGCCTATCCATCTGAAATACATCTGTGTACATCTAGAAAATCTAACATGACTGCAAGCTTGACTATTAAAGATGACTCTCTATTAACTTATATTTCTTAATTATATATTATATTTTAAAATGAACTGTAAAAACACTATAATCAAGAGCAAAACCTTAATCAAGAGCAAAAAATATACATATAACAAAATTTTCCTTAAATTTGTATCAATAAACCAAGATCCATACTAATGAAAATCTCTATGGTATATTCCCCTTTAAATGTAAACAAACATTTATAGACAATATTTGGAAATATGGGCATAGTTCTCTCCATACTGCTTCCTGCTGTTTATTGTGTGAAGTAATTTTTTGAGGGGTGTTCAAGGTGACCTTTCAGGGGCTCTTGGTCCATCAAACCATATTAGTCTGAAAGCAATCTGCAGGTTCTCATCCTCTCTGGAAACAAAAGAAGAACCTCTTTTCCAAAGCAACATAGCCTTAGACCCAAATTTGAAGACAAGATACCTTTAAAGTATATATGTTACTTGGCTTAGCAGTCCCCAGTATCCAATATCTCTCTGCAGTCAAAAAATTCAAAGAAAACACAATAGTATACATAATCCAGACTCTCTGTGTATGTTCCATCTTTACATGATTTGTTTTTACTCTATTACTTTTTACTATTTTATTATCTTTACTCCTTTAATCTATGACTGTCTATACTCTGTCTCTTTAAATACTGTGGTTTTTTATAAACCATTTACTTTCTTTTATAACTGTCTATACTTTTTTTTCTCTTTCAAGCCTAAGTACATTTATCCAACACTGTGACCCTTTTAGAGGCCTTTTCCATCTAGATTTGTCTTTATTGCATATCCGTAATTATTTTCAGACCAGAAGTGCTTCTTAAAATGCTAATCCCTTCTTATGAACTAAATAGGTCACAGTGTTGGATAAGCAGTAACAATAACAGAGGAGACTGGCAGGCTGATCTACCTGTAAGTTGTACACAGAGCCCCACAAGCTCTTGGTCCATCAAAACACATTAGTCTGGAAGCAATCCACAGGTTCTCATCCTCTATGGAAACAAAAGAAGAACCTCTTTTCCAAAGCAACATATCCTTGCAGCCAAATTTTGAAGACAAGATACCTTTAAAGTATATATGTTTGCCTGCAAGTTGTACACAGAGCTCCAGTGACATAGCTTCCTGGGAGTCATCACTCATTCTGGGGTGGGCTTTTTGGTGCTTTAGTTGTCATTGAGTCATCCATGTTCCTGTAAGTCAACCCCCAATCCCTGATCCTGTATGTAACTTCAATGAACTCCCCAGTTTGCTAGGCTAGGTTTTGGTGGGATGACTTATTTGGTCTGTGTCAGTAGGCTTGGTTCACTTCACACAGAAAACTCACACAATAGCCACTGTTGTAAAAAGACTGTTTCTCCATCACTTGTCTTATGGTAAAGTCAAGTGGGCATGGTGAAAGGACAGGAGCACCATCAGAACAAGTATTTGCTTCCCATCAGCCCCATAACCACAGCTCTCCTCTTAAAGGGAATAAGAGATAGCTTTTTTTTTTCTGGAGCCATTTTGAGTGACCATGGCCTAGGAACACAGATTTGGGTTACCCCAAATTTCATGTTCCAACATGGAAGCAGCTTCACAAAGTTAGCTTTCCAGAACAAAGAGAGTTATAAATCATGGCGATGTTAAAATATGTTGGTGGGTATGCCAGAGAGACTAATATAGTGAGATGGGGGAGGTTTCCTATAGGTCCAAGACGACATCTGATGACATTCTTAGCTTGTGGATTGGTAGAAGCTAGCAGCCTGGAGAGGTTTTAATCTATTAGTCACAAGATGTTAGTACCAACACAGAGGTGAGCAAGGAATGGCTGTTCCGTAGGGCTAGAACCAGCCCAAGCTGAGGTAGCTAGCCTCTACACCAGTGACGTTTTAGTCTCTCTACAACTCTGACTTTCTAAACAGCCTATGAGTCTCTGCAGACACAGCTTCTTTCAGGAGATTTTGTCCACACTTCCCACTGGCACTTCCCCAGGGTAGCCCCTGCTGCAGGCAAAGCTGGTGTTGCAGGTACAGACTCCCACTTGAGGGCTTTCTTTGAGTTTTCTTCTCTCAAGGTATCTGCCAGGATGTCCAGCCTCCTAGCTGCTGGTAAAAGCAAGAAGACTCTACATTTTTAACACTGTAATAAAATCATCCAGTTGTAGGTTGGCAACTGTTTTTATCTGCTTGGGCTATCATTCACGATACCATAGGCAGGGTGGCTCAATCATTCTCATTGATTTGGAGGCCAGAGGTCCAAAATCAGCATGTCAGGACAATCACGCCTTGGTGATGGCCACCTTCTAATTTGTGCCCATGTGGCCTTCTTTGTGTTCACATGGGGACATATCAATCTTTTATTACAAGAACACCGATCCCACTGGATTATAGTCTCACCCTTATAAGCTCTTTAATCTTAATTATTTGCAAATAAAGTTGCATTAGACAGTAGGGCTTCAGTGTATGAATGGGTGTAGGACACACACAATTCAATCTTTACTAGAAATTTTTTGTAGAAGTTATTGGAAGTCTGAGCCTTGAACACATCCTGGAGTGGATCCAGAACCTTAAAGTCACCAATTCCACCAAAAAAAAAAAAAAAAAAAAAAAAAAGAACTCTACTTATTCTATTGATCCTGTTTTAAAAGAGCATCAAAATATTTTAATAAGATATAATCGATATTTAAATCAAAAGACTAACAGTAATCTGATTCCTTTTTTGTGATCTATAAAATAATGTATGCAAATTCAATTTAAAATACTGTCCAGGGGCTGGAGAAATGGCACAATGGTTAAGAGCACTGGCTGCTCTTCCAGAGGACCCACATTCAATTCCCAACACCCACATGGCAGCTCACAACTGTCTGTAATTCCAGGTCCTGGGGATCTGACACCTTCACACCAATGTACATGAAATAAAGTTAAAATAACTTATTTTTTAAAAATTACTATCCAATTACAATTTTTCAATGCTGTTATCAAATCATAGGTTTGGGGTTACACTTATCCTTACTACAAGAGGTATGAATATGCAAATTGTGAGGCTCTCTCTTCTTAATTACTCCTATTTATTCAAGTATGAGTCTGCATGAATAGCCTAACTAGGATTTTTCTAAAACACTCCTAATTTTCTGTGGGCTTATTTTTTATTTATTAGCAGTTTTAGATCATATGAATTGTTTTTTAACCAAACTCTCAGTAGCATTTTTATGAAGCCTCTAATAATCTTGTTTCAAAACAAATAACTTTCAAGAATGATATGAATAGATCATGTCTAACCTACATTCTCTTCCTGCCATGATGTTGTATGTAATTATAGTGCCGTATGGCAATCAGAAAACTAATGCTGATACAATTCACCTATCTTACTCAATTCTACCAATTTTTCCATGAACTAAAGTATCTGTTGTTTAGTTTTAAATTTAACATGAAGGCAGATTTGCACCATCACCAACCCTGACAATATTTAGAACAATTCCATCACCATAATTTTTCTCTGCGTTAACAGTATTACATAAAATATAATTGCGTTTTGGGGATAGTGTGGGTAAAATTAATGAATTTGGGGGAGAAAGCTGCTTTGTGCTGTCCTTTAATATCTGTATCCCCTTTCCACCCAAACCCCAGTCTCTGTGTCTCAACAATCACTACAGTCACTAATTTGATCTCTATATCTACTGTTGGATCGCCTCAAGTTAAAAATGAAATTATACAATATATGTCTTTTCTCTTAGTGTTTATTATTTTAAGTTATGAACGTGTGTGTGTGTGTGTGTGTGTGTGTGTGTGTGTGTGTGTGTGTACATGTGCTTGTGAGAGTGTGTGCCCATGGAGGCTCTGGGTCCCCTGGAACTGGAGTCGCAGGCAGCTATAAGCCACCTGACATAGGTGCTAGGACTCATACTTGGGTCCTCTGGGAGAGCAGTAAGCACTCCTAACTCCTGGGCCGTCTCTCCAGCCCCAATTTCTCTAGACTATTTTATCACTCAGTGTAATTCCCTTCAGATCCATCCCATTCATGTATTGGTATACATCAATAGTTCACTCCCTGAAGGAATTGCTAGGTGGTAGTCCTTGGGATAATGAAGTGTCCGGTGACTGTCACAGCAATATGATATGGTCAAATCACATTTAAGAAATTTCTCTGCTTCCCGCATGAGCAATAATTGGGAAGTTAGTAGAAAAAGGAGCAAAAGGAACAGTGGTACCCAAGTAAAAGACCCTGAGGGCCTAAACCAAAGCAGACACCGAGGGAATAAAGTATCTTGTCTCTTCTAGAAAACCATCCATGTTAGGACAACACAAAATACGTAAAATCCGTAGGGTTTGGAAACATAGCTGGGAGGAGGGCAGGATGACTCTGGGAAGTTCTAAGGGCAGCAGCTCCCAGTCACTAGCTCCCTACTCCACGCTATCCTTTGAGTCAAGTTGTTTACCTCCATTGTCTCATTCCCTTTAGAGCTACCTCTGGGGATGCTGCTTTTGTCCCTCCTTTATAGACTGAGAAACTGAGGCAAAGCAAAGCTGAGACCTGCGCTCCAAGCTCTTCTCTGCTAACTGGCAAAGCCAGTTTTTCTGGCTTTCTTCAGGTCTTTATTAGGCAACCAGAGAGTAGATCCCTTTGTTAAGCTTTATTCTGTAAAATGATTTGAACGAAAATATGCCAAGATTGTTGTGTTGGAATAATAAGGTTAGAAGTTACTTTTACTGTATACATATCTTATATTTTTCCATGTTTTCTTCCCTGAGCACATATTGTACCCATAATCTGAAGAAATCTAGTTTTATTTGAATAATAAAATAATACTCTCTGAAAAAGCAAGCACAGCCCTGGGAGTCTAAATTTATGCATGTTCTTTGGCAAGGAAGAAACTGTCTTCAGCAATGAGGCCTAGGAGTGTGAGCCAAGCCTGAGGATATTCCCAGTAAAAGTCTTGGCAGACAGAAGCCCTGGGTGAGTGCTCACCCAGTTCCACCTCTGCTCAGCCATTTCCATTACCTTGAGCTTCTCATCATCTCGTTGGCTCACAGAGACCACTGGGTTTTGCTTTGTTGGGTTTTGTTATTACTGTTATTTTACCAGTAATAATTTCAGTCAGTGAAGCGAAAATTCCTGAAAGTTCACCCTCTGCCAACACCTCATAAAATCTCGGGATAATGGCATCATGAATATGTATGTCTTGCTATTGTCACTGCTTTGGGGAATGACAGTTTCAGCTCAAGTAACTGCATTCATTTCCCTCTCGGTGTTCAAGCCTGCATATTCTGCATTAGTTCAACCCTGACTATTCTGCCTAGGTCCTCGCCCGCAGTCATGAGTTCCACACACCCTAGAGCAGACTTGCTCATGTGTCTATTGTGGAGGGGGAAGACCCCTCCAGGAAGTGCTCATTATCCCTGTGCAGTAGAGATATTTATTCTTTCATCTATTCATCAGTCAGTCCTCACAAAGTCATGCAGTGTACCAGACATGGTGCCAGTTTACCAAGGTGAGTAGCATCTATTTCTTGCCCTCAAGTCAAGTTGGAAGGTAGAAGCGCGAACAAGCCTACCTGTTACTGATTCATTGATGGTGTTGGGGAGCCAATCCTGAGGGCACAATGACACAGAAGTGAGGAAAGGTGACCAGAGCAGAGTGTTACAAACCAATCCAAGAAAAGGAGCATAGGATAAGGAGGCAGCCAAGATAATGGTGGCCTTCAACGCTTTGTTAAAGAGCTGATGAGCTTGAATATGTCAGCAACACTATTGGGGGATTAACACTGAAAAGCAGGTCAGGTTTATAGAGGCCCACGCTGAAAGTGTGGAGGTGGGAATGGTGAAGGAACAGATTCAGAAAATATGCATATGATGAAAATGGAAGGAAATAATGTGTGGCTGTCTTAGTTACTCTTTCATCACCATGGCAAAAACACCATAACCAAGGCAACCATATAAGAAAGCATTTAACTGGGGGCCTCATGGTCATAGAGTTAGAGTCTGTGACCTGTTACATGGCAGGAAGTATGGTAGCAGGCAGGCAGGCAGGCATGGCCCTGGAGTAATAGTTGAGAGCTTACATCTTGATCCACAAGCTGAAGGCAGAGAAACAAAGGAGAAAAAAAAACAAAACTGGCAATGGCATGGAATTTTGCAACCTCAAAGCCTATCCCAGTGACTCACCTCCTCCAACAAGGCCATGCTTCCTAATCCTTCCCTAGCAGTTCCACCAAACGGGGCCAAGCATTCAAATATATGAGCCTATGGGGGCCATTCTTATTCAAACCACAACAATGATTACAGGAGAAGGGTGTGCATTTGGAAGGATGAGGAGAGGACTGGGGGGTGAAAATCTATTAAGAAAATTTTTTTATAGATTACTTTAGGGAAATGTAATCCATCTAAATATGGCATCTTTCCATCCAGGTTCTGATTGTTTCTTTTCAAATATTCAGACCTTCTGTATAAGTACCGCGCGCTAACCGATTGCGCCACTGGAGCTCCTATTCAGACCTTCTTAAGCTCACTTACTAAATTTGTCATTTTATTTACATATCTCTCTCTTATTTCTTATGTCAATACCTTTTAATTAATTTTAAAATAATTTTTAATTAATTGCATCAGTTAGGATTCTTTTTACTGCAAAGGACAGAAAATCCAACTTGAATTTGTATAAACAAATAATAGCACATGTCTGAGTATTTCCTGAAGACATTGATCTAAGTATTTGATATGAACAAACCTTGAACTCATTTGAATAAAAAGAAATTATGCACTGCTTTGTGTGGCTGAGAAAATGAGTCATGTGATATCATTATCATCTAGATTCACATGATAGAAGTGAATCTAGCAGCTAGAAGAAACAGCAGCTGGATTAAGTTAGCCCCGTCCTTTGGCTCCATGGTAACAAAAACAGTTCCCACTCTGTATACTGTGAGATTTATGACCCAGCAAGGCAAAGGGGAGGCTGCTTCAAACAAAGACTAAAAGGTCTTGTTAGCCCAACTTCAAATAGGCCCATCCCGGAGCAATCATCATTGCTAGAAGATCACGATGCTTTGATTGGCTAAACATCATTTGGAAAACATCTCCCACTTACACAGGAGAGTTATACACCACAAAGGAAATCAAGTTCCTTTACAAGAAGTTGTAGAAATGGAAAATAAGGGGCAAATGCCAAAAACCAGCTACTAGTCATTTTATTAGTAGGTTCAAAATTACACAAACACACACACACACACACACACACCATTAGCAACCAACCAATTTAGACAGTTTTAAACTACGTTAGTTTGAATATTGTGCTGTTCCTGGAGTTGGTAGAGTCAGAGCCTGGGCTCTGGCACTCCTTACAAGTCATCCTCAGCAAACCAATGAGAGACAGGTAATAGAAAAAGTAGAGAATGTGAATTTATTTGATGTGACCACATTGAGAGGAGGAACAAAAGAGGTTCCGTGATGCCTCCCCCAAGTCTGTCTTTGGGTCCTGAGATGAGGTTCAGTTTTAAATAGAGGACAATAAGTAAACTATCCTGTACAAGATGTAGCTTGCCTGCTCCACCCCACCCAGTCACTGAGCCATCACTGTCTCAGCTCCAGGATCTCTGGCACTGTAGCTGAACAAGTTGTGAGAACAGGGGGGAGAAAAGCTTCCCTCCCCCCATCCAGCTGTCAGCAGGCTTCAGCTTTTCCTTCTCCCAGCAGGAGATTCTTGGGGGAAATTCCACTTTCTGGGGACCCATTATCCCACAGTCTGAGAGTCAAAGGGAGGGACACACATGTCTCTCCTTAGAACGTTTCACTGAGATGGCTACTGTGCTCAATGGATTAGACCAGTCATCCCAAACTTCACCCTTTCCTTTACTACAATCTCTCTGCTCTTCCCACTGATTCTGGGCCTGCCTGGTGTCTTACTCTTGGCCAATAGACAAAATCAACTTGACACAGGCAAAGGCTTGAAGAGGTTTTAAATTCCCTGCTGTTCCTCTGCTTGAACTTGGCCAACACCCTGAAAGCAAGCTTGGGTTGGCCTGCTGGAAGAGTAAAGACCATGTAGGGAAAGCCACGTGGCACATGTCAGAGCTCTCCTAGATCAACCAGTCCCCAGCTGGTCTGTGAACCAAGCACAGATGCTTGCACAAGCCTCGCCAAGATGGGCCAAGCCTGGTGCTGAGCAGCATGGTAACTAGCCACAGATTCATGAAAAATCATAAGTTTTAGGGTTTATAAAGCCTCAATCTGTGTCTAAAGGAGACTGGTAAAATGATTATCAAAGGTAGCTAAGCCTAAGATACTCACAGGTGGTGGTGTTGGTTGGGCACAGAGCAAAGGATGAACATGTGACTCTGCCTAAGAAGATTGCTGCAGTGGACACACAGACACCCGAAGACCTTCAAGTGTTAAAAGCTGGAAGAAAACAAGAAAGTGGTTGGCAAATCAAACCAATCAATCTTCAAGTTTCCACTCACACATTCATTGAAATACTGTTAGGTGGTACCTGTAGCATGAATAATAAAAACCCAGAGACAAACACTGGGATTCAACCTGAAGATCAAAAAAGCAAAGCAGCCAACCACTAGAGAGACCTTTTACCTCTTCCAATGCTCAAACCGAAAGGGCTATCCTCAGACTGCCAAACCTAAGACTCCACACTTCCCTGAGTTCCTGTCTCTTCCCCCAGTATTCCTTTCTCTGTCCAATCATTTTGCTCCTGTCTCCACCTCCCTAGTGCTGGATTTAAAGGCATTCTCAGAAGGAGGCTGCTTGTTTGTCCTGGCCACCCCGAACAGAAGTAATCACATAGAAAACTGTATTAATTAAATCACTGTTTGGCCCATTAGCACTAGCTTCTTATTTCCTAACTCGTACATCTTAATTTAACCCATCTCCATTAATCTGTCTATCACCATGAGGTCGTGGCCTACCAGCAAAGTTTCGGCACTTCTGTCTCCAGCTGTGGCTCCATAGCCTCTCCCTTGACTCCACCTCCTTTCTCCCAACATTCAGTTTTGTTTTCCCCGCCTACCTCTATTCTACCCTGCCAGGCCCAAGACAGTTTTCTTTATCAACCAGTGGTATTCACAACATACAGAGGGGAATCCTACATCAAGGCATGTGTTCCCAAGTGCTGGAAATAACTTTGTGTGAATTCTGTTTCTCTTTTAGACAGATTCAATCTTGTGTAGCCCAGGGTGGCCTTGATCTCACAGAGATCCATCTACCTCTGTCTCTCGAGTTCTGGGATTAAAGTTATGTGCAACCACTTCCTGTCCAGTTTGGCTGACTAGTATGGCTGCTTTGCCCTCTGATCTTCAGGCAAGTTTTTATTTATTAAAACACAAATCATATACCA
The DNA here is from genome assembly GCA_028555095.1 of Dicrostonyx torquatus. Taxonomy (NCBI): domain Eukaryota; kingdom Metazoa; phylum Chordata; class Mammalia; order Rodentia; family Cricetidae; genus Dicrostonyx; species Dicrostonyx torquatus. The sequence goes on along the minus strand of JAQHUG010000003.1, from coordinate 14,462,477 downwards.
CTATAGGTACCCTATAACCTAGATAAAGATAAAGGGAAGAGAAAAACTGAGATTAATGACTAAGAATTATAAAGCATAGGGCTAGGACTGGGGCTGAATGATAGAGCCCTTGCCTAACATGTGTGAGTTTGATCTCCAGGACTATTCTCTATATACCATGTGTGGAAGTAATAATGTTATATGCATAGGGGGTGTGTATATATACACAGGGAACATGAGCATCCTTCTGACATGATCAAGTAAATGGTATAACCATCCTACTATATGATGAAGGATGTATTGCAGGATGCAAGAAATAAATGAGATAAAGTAAAGATACAGTTATGAGATGCAGGAAAAATGGAGAGACACCAACCCAATTTTCTGCCTAGAAAGAATAGAATTCTTAGACATTTGGAAGCCTGTGAAATTTGAGCTATCAAAGGAGTTGCTCATATTATTTAATTAGTCAAAGCCTTCCTTGATTCCACCCAAGCTGTGTTTATTTTATGTAAAATAATACTTTTAGACATAGCTTATCCTCAAGTCTTTTGCAATACTCATAGACAAGACTCTTCCTAGGCTGGTGAGAACAGCATAGGGATGACAGTTAGACATCTAAATTATTTTCTAGATCCACATGGTGAAACTCGCATCTTTAAATTGCTGTGAAAAGTGAATCGGTGGCAACAGAAAGTAGGGGACACAGCTTTGACCTAATTTGGTGTCTTAGTCTCTTTTGTACTTCTGTGAAGGGACACCATGACCAAAGCAACCCTTATAAGAGAAAGCATTTAACTGGGGGCTGTTTACACTTCTACAGGGCCAGTCCATTATCATCATGATGGGAATCATGGTCCAGGCAGGCAGACATGGTGCTGGAGAAGCAGTTGAGAGCTTTACATACTGGCTCACAAGCAGTAAGCAAAGAGAGAGAGAGAGAGAGAGAGAGAGAGAGAGAGAGAGAGAGAGAGAGACTGGGCCTGCTGTGGGTTTTGAGTTTTGTTTGCTTGTTTATTGTTTTTGTTTTGGGTTGGTTTTTTTTTTGGTTTTTGGAGTTTGGTTTTTTGAGACAGCCTTGGCTGTTCTGGAACTCACTATATAGACCAGGCTAGCCTTGAATTCACAGAGATCCACCTGCCTCTACCTCCCAAGTGCTGGCATTAAAAGTGTGTGCCACCACTGCCTGGCTGGTGTGGGTTTTTGAAAACCCCACAACCCTATGACAAGTAACACACTTCCTCCAACAAGGACATGCTTCCTGATGTTTCTAACCCTTCTCAAGCAGTTCCACTCCCTGGTGACTAAGTAGTCAAACATATGACCCTTCTCAAAAGACCGTACTTGGCTACCTAGATGGAAAAAATTATCATAGGTTTTGTTCAAACCCCATTTGTAGACTGTTGCAATAACTTCCCCCAAAGAAACTTTACATTCAAGCGCTCCTCCCTCTAAAATTTTTATGATGCCACTAACAGAGAAAAATCTGTTTAAAACCCAAACCTATGTCACGACTTCATGTGTTCTCCATCCTTACATGATAAAGTACATGATAAACCTGGCATTCGGAAAGTGATTACCCTGTGTTTTCTGACCTCCGCTGAACAGCTTCGATGCAAACATGTCTCCTTTCTACTCCCTTCTCTCTACCCCACCTTTGACTTTTGGCTCTGGGTATGGGTTTCTGTGCCAATAATGAAGAGTAAAAACATTTCAGTCTGGCAAACATTTACTTGGAAATTTCTCACGCTCAAGAATAACTTCTTCCACAGACAGCTCGTATCTGACAATGCAGGCCAGAAAAATTATCCAGTGAGCCCCCCCCCTTGATACACTGTTTCCCTTCCCCTCTTCCCACCCTACAAAGCCTCAAGCCCCCAGTGCCACAGCACAGTCTCAGTTTCCTCAGAGACTGTGGCCATTCCATTGTTCTGGTTAAAAGAGCGATTCTACTTCCGAAGATGCCCATCTTCTTTTATTTCTACAATGACTCCGTCAAAACCATTCTAAAAAGTAGCACACGGCAGAAAAGACAGAGTCCCAAGTTCAAACCAAGGTCTCAGGGCCTTGACTATATTTTCTCCCTTTTTTTTTTTTCATTTTCTCCTTTTTATCAAACACATGCACATGCACAAGCCCTGGATACCCTGCTAGTAGTTAAGACCCACACAGCCCCATCACCTCTACCCACCCTGCCAATGTCTAGCCAACCACACAGCCTAGGCAAGACAGCTCCCAGCCTACTCACCAGGTCACCACCTACTTATGATTAAGTCCAGCTGAAACCAACCAAGTCTGGCCCCATTCAGGAGAGAATTTGAAGTATTCTACCCATCCTCTGCGAGTATAAATGCTTATTGGTAAACCTCTCCGTTGAGGATGACGTGTTATCCAATAACTGCTCTCTGAGACACCAGTGTATCTTCCAACTTCTTCTCCACCTCCCTTCATTCAACTCAAACTACTTAATATGGTCTGAGTCTCACAGTCATACTCCAGTGCCTTGACATGCTGTACCCTCTGCCTAGGAGGCTTGCTTCTCTTTCTCACTTTGTGTTTCTACTCATCATTCACAATCCATCAACAAAAATGATCATCCAATCATCAATTATTTATTGAGACAGGGCACTGAGATGTCAGGATTGAATATGACCATCTGTACACTCCCCAGATCACTGGTGAAGAAACACCAACTAGTTAATTAGGTTACTCTCCTCTTTCTTTCTCTAAACACTGATTTTTTTTTCCCTTGCTTGGTTTCCCCATTTTTTGAGCTGTGGTTTTTCTATGTAGCTTTCTTGGCTGGCCTGGAACTCACTTATGTAAACCAGGTTAGCTTCAGACTCATACAGATCCACCTGTTTCTGCTTCCCAGGTGCTGAGTTTACAGACGTGTGCCACCATGCCTGACTCTTATTATTTTCCTTATTTCTCCACAAGAACTATCTTTCCTCAATTAAAGCACATCTCAGCATGACTAGAGAATAATAATAGTCTTATTTATGAGGAGCCGATGAGATCATTAGGGTTAAGCACCAAACCTGGAGACTTAAAAAGCCCAATGTCAGGGCTACTCCCTTGAGCCATAGGCCTCTTGTGTTGTACTAGAGTGCCCTCTGCTGTGTGTATGTGTGTCTTCAGCACACTACTACAGAGAGAGTTTCCAGAATGGCTCACTCCAGGCAAACGGTCCATTTTCTTAATCATGGGTGTTCTGGGCCTCTCCCTAGGGCCATAACCACGGTCAGTTCCTTTCATAGCTGCCACTAATGCATATTTGTTTGTTGGTAGAAAAATAACGCTGCTGTTTAATGAGAAATAAGAAAGAGCCATCCCAGCTGTAATGGGTTAAGGTGTCAGAGAACATCCAGCCACTCCCCTGCTGGCTAAATTGGGGAGGCTTGCCCTTCTGGATCTAGCCCTGAAACTCTCAACAACTTCCTTGAAGTTGTGAAAAGCGGTCTCAAGAAAGCCTACAGTGTCCGGAGCACAGCAGCAGGCGAATGGGGAGAAAGTGGCCAAAGGCCCTCCTAGCAGAGGAAGGACAGGTCTGGCCCCAGAATTCACACAGTCAGGACCACCCAAAGCCCAAGAGTACCAGTTCCCAAAGTCACTGTGCTGACTTTGTCAAGGTCATGTTGCCTCTCTTGGTGGTCTGAGTCAACAAGATGGTTTTGGTTTAGGTTTTGTATCTTGTTTAGATTATAATAATCCCTTCATAAATAGTGAAGGGTAGCGAGAGATGGTGATGAAGAATAGAACACCTGCCATGCCTGAAAGACAAAAAGCAGCTCCACACAAGGAGTTTAATTACAGGCATCTGGATCCAGTGTTTTGGTTGACGGAATAAAGAAATTCACAGATTACCACATAAAAAAATTACATAAACCAATTATATGCCATGATTACTAATCATATAACTGTTAGAATATTAAAATAGCAAAGATAAAATATCGGGATTGGCCTTCTAACTAACCACTTACATCTGCTGCGATGGATAACCTTCTTGATGAACTTGCCCGGGCTTAGAATCACTAGAAGACAGTCTCTAGGCACTACAGAGGTTTAACGAAGGAAAGCTCTGCCTTGAATGTGGGCGACACTATCCCGTGGTCCAGGATCCCGAACTGAATAAAAAGAAGAAAGCAATTGGTCACACCAGCCTTTGTCCCTCTGCTTCCTGACTGCGGTCACAATAGGACCTCACCTCCCCCGGCCAGAGCTGAAGCCATTCCCAGCACAACGGCTTTTCTGCATAAAGGACCACCGCATCCTCAAGCTGTGATTATGTTGCATTTCTCAGGTACTTTGTGAAAGCGATGAGAAAAATAACAAAGACGGTGCCAGGACGTGCCGCCGCTCTGATAAACCGGATCACCGGGTAGTAAGCCTTTGGAATCAAGGTATGTGAAGAAGATGGAGGAGTTTACAGTTATGAACCAGGGAAACCTGAGGACGCTCCAAGCAGAGCTTGATGGGACATTCTGGTGGGAGTTAGGAAGACCAGAATGTAGACAAAATTCAGACAGTAGAGGCCCAGCTCATGAGATTCCAGAGGGGAACTGAACTGAAGCCGTTTATTTTATCCTCTGACAAAGAATCTGACATTTTAATCATGTGGGAAAAAAATTAATCAAGCTGAATTTTAAGGTAATGTACCAATTTCTTCAGTAGAGGGAATTTCAAGACAGCACAGCATGCAAGCTGCGGCGTGGTTATTGCTCATTGTGCTTACTCAGATAACAGGAAGACGGGGAAAGGGATGGGAAGTGCACATGTGAGCAAGAGAAGGAGAGAACACATTTAAAAACTCGAGTGAGAAAACAGACTTACATATGAAAAGGATTAGTGTCATTAAAGAGAAATTCTGCTCTGAGTCAATGGGGCAAGGTCCAACCCACCAAGGGCCCTAATTTGTGAAAATGCAAATTAATTAGAAAGGAGAGAGTCTGGCCTAAGAACAGCAGCCACAAAGGTTCTCCACTAAAAAGCAACCACCTAGGGAAGTGTTTTTCCACGTTCAACAGCAGAGGCATACACAGGCCACCATATCTGTGACAGAGGAGAGTCAGACTATATTACAAACTGGCAGCAAACCTTGGCAGCGGTGACCACACTCTGCTGGTTTTGTAGACAAGCAACATGCAGGAGTCAGGGATTCATGGAGGCCTGTACCGATCTTCCAGCAAGCTTCTAAAGCCAGGCAATATGTGGTAGAATCAGAGTCCTTGCCAGAAGGCCCTCAGAGGTCATTGTCTGAAACACTGCAGGAAAAAACCCAAGTTAAAACAAAGATGTTGGAGATGCCAGGACCATCTGCTGCTGTCTTAGGTAGACTTACTAACTAATGTGATAAAAACAATTAACTTGGGGGAGAGAAGGTCTGTTTGGCTTATGTTTTCATATCACTGTTTGTCATTGGAGGAAGTCAGGACAGGCAGGGCAAGAACCTGGAAGCAGGAACTGACGCAGAAGCCATAGAAGGATGCTGGTTTGCTCCTCATGATTCGCTCAGCCTGCTTTCTTGTAGGACCCAGGACCACCAGCCCAGGAATGGCACCACTCACAATGGGCTGGGCTTTTTCCCCTCAATCACTAATTAAGAAAATGTCCCACAGTTTCAGGAGGTCCCACACATATATGCATGTAAGTAAGCATATAATAAATTTTAAAATTTCAAAGTCATATTCAAAGAACATTGCTTTGCCAAACTTGAAGTGTCCCATTGGATGTTAGTATTTTTTATGATTTTTTGAGTACCAAATATAATATCTTAAATTGCAAAATAATAATAAGTTGGGGCCTATGGTTATGTTGTTCTTCTCCTGAGAATTTCCATGCGATTTGCTAGGCTGTTGTGACGTCATCAATCACTTATTATCGTCACCAATCAGAGACTTAAGGGACTTCAATTTTGACTTCAAAGAATTCTGACTTTAGCTAAAATGAGTAAACTCGTCCCAACTTAGTTCTTCCTCAGAACTCATAGGATAAGTGCTGGACAAGTGACTTCTTATGTTTGTTCTTTCCCATCCACGTGTCCTGACAGAACACAGGACAGCACAACCCTGGGGCTGCACACCAGGAACAGACAGTAACGCTCTTGATAATTCCTCTTCTGCCATTAACTCTTAACCTTTTGGTTATGCCATATGGTAAATCACAGAACTGTGTTAGCAGTATCCAGGGACCTGCAGGCATCTAAACTCAGAGAATAGTCCTTTATTCCAAAGGGACCTGGCATAGCAAAGACATTGAAAACCAAACCAATGTCGACCACCGCTCATGTTCCAAACTAGCCTCTGGGTGAAGCACACCACTGTGTACCAAAGTAACACCATTGAAATGCAACACCAAAAGTTGAGCCCCGTGGCAAAGGCCTATAATCCCGGATTCCTGAAGTAGGAGGGTCAGGAGTTCAAGACCAACTTGAGTAAGCAAGCCCTTGTTCAAATTAAAAGAGAAAGAGGGGAGTCTGTTTTGTTTCTTTTGTACTGTGGTTGTAGTTTGCCTAGCACAAGTTAGGCCCTGGGTTCAGTCCTCAGCACCATGAAAAAGAAATAGTGATAAATAAATAATAGACTGTGGCTGGAAAGATGGCTTGGCCGTTTAGAGTGCTTGCTGCCAATCATGAGGACTGGAATTTGGATCCCAGCACCCGTGTCAGGTGGCTAATAAATACATGTCACTCCAACTTCAAGATCCAAGGCTCTCTTCTTGCTTCTGCAGGCGTATGCGCACACACATGCACGCATGCACACACACACACAAATAAATATATAAATAAAATAAAACAAAGCCTTTTTAAAATGGGTTGTCTTTGTAATTGAAGAACAGATGGCAGATCAGGGTTTATATCTGGGAATGCAGGTTTTCATAATTAGGAGCCTCGTAACACAATCTTCAAAATATCCAGGAAATAGCTAAAACTTACTTAACATATGAATAATTGGGAAAGTCACAGAAACTCTCAGTAGGAGGGACAGACAACAGACAGAAACCTAGAGATGACCAGATGTTAACACTGTTAGACAAGAACACTCATGCAGCCATTCTAACGCGCTCCATGAGTGAAGGCAACACTTAAAGGAGCCGAGTGATGAGGCTGGATGAAGAATAAATGCATAAACATGCTAATAACATACTATTGGTGGAAAGTTTGTATATATATATTTGTCTTTCAAGACAGGGTTTCTCAGTAGCTATGGAGCCTGTCCTGTAACTCACCCTGTAGACCAGTCTGGCCTTGAACTCACAGAGATCCGCCTGCCTCTGCCTCCTGAGTGCAAACTTACCTTGAACTCACAGAGATCCACCTGCCTCTGCCTCCTGAGTGCAAACTTATTTTTTTTAAGTACTTCAAAAAGAACAGAAATCGTCTCTGAATGTGGGTGACCTTTGTGCGGCTTGGGCAGTCTGTGGGACCACTGATTCTTCCCTAAAGCGCAAACTGGCTTTTTGGAGCCCATTCTCTAAGGAAGAATACCTTGCTCAGCTGAGATATAGGGGGAGGGCCTTGGTCCTGCCTCAGAGTGATGTGCCAGACTTTGTTGACTCCCCATGGGAAGCCTTACCCTCTCTGAGGAGTGGATGGGCAGTAGGTGTGGGAGAGGAAGAAGGAGAAGGAGTGGGAACTGGGATTGCTATGTAAAATGAGAAAAAATTGTTTTAAAAAATAAATAATTAAAATTTTTAAAAAGAAAAAAAATAATAAAATAGCTTACTTTGTAATTATAAAAGTTATGAATCAAAAATAACTCTAATAAAAATATATGAAATCTTTTAAATAAAACCAAAAAAATTTATTGAAATTTCCCTTTTTAATTTTTTTAAAAATTGTATCTGTATGGGTGTTTTACCTGCATGTGTGTGTGTATCATATGCATATAGTATTGTAGAGGGTGTTGGATCACCCCAAAACAGTGTGAACTGCACTGAGGGTGAGTGATGGGATTTGAACCCAGGTCCTGGAAGAACAGCCAGTTATCTTAACCACTGCACCTGCCCTACCCACCCCACCCCTTTTGAGATGAGGTCTTGCTATGTAGTCTCTGTTGGCCTAGAACTCTTTAGGTAAATGAAGCTGGCCTCAAACACAAGATCTGAGTACTTCTGTCTCCCAAATATTGAGATTAAAGGCGTGCACACCATGCCGGGTCTGAAAAGCTTGTTTTAAAAAGAAGAAATTAGAAAATCTGAGGGAAATACTGTGTTTATGATGGGGAATATTAGATATTTTGATTGTTTTAGTTCTCAAAAATAGATTCTTGTGAGTGCGCAGACACTTCAGGGGATGGTGTATCCCACAGGAGGGTCATCCTGGACACTGTGCTGACAGAGCTTCATCGCTTAGCAGAGGCTCTATAATAACTCTCCTCTAGTGAGAGAAAAGGAATGGCAAGCTTGTTCCTGCTTACACTGTTCAATAACGATGTACTAGCATTTTAAGTACATATTTTATAAAGATAAATAAGAAATAAAAGAAACAGAAAAAATGTTTTTAAGATGCTAAAGTAAAAGACAAGAACCAGTTTCTTGTCTTCACACACACACACACACACACACACACACACACACCCATACCCATACAGCTCTGGGGCTAACAGTCTCTCACAGCTTACGTTATATAGAAAGTGTATGTAACATCCATTCTAGTAGCCACACCTAGACCAAACATCACAGTTACAGGTTTTCCTTATCTAGAATCTACAGTGTGGGGCTTTTCCTATCTCTTTTTTGTATCTGCTATTTCTACTTTTATCCTTACTTTCTAAGGCAGGTACCAGCACCTCCAACTTCAGAAGAGAAAATTATGACTCTGGGGCTTTCATTTACTTGCCTTGGCTCAATCACTAAAGTGGCTAAATCGGGATTAAAACCCAAGCCAGCACTGCAAAGGCCTGTGTTTCTTCAGCGACACCAGCACCTCTCTTCTGAGGAACAGACTATGGAAAGAATGCCTCTGGCTCATCTCAGGGAATGGGATACTGTGTCAGTAGGAGGATTTCCTAGCCAAAAATCTCGGTGCCTGTGATGATTCATCTTTAGATCATGTTCCTTGAGAGTAGGGGAGGATATTTGTAAGTGGCTGGTTTTAGCATCTGAGAGTTGCAAGCAAGGTTCTCAAGGGAAACAGTCAACCAGATGGGAATCTCAGAGGTCATGGTAACCACCTGTTTTCCATACAGCTAAAATGTCAGCCCTTGCTGAAACTCCCTTCCCACTGCCTAGGCAGGCACAGTAGCACATGCCTGTAATTCCAGTGTTTGGGAGGCTGAGGCAGGAAATATCATGAGTTGAAGGCCAGCTTTCCTTTTTAAAGCCTGAGAGATTTAGAATACTTTTGATTCCGGTATTCCTTTGATTCAGGGCTTCTCACTGAAGCTAGACCAGTTGGCCAGTGAACTCCAGGGGTCTTGCCTGTCCCTAGTACCCTCCACATACCCCTATTTCTCCAATTTCAGATGAGGTTATAGATGCACAGTGTTATATCTGCTTTTATGTGGTTTTATGGATCCAAACTCAGGTCTTCATAATTGCACAACCAGCACTTTGCCCACCAAGCCATCCCATGTTCCTACCAATATATTTTTAAAAGACATGGTCTATGACAATCTTTATTCTGTCATGATAAAAACTTCATGAGATAGGCTGAAGGGTGACTCAGCAGAAAAGAGCACTCGCTGCCTTTGCAGAGAAACTAATTCAATTCCCAGCACCCATATGGCAGCTCACAACTGTCTGTAACTACAATCCCAGGGGATGCAGTGCTCTCTCCTGGCCTTGGTGGGCACCAGGCATGCATGCAGTACAAACACATATGTGAATGCAAGACACTAATACACATAAATAATATACATGCATGTACACATGCATATATACATATATGTACACATATATACATACATACAAAAACTTCATGAAACTGTTAGTTGGGATGACCTGTATCCATGTTCCCAGTCTGTGGACATTCATATTTGACTGCAGAATAAACCATCTTACCTGCCCTTGAAAACAGCGCTGTGTTCTCACATGTTAACAGGCTCTACCACATTAAAGCACCCTGTTCTCATACTGACAAGCTCTACCACATTATAGCACTGTGTTCTCACATGTTATCAGGCTCTACCACATTAAAGCGCTGTGTTCTCACATGTTAACAGGCTCTACCACATTAAAGCACTGTGTTCTCACATGTTAACAGGCTCTACCACATT
>JAQHUG010000003.1:14422878-14451991 GCA_028555095.1 Dicrostonyx torquatus | reverse complement strand
TTAAAGCACTGTGTTCTCACATGTTAACAGGCTCTACCACATTACAGCACTGTGTTCTCACATGTTAACAGGCTCTACCACTTAAAGCACTGTGTTCTCACATGCTAACAGGCTCTACTACATGCTTCTCCTCTTCTCTATTTCACCATGAAACCTAATTGCATAGATAGTTACAAACACCTTGATCTGAGACATTTTGTAGGTGTAGAATATTTGAACAAAATATCATCAAACATAGCTGAAGTTTTGTTTATAGATGAGTTAAGAATTACCTTACTAAATGTGACTAGAAGCTAATGTTTTTAGGAAATTGACTTAGAAGCTTCAAGGAAGCCAGGTTTGGTGGCTTATGCTTATAATCCAGAAGTAAGGAGGGAAAGGCAAGAGGCATGAGTTTGAAGCCAGCCTTGACTACACAGCAAGTTGCAGGCCAGCCAGGGCTACTTCACAGTGAGACCTTGTCTTAAATGAGCAACTTTATTCCTGAAGTATGGATCAGCAGTTAAGAGCAATTATTGTTCTCACAAGAGAATCTAGATTTGGTTCCCATCAGTCACAACCTCCTGGAGCTCCAGCTCCAGGGGCTCTGACACCCTTCTGGCCTCTGTGGGCACCCAAACACATACACACATATGTGCATAAATAATTGATAAACGTAATTATTTTTGTTTTTTTAAAACAAGAAAATTTAAGCCAAACAAAATGTTCTTGCTATCCTTTCCCAACTGCCCTCCTTGTCCCCCTATGAAAATGCTAATTAAATTGCCTTATTCCAAATATGTAAGATATTATGATATAATTATTTATAGTTAAAAAATATAGTGACATAGAACAACTCATATTTTTAAGATTTTTAAAAACTTTTAGACCAGGCATGATGGTCCACACCTTTAATTCCAGCACTTGGGAGGCAGAGGTAGGTGGGTCTTGAGTTCCAGGCCAGCCTGGGCTACACAGAAAAACCCTTTGACTATGAACATGGCTTTGGGTTTTCGAACGTGAGTGCAGTGCCTTCTAAGGCCAGAAGAGGATCTTGGATCCCCTGGAGCTGGAGTTACAGGCATTTGTGAGTGTCCCAGAGTGGGTGATGGGAACACAGCTCGGGCCTCTGCCAGAGCAGTAAGCTCCTAATGACTGAGCCATGTCCCCTGACCCAGAACATCTCATATTCAAGGCCAAGATTTTTTTTCCATTTGATAGCTAGATGGAAAAAATCTCCTAGCATCTTTTTTTCAAGTCATCATAACTAATATTCTAAAGAACATTTGCTAACTTTGAATTGCAAATGAAAACTGAGCCTGTGAAAATGTGCATCCAGCTGCAGGGTACTGCACACCACTTTCCCCAGATGTGAGTGTCTGAGGGATCGGGCTTGTTCTGTTTTACCCTTCCACTGGAGATAAGAAGGGTATCGTTTTATTCTGAAGAACAAATGTGCCTATTAAATACAGCCTCCTCTGCATCAACCAGAAGATATCAGAACAAACATATCTGGAACACTGAAAATATCAGCAAAAGATAAAAAAGAAAAATGAAGCCAATCATAGAGATCTCTTAGGCAAACATGTATTTATTTCACTATACATGCCATTCCCTGTTCCAAGATGCGCGATGGCTCAGAGACTGTCAATCATATTAAATGTCAAAGATGTGATCTTTCGTAAGTGACATTCAAAATGAACTGATCCAAAACCATTCTTAAAGTCAGTTGCGTATGCTGTAAGGTGCAGTATATCTCAGATCGGCAGCCACTCACACTGGCTCTCTCACTCCCTGGTCAGGATTTGTGGGAGCCACCACGTGACCAGATCAGTTCTCCAAGTCCAGCCTCCCACTTTCTCTGTTGCTCTGTGTTCTGAATGAGACTCCTGTCACACAGATAGTATGGGATAGGGTGGGAGAAATGGTTTACAGGAAAGAGCTGTCTTTGTCACTGGCTTCCAACCATGGCTCTTCCACTCACAGAGAAACCACCCCTCCTCTCTTTGATATTGTTGCTGCTATTGTTTTTCTTGTTCGTTTTGCTAATTGATTGATTTTTTTTAACAAAATTTCATGGATGTGGCTGAAAATAACCTTGAACGTCTGATTCCCTTGCCTCTGTCTCCTGTGTCCTGGGATTACTGGAGCGACCACACCTGGTTTGTACAGTGTTGGAAATCTAACCCTGGTTTCATTCCTGCTAGGCAAGCACTGGATGAACGGAAGGTTCAAAGGGGACAAAGTCAAGATACGACTAGCTTTATTGGTGAAGATTCTGACACTGCCAGGAATCCTCTGGCTCGCTAAGAGTTTGCCATTATGAAGACAAATTGGCCGGGGCCTGGCCAAATGTGTGGTGAGAATCACTATATATGTCGTCACCATTGACCATTAAAGTAGCCTAGATTTTTTCTCCAGGACCTTCTCAAGGCTGCATCAAAAAAAAATATAAAACATGTGCGAAGCGGGTGGGGAGGGGGAGGAGATTGACATTCAGATCTGGGTCACAGGACTGACTGAAGCTTATAGGCACTGCTCCAGACTACAGTCACATGGTGCAGACTCCATGTGCGCTGCTAAAGGAAATGCATTTTCGTCTCATTTGCTCCGTGTGAAAATGACACAGTTCTGAATTTTAAAACACCGAGTTCGAAAGAGAAGGCTGTTCTGTGCTGTTTCTTTCTCCTTGAGTCTAATCTGGCTGTCAGGAAGAAGGCTGGAGGTCAGGAACCCTCCATGGCTCACAGGAGTGCAACCAGGGTTTCACACCAAAGACTGTGCCTTCCTCAAACCTTGTAACGGTGAAACGAAAAGAAACAAAATGCGGAGGTTGGTCAAAGGGAGAGCAGTGTGGGAAGATCTATTCGTGCTTAATGTTCCTAATGCTTTTAAAATTTGTGTTCTCTGAGAATGTGTCGAAACATGCCCTTTCATAGAGGCCAACGCATTGCATAACCTTAGGTTTTAAGGTTTAGCTTCCGGCAGGTTGTTCTCTGCTGCTGTCACCCCCACGGCTCTGTTGGCAGTGTACTAAATAAACCAGTTTTCTTTTGTTTTTAATGCATTAACTTTTTTAGTGTGCGAGTGGATGCACATCCCCATGAGGACACATGTGGAGGCCAGAGTCCAATGTGACATGTCTTCCTTGGTTTCCCTCCACCTGAACTCCTTGAAACAGAGTCTCTCTCTAAACCAGGAGCTCGCCAACTCAGTCTGATGGCTGACCAGCAAGGCTCTGGGATCTGTCTACCTCTGCCTCTTACACGGCTCCCACGTTCTGGGCTGTAGGTCCTGCGTGCTGTGCTCAGCTTTTACATCGGTGCCGGGGACCAGAAGTTGGGAGTCCTCTTACCACGAGCCATCTCTCCAGCCCACATTTTACTAATCACATCTATAGACGCAGTCGGAGTTTTCTGGCTCGATGGCAGGAGCTTGTTTGAGCTAGAACATGCCGTGAATGGATGCTGGAGTCTGGAGGGCACCCGAGGGCATTTCCAGACACTCGAGTCCCTCAACAAAGGTTTGTACAGAGATGAGTGGATAGTAGCAGAAGAAATAATTTATTAAGGGAGAAGGGCCCTTCCCAGGGTGGAAGTGAGGCTGGAGGAAGATCAAAGCCCGAGTGTAGCTCTTTATAGGTCGTTTGCAGATCCCCCTCCTCTCATATTCGCATTGGGCCAGCTTTTCCTCACACATGCTCCGTCGCTTGGTCCTGGTTGGGGTGGGGGCGTCCCTTCTTTTTCTCTGCTTTCTTCCCTATGCTGCTCGGAAAGCCTCTCTCTGCTCTACTTTCCCTCCACAACACCAGTGAGCCTGTGTGGGATGCACTGGGAAGCAAGGTTGAGGATACAGAGAGAAGTGGGAAAGACATGAACATAAATTTGTAGTTCATGGGGATAGGATTTAAAAAATATCTGTGGTCCCTCAGACAAAGGGGTCATGTGTAAACATCTCAGGCCAACTGCTGACTGAGTCCAGGATAATAATTAGAAATGCAAGTCCTAAGGGCTGGTGTGTCAGGGTGCTGTAAATAATGGTCCTCAAACCTTAGGAAGTGAAGCGGGTTTAAGAAGGATGTGGCAATCCAGACCCCAGTCTTGGAGAGTCCCTCCTGTGGGGCTGGGGTGGGTGCAGCAGTCTGCAGCTGAGCCAGGAGTCGTGATGCTGTTATTCACATAGCCCTTGTGTCTGTGAGAACTGTTACCCTCTTCAGAGCAAAGGAAACTGCAACCCACCTCTTTCCTCTTTTTAAAGAGATCATCAACTCCTGTGAAGTGTTTCATTATCATCTTTCCTAAAATAGCACCTAAGCGGCACAGAGACAGAACCAGCACCTGTGGTGGAAATTCTCCTGCGGAGATGAAAACAGTGTCTAATCGCGGTAAACCTAATAAAGGACCCCACCCAAGTACAGCCTGGCGGAACAGTGAGTTTAATGGGGGTTACTTCCAGGAGCATGGCTGACTCAAGGCAATTGTAAGGAGTTAATACGGACTCCCTGGTCAGCAGGCAGGGAGAGGGACAGTGAAGAGGTAATAAAGACACTGGAATTCCAAGATAGCCAGCTTCTTCCTTACTCTCCTGACCTGAGTAAAACAAAGGTGTGTGGGCTTATTCTCCAGCCAATAGGCCTCTTGCTAATGGACTGACTTGGATTTCAAGGCTGGGTCAGGGCTTATTACACAGTAGTTGTGGATCAATTGGCCACCCTGTCTTCAAGCAGACCAACCTAAATTAGGGGAGGGAAATTCTTCAGAGACTTAAGAAAACAGAAGACTGGGTTTTTGGCTTCCCAAGTCCCCCCTCTGCTTGTGGGGGTGGCGGTCTTTCCTCTATGGGGCTGCTGTATGTGCCTGCTTCCACTCCCTCGGCCAAAGCCTTTCTTCTACTGTTGATTCTGTCCGCTGCTGTACATCGTGTTCAATATTCCCCTGCTGCTACCTATCAAACTCGAGGATTTCCTACCTTTTAATTCTTTAATTGGCAGAGAAAACAAGCCCTATCTAGACTCTTAGATAGTAACAGCTACATCACCAAAATGCCCCATCCGAGGATAGATGACAATTAACAAACCCACATCACCGGAGTCCTTCCTTCACCCCTAGTCAACCGTCTATAGCCTATAAAATATAGAACCAGATCCCAGAACCTCAGTGTGCAACTGGGGTGCATGTAGTGGGTGGCACCTCAGATATGGATCTGGTGACACCCCACTCCCTTCAAGGAAGGAATGCTAATAGACTCCTTATCATAGACCTATCTGTTACTGCCTTGTTTTATTTTGTGCAATGGCCATGGAATTCCAGCGTGTTAGCGCCTAAGGGTCTGCCTCCCCACCACTGGGATTACAAGCCTGCATGACACTCCTAGCTTTCCTATGTGGCTTCTGGGCACTGAAGTCAGGTTCTTCCTGTTGGCAACACAAGTCCCTTGCCAACCGAGCTCTCTTTCCAGCCCTCCTTCTGTTTTTATAGCTAAGGACAGTAAAGCACAGAAGTCAGAGCTTGAGTGAGGGTTACCTATTGGTAAGCCAAATGCTGTCTGCGAATCCAGAGATGCTGTCTTTCCCAGACCATTATTTTTAATGATCTAGTGAGTAGGAGATGAGAATTCTCACGTGATGAATCCCAGCGAGTGTGTACCAGCTAATCCTAAAGATGGAGCTGTCATCTCTACTTAATCTCCACAGCTGACGGCGACACTTGCAATGGCTGACCAGCACTTTCTCTCATCATCTATCACCCACATGAAGGGTGTGGTTCTAGGGCTCTGTTCTCAGGAAACGGAAAACTGTACAAAGCGGCACAGCAAAGTGTTTGCCAGGAGGCCACGCTCATGCACACCATACCTTTGAGACTAGCAGACCACAGTAAAGAAACCAATATAAACTCTGAACCATGCGCCTAATGGTATGAGGGACTGCCTTGATGGTTTAGTTACTGGGGTCTCCCTCTCCCTCATGCTCTCCCTCCCTCTTCTTCATTGTAAGGGAGGGGCCCATCCTCAATAACTTCTAAGCCTGCTAATTTCTCACTGCCTAACAGCCATGACTGGAAAGAGGTTGTCTACTTGGTGTCAGATGTTGTAGTTATGGGGGAGAGTTGCGTGTTGTGTTCCCCAGCCACCTGGCTCCCAAGCCCCTAGCTGCTGGCCCGCTCAGCCGCTGGTTGCTTGCTTATGCCCGAAATAACCACATGAGACTGTATTAATTCAAATACTGCCTTGTCCATTATCTCTAGCCTCTTCCCAGCTAGCCCTCACCTCATAAACTAACCCATTATAAAAGTCTGTATGTCACCATGAGGTGGGTGACTTACCGGACGGATCTATGGTACTTCCAACTGCGGCGGGAGCTTCATGGCGACTGGCTCTGACCCAGTCTTCCCAGCATCCTCTTTTCTTTTCCCCGCCTATCTAAGTCCTGCCCTATCAAATGGCCCAGGCAGCATTTTTATTTAACCAATCAAAGCACAGGAATACAGATGAACCCTCCTTCAGTCAGAACTGGATAGAACTAAATTTGCTTTTATGTTCTGTCTCTTAGAGCTAAGTACATATCTTTTCTGAGCATTCATCTCCTCAATTTTGAGATAAGAACCAAGACAAAGGCTTCATTAACTCTAGGGACCCAGTATTGCATATCTGTGTAATTCTGAGGTTCAGATGAGATGATTCCTTGAGTCCAGAGACCAGCCTAGACAATGCAGTATCTCAAATAAATAAATAAATAAACAAAATTTTCTAGCTACAAAACAAGCTGGGTGTAGTAATCCCAGCACAAAAAAACTGAGGCAGGGGATCATGAGTTTGAAGCCAAATTGAGCTCTATAATGAGACCCTGTCTCTAAAAAAATTCCACATGAATAAAATTCAAATAAAAAACAAATATTTCACATGATAAAAAAAATGATTAAATGAAACAGAACCCATGAGTGTTTTTTTTAATAATTTATTTTATTTTATGAGCATTAGTGTGAGGGTGTCAGAACCCCTGGAATTTGAGCTACAGACAGTTATGAGCTGCCATGGGGGTGCTGGGGATTGAACCTGGGTCCTCTGCTGAGTCATCTCTCCAGCCCCTCCCCCAACAAGAGCTCTTAACATACAGTAGGCATCCAGCGAAGAGGTCCATGAAGTTTGACCCCAGCTGCACACGGCTTAAATAATGAAAATTTCTCATGTTGGTAGATGAACTTGAAAATATGCTCAACACATCAGGCTTTGATGAGTAATTCATAAACACTGTCAACTTGTTCAGGGTGGTGGTAGGGAAAGATCAAAACCAGCAAGCACCTTGAATATTTCATGAGGAAGCTAACAGCCTTTGAGAAGATTCTTTCAACTGAATAAAGTTTTTTTTAAATTTAGTTTTGCTTATTCATGTAGTAGAACTTTTAGAACTAGACCAGTTTTTTCCCCCACATTCCCGCTTCTAGAAATGTGTGGTGGTGAGCACAGACCACATATTTAATCATAGAAACATTACCTATGTACTCCAAAGCTTTTACTATCTGGCCAGGAAGTCATAATGTCTTCAACAGATACTGAGCCGGTGATGATGCTGGACCAGTAGACACTGAAGGGTGTCTGCACAGAGAAGCACACACGGGAGAGACACAAACAAACCAGCACAATGTGATAAGTGCTATGAGAATGTGGGCAGGAGGCCCGGAGAGAAAGGAATTATCTGGGGACAGTTTCCAAGGGACACTAACACTTAACGGCATTCTTAGCAAGTGAGCAGGAGTGAGCCAGGAAAACAGTGGGACATTCAGACCATATGATAGCTCTGCAAGGTCATGGCTAGAGAAGACAGAGGACATACTTGAAACTACAAATAGCAAGAAGTAGTACAAATGAGAGCTGAGAAGAAGCAGATAAAGCAGGCAACCAAAAGATAGACTATAGGTGGCCGTAGATTCACTAAGAAGGCTTTCTGTACAAAATGATGATGGTGATGATAATTCTGGAACAAAAATAAATAATCAAATGCCTAGAACAGTGGTCATCAGAAGAAGAAAGCAAAGAGCAGAGGTAGCTGACTTTTCCCTTGACTACTTTATGGGGTTCCCTGGGCATTCAGGACAGGATTGTGGGTAGGGATAGACACACCTCCCTGCTGAGGAAGGCTTTGGGGTGTCATATAGGTATGGCACAGACCATGTACTCAAGCAGCTCAAGGAGCTGTGTTCCAGTGATGAGAAAGGAAAAGTGGGGTGATAGGAACTAATGAGCTTTAAAGAACAGACTATCTCCCTATGGGCTGTTTTCTAGACTGAGGGCCCCAAATTCAGTAAGAAACCTGAGCAGGCACCGCCATCTTCTGACCACTTCACGTACTCTAATCTGTGTGAGGGAAGCAAAACCAGAAAGAGGTTTGTGTTCCAGTATTTTGGGGTCTTGTTAGAGTTGTGGGCTGAATGCTTTAGGTAGGCAACTGTACCAGAGCCCCATTGAGAGGAGTTGGGGGCCAGAGATAGTACTGAAGTTGTCAAGTGCATGTTGTTCCAGCTTGGGGTTTGAGGGGACTGTTTGTTTTCTTTTTTCTTTCTTTTTTTTTTTTTTTGGTTTTTCAAGACAGGGTTTCTCTGTGGCTTTGTAGTCTGTCCTGGAACTAGCTCTTGTAGACCAGGCTGGTCTCGAACTCACAGAGATCCACCTGCCTCTGCCTCCTGAGTGCTGGGATTAAAGGCGTGTGCCACCACTGCCCAGTGCGACTGTTTGTTTTCTTGTTTGTTTGTTTGAGACAGAAAATATATATAGCGTGAGATGGCCTTGAACTCATAATCCTACTGCCTCAATCTCCCTGGTCCTGGGATTCCAGTTGTGTCTTTCTATTGCTTTGAAGAAAGATGAAACATCACGATCAAAAACAACTTGGGGAGGAAAGGATTTATTTCACCCACAGTTCCTTGTAACAGTTCATCATCTGAAGCAATGAGGACAGGAGCTCAGACAGTACAGGAACTGATGTAGAAATCATAGAGGGGTTCTGTTTACTGACTTGCTCATCATGGCTCACTCAGTCTGCTTTCTTACAGCATCCAGGACCACCAGCCCAGGGATGGAACCACCCACAATGACTTGGGCCTTCCCCCATCAACCTACAGAAACTAAGAAAATACCCTACAGGCTTGCCTACAGTCAGATCTTATGGAGGTTAACCTTAACTGAGGTTCCCTCTTCCCAGATGACTTTAACTTGGTTCAAGTTGAGACAAAACTATCCAGCACAGGATGCATGCCATTATGCCCAGCTTGAGTAGTTATTATATTCAATATAAGAGAGTAAGTTGGTGTTAACCTTGGTTGTCAACTTGATTGGGTTTAGATCAAATAAAAGATACACCTCTGGGAGGGCCTGGGAGGATATTTCCTGGAAGAATTAGCTGAGCAGGAGGACTTTCCCACAGAGTATGGTACATCTTTCAGAGTTGGCCCAGATATAGGGATGGGTGAAGGACAAGCAGTGCTGTTTCATTTGACCGCCTCTGTTCCTTGCTAGTAAGTGCATCTACTCTGCTGCTGCCACTGCTGTTGTCAGCCTTTGCTGGTACTGGAGACCAGCTTTATCAGTCTTCTAACACAGAAGAAAGGTTCTTCAGGAATCCTCCAGGCCTTCAACACCAAATTGAGACTGCCAAGGCATTTGGTGTGGTGAGCTGTGCAGCCACTGGGTTCTTTGCCTCTCTGGTGCACAGACAGCCATTGTTGGACAACCCAGACTGGGTCATGTACACCAACCCAACATATGCCTTTTGTAATATTCATTCTGTCCATTCTGCTCCTTTAGAACCTCGAACAATCTCAGTAGATAAAAAACGAGATGGTTCAAACATACACAATTTAGTGTGAGAATAGAAAATACTAGAAGTAAGTCAAGTAATGATGGTGCTCGCCTTTAATCCCAGAACTTGGGAGGTACAGACAGGTGAATCTCTGTGAGTTCAAGGCCAGCCTGGTTTACAATGCTAGTTCCAGAATAACCAGGGCTACACGGAGAAACCCTGTCTTGAAAAACAAAAAAAAAATAAATAAAATACCAGAAGCAAAATCTAACCAACACTACAAGAGTCTTTTTTTTTTAATTCAGATGGTTGCTTGGCATTATAATGTGAGCAACTTAACTCTGGGTAATGCTGAGGTCTTGGCATCCCAGGTTTTAGAACAGGAAGAGGAGACCATCATACCACAGAGAACGGCTCAGTAGGTGAGATGATGAGTGAAGAGTGTTGGTTATTTAATATAGACAGGCAGTTCAATGTCAGAGTCTACGCTCTGTGCAAAACAGACGTGGTTCTAACAACTGTTGGTGGCAAAAAGTCCCTTCCTGTGGATGAGGGATACCAGGGGTAATCCAACTTGGTAGTAAAAGAAATGTGGTCAGATTCTGAGTTCTGCCTTTACGTGGTGTAACTGCTGCCAGTAGTGAGAAGAGCAGATCTTTTCAGTTTACAGAATCTGCCATATTCTCTGTTTTTTGGGGTTTTTTTCCTGTTCCTGTTGCCCAGAATCCCCTCCATACTATCATTCTCCTGCCTAATAACTATTACACCATTCCAACTGCCCACTAATGCATCTGACTTCCTCCATTAAGTTCCATGAGGATGGACTTACCTGTCTTATTAATCATGTTATCTCCAATGGTTAGTGTGATGTTCAACACATAACAGTTGCAAAATAGGTATGTGAATGATTGAGTGAATGAATGAAGCCAAAAAAGAAAGATATTAGAATGAGTTCAGAAGGGCAGAAACTTTAGTCAACATCTAGAAATCAGTTCTCTCTGTTCTAGAGGAGAGCAAGGATCATGGTTGGGATAGCCAAGACCATTTTGAGGGCCTAGGACAAACACTGGGGGGCAGCAGCAAAAGGTTATTATGATGATTCAGAGTGCCTAAGGAACCAAGAAAAGTCACATATAAAAAGAGACTTATAAGTGAGGTGGGAATTTAGCTCTAATGACTAAGACTCCTACATGTGGAAGGTACTAGATTGGTGTGGGACAATCCTGTATTCTGTCAATTACATTTTAAATAAACGCTGATTGGTCAGTAGCCAGGCAGGATGTATAGGTGGGACAACCAGACAGGAAGTAGAGGTGGGGCAATGAGAATAGGAGTATTCCAGAAAGAAGGAAGCTCTTCCCGCATTCCTATCCAGACCCCGAAGAAGCAGGATGTGATCTGCCCCGCTGGAAAAGGAGCTGAGCCATGTGACTAACTTATACTAGAATAAGAATGTTAATATACATTATAAGAGCTAATACAAAGCCTGAGCTAATGGGCCAATCAGTTTATAACCTAATGTAGCCTCTCTGTGTGATTTTCTCTGGGACTAAACGGCTGGGGGACTAGGTGGGACCAAACAGGCCTTCATGTTACACTAAATGTCATTCCTGGCTCCACACTTGATAGTAAATGTCCCTTTGCCTGTGAAGATGATTCATGACATATCCTGAGGACCATGGTCCTGTACATTTAGTAATCTTCCTGTATGCCCCTGATATTAGTAGTTAAGGACAGAAGGAGGGTAGTGATCAGTAAGAGAAACCATACAGAGGTTTGCAATGTTAGCTTTATCTAATTAAGCCAGAATGCTAAAGAACATGAGGATTAAACTTGAAGCATCATCAAATGGTTTGACGGTCTACAGTAAAGCTGTCTCCAGCAAAGATTAAGGTGATCTGGTTGACTTTGTCTTTGACCTATAGCTTTAGCACTGGCTCCCCATCAGTGAGGTCTCCAAGCTTCAGTTTCCATGGCTGCTCATGGTGTTATCAAACACAGAACCTTGGACAGGCCTCGCATGCAGTGGACTCACCAGTGCTCCCTGTCGTAAGCACCCTGTGTGGTACCAGGATCCAGGCTTCCAGGAACAAGTCTGGGATCTGATGTCTGAAGGGTGTGTGTGTCACTCCTGAGCCTGTTCCTCCCCGTTCCACCACACACATACTTGCTCAAACAGCAATAGAGCCTCGGAAGTGTTCTGTAAGTAAAGGACATTTTGCTAACCATCTGTCAAGGGCCCTCCAGACCTCTGAGAATGTGTGCCACATGCTAACTCTTTAAAGACACACATCCACATGTGTGAGCTAATTCCAAAATTAGAGCCAGGACGTCAGGGACCATGTTTTGTTAGGAATCTCTCAAAGCATAGTGGGTCTTGTTTGTTTGTTTGTTTGTTTGTTTTGTTTTTTGAGACAGAGTTTCTCTGTGTAGCCCTAGCTTCCCTGGAACTTTCTCTGTAGACCAGGCTGGCCTTGAACTCACAGAGTTCCACCTGCCTCTGTCTCCCTAGTGCTGGGATTACAGGCGTGTGCCACCACTGCCCGGCACATGTATTAGTTCTAAGGCCTCCATGCATTAGGATCATCTGGAATCCATCTTTCAAGAAACAACTCCCCCATGCCAGTCTGAGCCGCAGTGGATGGCTTTCAACTCTCAAGTTCGGCTGCACTCTAAGGTCATCTGAATGATGCTGTGATTTCTGTTCAGGTTTTGCTTGTTTATTTAACTCAGGTGCTTAGGCTCCACCACTAAGATTTCTATTTAATTGGTCTGGAAAGGACACTACGTCAATAGCTTGAAAGATCTTCCCTGCTTTATTGATTTTCTTTGAATGCAGACGGGGATGAGAAGCAGGGTGCTGTGTAGGGAGGGTTGTCACGATAGTTCAGGTAGTTTCTCAGCAAGGAACGGCTTCATGGAGGGCATCATGAAGCAGGAGGGTTAACATCTCCCTTGCCTGTGGTTACAACAAAGCTGGCACGAATAACAGATGTGGTCCGTCCATCTAGAAAGGGATGTACTAGCAACACGCTGTGTTTGTCTTGTGAACATGTATGTTTTCGTGTATTTTCCATTCCCCCTCCTTGAAATTGTCCTTGTGTCTAGCTCTATTTGCACAAGGACAGGAACCAAATTGAAACATGCAATTCGTAGGGGCATGATTTGTGCTCTAGCTTTACTCGGGGGTTAACTATTCTAAATATGTACTCGCAGACAGACACAGCAATGGAAGTAGAATATTTATTTCCTGTTTCTTTTTGGCAGACAAGTGCATATGTATATGTGTATGCATGTTCACATGTGTACATGTGTTTTGAATGTGTGTGTGCATTTGTTTGTGTGCATGTTTGGGGGTACACATATATGCAGGTGTGTGCATGAGCGTCTGTGCACATACACTTGAAGGTTAGAGAACAACCTCAGGCTTCAAACCTCAGGTACCCCCCATCTTTCACTAGAGGGCCCCTCATGGTGTGGAACTGTGTCAAGTAGGCTACACTGGCCTGCCGGGAAGTTTCCGGGATCTGGCTGGGCTGTTCTGCCTCCTACCTCGCCGTCACTGCAATTACAAGCTAACACCACTGTCTTGGGTTTTCACATGGCTGTTGAAGGTCTGCACTCAGGCCCTTGAGCTTACAAAGTAAGGGCTTTCCCGACTTCATCACCTCCTGAGCCCATTTCTTGTGAAAGCTATGGAAAAGGCACAAGACCAGAGGAATTCTGTGCTTTTAGTGGGCACTCTGGGCTCTGACCCAAGATGCTAGCAGGCTGGAGTCATTCTCCCTCTAGCCATAGGATTAGCAGAGGGAAGGTTTGAGAAGCAATGGAATCATTTGAAATGGGACACTCTGGCTTGTCTTGCTTTCTGATCCTAGGCAGCTGGAGCATCTTGGCTAATATCAAATGCTAGAAATAATGTGCTATTTGTCACTTTGGTCCCAGCCAAGGGTCACACAGATGCTAAAATAAATTCTAAAAGCCGTTTTCATGAGTGGCTTAACTTTATTGACAAGAGAATTCAAGGGATTGGCAAAGACTTTCTCGTACATGTCTTCTGAAGCTTTGAGTCAGTTTGGTGGCAGACAGAGTGGTTGGGGGGGGTGTTGGCACAGACCAGGAGCTTGTTGTTACTCTGCATCATCAGGAATACGGTTTAATTTTAACCTGGTAGCCTGTATAGTGCATTTGCTAGGAAACAAGCCTAAGGCTCACTGGCTGACAAGCCTTTGGCAGCCCACAAGAACAGCATCTTTAGAAAGCACACAAGGGACCTAGTGTGGCCGTGTGTCAGGCATTGTGAGTGTGGGTCAGCGATACTGCGGTGCCAAGAACGGCATCCCATGACAGTAACAGCAGCAGAAGCTCAGGGCACACAGGTGTCACTCCCAGGAGTGCAACATGGCCCCTCAGTATTGGTAGGACCTCACAAGAAGCCACATAAGGAGAACGGTGATCAGGACAACTGTGAAGTTGAGGAACAGCTCCTGGGTAGACCGCTCCATCTCCTGAGTTGCTGGGTGAGAACTCCAGGCAGACTTCTGAGAGCGCACCAAGGACCTCCGGCTTAGCCTCGCTTCCTAACAAAGTAAGAGAGACAACACGGTAGATAAGGGAATGTGCCTGGAAGCTACCCAGCCTTCCTTCAGAGGAAAATGAAGTGCTGTGGAGGAGAAGAGCATGTGTGATGACTTGCTCCATCCTTACCCCCAAACTTATACATTGATATCCTAGTCCCCAATACCTAAGAATGTGACTGTATTTGGAGACAAGATCTTCAAGATATAATTAAGTTAATATGAAGTCACTATCATAGGTAGCTTCAGCCTCAACTTGATCTAAACCTAGAGTCAGCTGGGAAGAAGGACCTCAAGTGAATAATTCCTCCCATGTTAGGAGGCTCTCAACTAACTGCCAGAACTCTAGGTCTGGTGGGATCTGCTGCCTCTGGCCTCCTTGGGCACCTACACCTATGTACACATACCCACACACAAACATATACACATAATTAAAAATAAAAAAGTAAATATTTAATAATAAAAATAAATCTTAAAAAAAAAAAAAAGAAACAGAAATGTAGTTGAGCAAGCCAGAGGAAGCAAGTCAGTAATCAGTGTTCCTGCAAGGTCTCTGCATCAGTTTCTGCCTCTGAGTTCCTGCTGTGAGTGATTGCCATGGCTTTCCTTCAAGATGGACTATAAGCTAAAAATATACCCTTCCACCTTAAATTGCTTCTGGTCAGTGGTTTACCACAGAAAGAGAAGCAAACCAGATCAGTTACTAGTGAGCCCTAATTCAACATGATCGGTGTCTCAAGAAAAGAAGTTAGAACACAGACCTTATAGAAGGAAGACACTGTAAAAACACAGAAATGATGGCCACTCTCAGTCCAAAGAAAAAGTCTTAAAGGAACCAGACTTGCTGATACCCTGATCTCCAACATCTGACCTCACACTTCATTTGAAGTTAAGCTGCCACTCCTCTCTGAGGCTCCAGCCTGGCAGCTTACCTTGAAGATTTTGGGCTTGCCAACCTTCACACTGATATGAGTCAATTTCTCAAATCACACACACACACACACACACACACACACACACACAAAGGGGTTGCAGGGAGAAGGAGAAAGGGAGAGAGAGAGTTAGCTCTGCTTCTCTGAAGAGCATGGAGGAATACAGACAGCCTAGTTTCTCTTCCTGCTGTCATCCCAAAACCAATGTTTTTAACCTGTATTAATCGCATTGTTTTGGGTAGGAAACAAAATATTACATTTTTCTCTCTTCATCTTTGGCATGTCTGTACACACGTGTTAACTTTGCTATTTGGAGTATCTCAGGCAGGGACACCAAAACAGAAAATATATATATATATATATATATAGCTTAGCTTTGCTCTTTCTTTGGATCACATTTAGGAGTAGGATAACATCATCCTTCTGATTTAAAGCTGCCCTAGGTCTTCATCCAACCCTGGTGAAAGGCTAAAGCAATTCCAACAGCTGCATGGCTCCACACAAGCCTACCCTGGCATGAAGCCTGCAGGGGCCAACCAGAAGTCCCTCGCACAGCAGGTACTCAGTCCAAAGAACAAGTGTTAGCCTCATGAGCATTTCTGTTTCAACAAGGGCTTGTGCCAGCTATTTTTAGTCAAGCTCAGGATGTGCCTAGATTGTAAACATTTCAGAAAGTCGAGATGGTATCTTCAACACGCATACAGATTAGACATGCAGGAAAATATACTCCAAGCCCGTAGGCAACGCTATCAACCAGATTATTAATTTTGGTAAAGTAACGAAATTGATGCTTGGTTTATATGATCCAAACAAAATTTAAAACTTACATATTTTAGATAGTTTACGTAGATATTATTATTGTAGGACAAAATTTTATCAAGGAAGGAAAAAGTTTAGACAGAAAGGTTTGCAAAAGATCAAAGCTCAAGGGGCCAAAGCTTTGTAGCAAACTTTCGGCCTGACTGAATTACCTGTAACTGTTATATTTATTGTATCATCAATGTACCAAGTTATTAATTGCATAGATACTAGCAGAATAATCAACTTTTATTATATTTGATAGTATAATATACAGGTTCATACTATTTTATGCCAGTGAATGAATTATAGGATCTCACTGTAAAGTGTAGCCAAAGACTATTTACTTGTTTCATTTCCTTTAAATTCCTAACTTTATTACATTTATTTATGTCTGTATTTGGGACAGGTACACATGTGTGTCACAGTACACATGCAGAAGTCAGAGAACAACTTTTTGAGAGTTGAACTCATATTATCGACCTGGGCAACAAGCGCTTTTATCTGTTGAGCCATCTTGCCAGCCCCTCCCACTTTTCGTTCTTTTCCCTATTTCAACCCCGAGCATGATGTAAACTGTCAATCACGAGTGAAAATCTTCACAAACAAGTTTCCTGGAGCAGAGAAGAAGCAGAAGAAAATGAGGGGTGACAGAGGAGAACAGAATGTTCGTGAGTGTTCAGAGGAGCAGGGGAGAGAGAGGAAAGCATGTTAAATGAAGAGCTTACAGCAAGGGAATCCTGGAAAGAACTGGTCGCCAGCCGTAGAAAGGATGTGACTTGCAGTATTCACATACGTCTGAAGGTTGTGGAGTAAAGAAAATATGTAACATACTCGAGCTACACAGTGCAAGATGGGTGGACCTCACAACATAGCAGTGAGAGGAAAGGAGGGTTTCCAAGAGTATCGGAGAATGTGACTCCATTTACACAAAGTCAAGAGCAGGGAGCTTAATGGTGTTGCTCAGGGGTAAAACTTCGAAACAGAGGACAGACAAGCTCCACACTTGGGGACAGAGGCAGAAGGGGAAAGATAGCAATGGACTTCTTGGTTTCTGCCAGCAATCTGTGTCTTGGTGAGTGATAGCTATATTCCTGTTTCTTATAATTCATTTTTTAACTTCTTGCATCTTTGCACTCTTCACATTTTTTCCAGCCTCTCTGAATTGAGTGAACACACACTTCTCTTTCCTGTGGCTTAACCTTTGCTACTCCTTGTACTTTGATGGCAACCTTAAAAATTTGTTGTCTTGCGTATTTTTAAATTAAAAAAAAAAACACCAATCCAATGAACTCCCAATGGATGCAATTCTATCAAGGTGTACGACAGCCGAAAGCTGGGTCTTACCTGCACACATCCACAGTCTTTAGGGGGAAGGAGAAAGTTAGGGAGCTATTTCTCCCCTATGAGCCCACCCAAGAGCTTTGGCTTCCTTTTATGCCTTCTCTGGGAGCCAAAATGGTTGTCCCATGTATGAACCTTACAAACCAGGAGAAAACTGTACAAGAAGCTTGACATTGGCTTTCTTCTGTGTTGTTGGAAACATATAAAATTAGAAAAAGAGAAAATACATATCAGAGAAAAACTGGAATAGATATTTACTTTACAGCTTAAGAAATACCTTATATTATGATTACCTGTTCCATTGAGAAATTAAGCATCAATTAACATTTTTTATTTGAAAATTACAGAGAGAGAGATTGCTAGGTATAAAATCCTGCTGTTACCTGAAGAGGGACCAGGACACACCCAGGCTGCTGTAGACTTCTCTCTCTCCCCAACTCCAGCTGTCTTTGCTGCTGTCTGAGCTTCTGGACTCTGGGCAGGGCCT
Source organism: Dicrostonyx torquatus (assembly GCA_028555095.1). Classification (NCBI taxonomy): domain Eukaryota; kingdom Metazoa; phylum Chordata; class Mammalia; order Rodentia; family Cricetidae; genus Dicrostonyx; species Dicrostonyx torquatus. The sequence continues at coordinate 14,434,084 of JAQHUG010000003.1, read as the reverse complement.
AAAGTAGTCTGAGGGAGGTGGCAATCACCGTGATGTCACTGGTGAAACATCTCAAAGAGACAAGCTCCGGAAGTTCCTGCCTGTTGGTATTCAGGGGGACATGGCAATATGGTGACTAAAGCTTTGCTCCCTTGGCTGCCGATTTGAATTAACAATTCAGGTTTGTAAAACCCCTCACTCCCAGCTCACTTTTGGTGCAATGCTGTGGGATTTAGATCCACCTTTTACCACTTTATAAAGGTCTTCACTACATCTCAAGAGATGCAAGAGCCATAGAGCATTTTGAACAAATTGCTGCACGGAGCTGACTTCACTACTCAACGCGTGAAGCTATGAAAACGTGATTTCATTTCATCTCCATTATCTTTGGCTGTTTGAAACATGAGGCGCTCTCTGCCTTGCACCCACACTCCCCACACCGCACTCCAGAATTCCACAAATTCTCCTTCAAAACTGACTTTAGTTCTAGCGGTGGAAGCTATCCCCTTCCCCCACCCCATCACTGGCTACACAGAGCTTTCCCGCGAGCCATGCGCAGCTCAGCGAGCAGCACGTTCAGCTGTTTCCTCCCTAAACAGCCATGGAAGCCACAGCTTGTATCTGTGTCAGCTAAACTAGCACAGCAGTGAAAGAAACAGCAAAGCCCAGCGGCTTCGGCTAACTGGGGTGGGAAGTAGACCTGCTCAAAACTCCTGAGAATGCGAGTTCTAGACTAGACAGAAATACCTAGAATATATCCTTTTTGCTTCCTTTGAGCTGTGGATATTTTGCCTGCCTGTAAGTGTGTGCACCCCATGTCTGCAGTGCCCTAGGAGGCTGGAAGAGGTCCAGTCCCAGACAATTGTGAGCCACCACGTGGGTACTGGGATTTGAACCCCAGACCAGTGGTCGAACATCCAGTGGTCTTAACCAGTGAGCCATCTCACCAGCCCATAGAGTAGATCTTAAGAGAAAAGAATGACACAGTTTTCAACCACAGACACTGACTCAAATCAGACAAGGATGAGTGTGTAACAAATCAGATGCTGGGAGAGAAGTGGTGCCTCTAATGTGTTTAAATGGACTTAGAAATCATTAATTAAGGAATTTACACATGATCCCAGTAATTGTGCTGCTCAGCAAATGCTGTCCTTTAAAGATAATAGGATAAATCTCCGCTAATAGTTCCCAGTTAGGGGCAATAAAAGGAGGTGTTCCCGAAGGCAGCAGCAGACTCGGTTCCCTGCATACCTGTGTTCATGGTCAAGCCTTTCTCAGCACCCCCACCTCCCCAGAGGCACCAACAGAAGAAGGATTTTCCATTCCATTTTTTCATTTCAACATGAGCCCATCGCAGGGTAATCTAATTACAACATTCTGTCGCCACTTGTCTTGTAAAACGATAGCTTGCTGAAGTGACAGATAGAGAATATTAATTATAGCACAATCGAACGTTGGCTGTTATCTGTTGCCATCTGGCAAACCCTTCAACTGCAGTCAGATTTCTGCCTTTTCCCTCCCTCCAGGCTCCTGCCAGATTGTTTCAAATGCTAGGGAGTGTTGTCTTGGTCACCAAGCCACAGCTGTCCCTTTTCTATCCACTTAAAAATTATTATTCGTCCACTTAAAAAATAACACTTTCAATGTAGCTAGCATATGTATAATATGTATAAATGTATAAGAAATTTAAATTCCCACTAATGTGGGCCTGGCAGTGGTAAAGGCACTTCTGCCAAGCCTGTTAGCCTGAGTTCAATCCCCAGGGTCCACATGGTTGAAGGAGACACCAGCTCCCATGTGCCCACACACAAATTCACACATATATTTTTAAAAATAATAAATGCTTTTAATCCCAGCACTTGGGAGGCAGAGGCAGGCAGAGGCCAGCCTGGTCCATATAGTGAGTTCCAGAACAGCTAGGACTACACAGAGAAACCCTGTCTTGAAAAAAAAATTAAAAATAATAATGTAATTAAAATATAAATGTAAAATAATTTTAAGAAAAAATACCATTAATGTCACTATAGGTAAAAACCAATGCACTCATGCTATGAACCTTCCTTCATGATACTGACTCTTATGGTTCATTGGCATTCCTCACTTATCAGCTTCTTAGACAAATGTCGTTCTGCCTGTCAGCAGCAGGACAGAGCTAAACAGTCTTTGACACTGTGTTTATGCCCCCTAATCTACAGTTTAGTCAAGGGCCAGCAATGTCATGGACTCTCAATGGCCCTGAAGCTGTTAGTGTTTATCTGCCGCACCATTACTGCTTGCATGTTCATGGATAAAATACCATATACTTTGGGACTCAGCACTGATCTCTTGTGCTCAGTTAGCTGCTAAGTTTTGTTTACTTCCCACTTCTATCCAGATTTTTGCAAAATGAAGAAAGACATCAGCCCTGCAATGTTGCAAGACCATTCATTGGTGGGAGATGTGCCAAGGCCTTCCTGAATGGCGATGAGCTCCTTGCACATTGCAGGGGTGAGCACTGCCATCGTACGCCTACCTGCTCACCATTGCCTTGTCCTCTCCAGCTGTTCCTGAAGCTGCTGAGGAAGACAGCAGCAGTCTTCTGGGACACCCTGTCCCTAACGCATGAAGAGAAGCCCAGAGAAGACAGAAACCTGCTTCTCACAGCTCTTCCGAGTGTCTGCTGCCATGATCATCCTGTAAGACCTCCTCTTTAGGCACAGGAATGCCAGGTCATGAAGATGCTTGAATGCACACCTTCAGGGTCTGCACAGAACTGTCAACTCAAACAGGAAGTCTAAGCCTCCTTGGGAAAACCCCTGTCATAAGGGATGGTGCAGGGCAGTAGAAAATGGAGTCACAAAACCCTGTATTCATCTTCTGAATTTTCTACTCACTAAGTAACATTAGGAAAATAACTCTCAGGGTCAGCAAGATGGCTCAGTGCATAAGGGTGCTTGCTGACAATCCCTAGGACCCACAGGGCTGTAAGAAAGAACCAACTCACACAAGTTGTCCTCTGACCCCCACAGCTGGATCAAGAAGACAAGATTAGCTAGCCTTCCTAGGGGCAGTCTCTGTAGGGGGACATCTTCAGGATGTAAATCTCTAGGGGCCACAATAAAACTATGGTGGATATTTCCTGCATCCATTGTCAACACCTACACATGGACCCAAAAGGAAGGTTGTGACTCTTCTCTCTGGGCCTGAGGCTAGGGTCCTTGATGTAGTGGCACCCATGTCAACAGCACATATTCCCTCTGGACTTCACACACTCAGGCTTCCTCCACGCCCTACAGCTACAGGGCAAATACCCTGCTAAGGGCCAACATCACTATCCTGCTGTCACTCCTGAGAATGTTCCGTTGGTACTGAGTGAACAGTACCGCAGACAAGATGTTGATCTAAACATAAATCATAACACAGAACAGGGCCAATGCCACAGAGAGAAGAAAGTTAAGAAAGGGTTACTTGCAATAACCCAATAAATTATGGAATCATAAGTGTTTATCAACAGACGAATGGATACAGAAGATAGGCTACCTTGCACCATGGAAGACTACTCAGTCTTTAAAAAGACCTAGGGAGCCTTGTCAGCTGTGACAACACGAAAAAACTGGAGAACATTGTGCTAAAGGAAGAAAGCTGAGCAGCAGAGAGAAACAAGAATGTGTGCTGGCTATAGCTGGAAATTGAGCCAGTCCCCCACAAATGAATTCATAAAGCGGAGTGGAGTTGTGAGTACAGAGGCTCCAGGGAGTGGGAGATGGTAGCTAGAGGGGACAGAGGGAATAGGTGTTGTACCGTGAGTATTCGAGATCTACTCTGGAGCATGATGGGTAGAGTGAGAACAGGATACGCAAAACTCCTATGAGTGCGTTAGGGCTTTCTAGAGAAACAGAACCAACTATATACATAAGTTCACATATGTAGATATAGATATTATACAAAGAGATGCACCTGCTTGTGCCAGCTGCCTAGAAGTGCTCCAAGAACTGGATGATGATGGGTTCACATCAGAAGGCTGAAGAAGCTGGAGTCCACTGACTACAGTGAGAACAGCAGCGATGCCCACACGTACTCAGAAAGAGCAGAAGCTGCTTCACCTGTGTGTGCGCTGGCTTCCTTGTCTGTGCCACTCACCTTTAGAACAGGTCGTCCCCCATGTCTATCTGCTCATCACTCCTCTCTGACACGCCCTCCACAGAAACACCCATAGGTGTCATCCACCAGTCCTAGACATCTCTCGGCCTAGGCAAGGAGGCAACCAGGACCAACCACCACAGAGAGGAAGTTTACTTACCAACACTCATCTGAAGTTCATACAAATTCAAGATCAGAGAGCCCCTGAGAGAGGCCGAAGCTAAGACCAGGAACAGCAGCACTAGCTCCTGAGCACGTGTGAGTTCTGGAACTGTGGGGAACATTCTAGGGATGCGATCTTGCATAAGGGGTGGAAGCAGAAGGCAGAAAATGGTGTGTGAGTCCTCTTCGTGATAACCCGAGTCAGTGAGGTTACACCAATTAACATCATTTCACTTAGAATCAATTATGTTTCTTTTCCCTAGAACAAGTATATTTTTGCTCTATAATAAGATTATGTAAACAAATGACTTTCTCTTAGCACATTGAACAGCTTCTTAGGAGTAAAAAGCAGCCAAAACGTGTTTACTACTAAGCTAATACCATCTGCCCGCCAAACTTTCCTGAATTTCAGATTGGCTTTGTTCTTTTTCTGATGGAAAGTGAGAATTCAGCAGGACTTTGATGTGCTGTTATTGAACAGTTCTGGGAGGTTCTAGCCAGATACGCCTACTGGAAATATCCTGTTCTGCATTGAATTTAATCCACAAAATTTTACAGGTTCCCTTCTGAGAATCTGCCAGTCCTAATAACAAAATTGCTGGTTCTGCAAGAATAGTGGGGATCAGACAAACTCATTTGTTCCTGTGAAAGAGTTCATTTGGCTTCAGCCTTTAGCTGCTAAGGCTGAGAGTCACGAAAATCTCTGTTCCCTGAAGGTAAGAAGAAACCAGATCGCCCAGTTGCAAAGCTGCAGAAGGGTCTCAGGATACATGCTACAGGCCACATTTCCTTTTGGCTTAGGGATAGGTCATCTCAGAGAGCAACAGGACATATGCTCAACAAGCCAGAGAGTAACCTAACTTTCTACACCTTTACAGTAAGAGCAAACATGGAATTGCTGCCGGCTATTGAATTAATATTAACTAATAAGAATTCAGGGAGTTTATCCCAGAGAGTTGGGTCAGACATAATCTAGCTTGCATTGCACTGATTCTTGCCTCCTTTAGCCACTGTCAAGCAGAACCCACTGGTAAACACACACACACACACACACACACACACACACACACACACACACACCACTAATCGCACCTGTGCTGTCATGGGAGCTCACTGTGAACAAACATCGAATCAGCTAATATTATCTTCCTCTTTTCCCAGTCTGTTTCTCATTTGCTAGATGTTACAGCATTCTGCATGCATGTGAAATCAGTCTTCTACCCTTCCCACTAAAGACCAGTATGCACGCCAGACCACCCCACTGTAACCTCTGTGGACAGGTAGATCTGTCTGTCAAACACCTCCTTCATCTGTTTTGGGTATAACCTAAGCCTACAAAGTGCCCACCCTCTAGCACCACCTTTGATGGGCCCCGCAGCTTTGGAAGAGTGGAGGTATCAAAGTTACCATTACTTCTGGACACACTGCAGAGTGGGAGTGCGAAAACATGCCTCTCTCCATGGCCACACCCTATGGAGCAGCATTGTTAGTCAGGTTCTATAGATAACCTCTAATAGGTGTTTGAAGGGATTTATTATGGGAGTTTGTTCTAGTGACTCTAGAGACCAAGATATATCACAATTTACTGTCTATGAGCTGGAGAACAAGGAAAGCTGGACGTGTGATTCTGACTGAGTCTGAAGGCCTGAGAATCAAAGAAGCCAATGGCTTAAGTCCCAGAGCAAAGGGCCCAAGGATTAGAAACTCTAGGGTCAGGAGAGGGCAGGTACCCCTACCCTGCCTGTTCTACTCAGAACCCCTATGGACTGACAAAGACCATGTAAGCTAATGAGGGCAATCTTTATTTTTTTAAGGTTTATTTTTTTGTTATGTATATCCATCCAGTGATTTGTCTGTGTATTTGCTTGCATGCCGGAAGAGGGCATCAGATCTCATTATAGATGGTACAAGCAACCATGTGGTTGTGGGAATTGAATTCAGGACCTCTGGAAGAGTAGTCAATGTTCTTAACCTCTGAGCCATCTCTCCAGCCTGAGGGCAATCTCAGTTCACCGTGTCACATGGCTCAGAACCTCATCTCTTCATACTGCCCATGCTGCTTCCACTACCTTTCCTGGTGTCTCCTGAACAACTAGAGTCCTCACCCCCTTTCTCTCCCCACAGAAGTCCTGCCTATGCCTCCTGCCTAGTTATTGTCTGCTCAGATCTTTATTGTACCAATTGCAACAATATGTCTTCATACAGTGTACAAATATCCCACCACACACCAGCCCCCTAGCCTGACGCATAGCCATCCTGAGTACTAGGGAACGCTACCTTGCCTCCATTCCAGGGTCTGCCCAGACATGCGCTCATAAGGGAGTGTAGCAGAGAATACACAGAGGTAATGGACACCTCTAGCCTTTGCTCAGGGTGAGCCTTTCCTCCCAAAACCAGTTCTCTATAGCCTGTTCTGTTAGCACCTGAGACTGTGCCCCAGAGTCAAGCTGAGACCCCACCACATCAGCATCCTTGGACAAACCGGGAAGCATGCCATGTATCCCGCCAGTGAACTTTCAACTGAGATCCAGGTAGAAACAGGCTTTCTGCTTTCCAGATGAAACGCGTCCTGTTTCTTATTTCTCTGGTTTCTCAGAGCTCCTAGATTAGATTCCAAATCTTCCGAGGCAAGAGCCGACAGTGACCTACCTCTAGCCTCATCGCCCTCCTCTCTTTAGTGCAACTTGTTGTTTCTCAGACTTTTTCATTTTGGTGCCACTCTCCCTGGTGAGATCGTCTTATGTGCTCAACAGCGCCCATGGCGGTCTGATGTTTAACAAGTAGAACTGATTTCAGGTGTCACATTCCCTGACCACTGGGGCCAGGATGGACAGTCCCCTGTGGCCCATGCAGCTCTGAACACCACTGAAGTCACCACAGAATTAGCACCAATCTTCCTGACATCACCCCGTCTTAGATCAGGACTGTGTCTCTTATCCCTGCAAATTAGTCATGTAATAACCCCCAGTGTATAGTAAACCACCTTTAAGGCTGTTATATAAGTACATTTGAGGTGGCTGGAGACAGGGCTCAGTGGTTGAGAGCACTGGCTATTCTTCCAGAGGACCTGGGTTCAATCCCCAGCACCCACATGGCAGCTCAAACCTGTCTGTAGCTCCAGTTCCAGGAGAATCCAACACTCTCACACTGATATACATGCAGGCAAAATACCAATGAACATAAAATAAAAATGAATACAGTAAAGTAAAAATAATAACTTATTTTTTAAAAAATACATGTATGAAAAAATGTATTAACTAACAACAGTCCAACTCTGGGGAGTTTGATTTTTGAATAAAATATTACTAGCTGCCTATGGTGGTTCATGCCTAAAATTCTAGGACTCAGAAGGTGAAGGCAGGAAGATCAGGATTTCAAAATCAGCCTTAGCTCCACAGTGAGTTCAAGGGCAGCTTGGAATACATGAGACACTACCAAAAAAAAAAAAGGAAAAAAATGCAAAGGATAGGGGTTAACAGAAAAAAATGCCCCAATCTTTCATCACTTTGAGTTTAGAAATGTTGGTGATATTTACAAGAGCTATATAGTAACCTGGACTACTCAGGATCTCCTGATCTAAGAATAGCATGTCCTAGGCACCCTGCCGCTCACCAGCCCTGACAGCTGTTTGTCAGCTTAGCACATAGATGGACGGCTTTCTCTGCTGCTGAAGTTGAGCAGCAAAATGTGTAGATTTTCTTTGTTTGAAAACTAACAATAGTGGTGGCGCACACATTTAATCCCAGCACTTGGGGGGGCAGAAGCTGGAGGACCTCTGAGTTTGAGACCATCCTGATCTACAGAGAGAAAGAAAGAGAGAAAGGGAGAGAGAAAAGAAACCTAAGAAGTTAAATTATGAACAGTTTTTTTTAAAAAAAAACCATAATTATAACATTCCCAGCACACACAATTAGCAATTTAATGTTCATTATATTGCTTTGTCTTTTGTTAAACAAATGTTAAAATATTCTGGATAAAGCTGGAGTCCCATGGAGCATCCATATGCAGTTCTATTCTCCTTCCTACTTCTCCCTATATGAGCTTGGTGCATAATCCAAGTTCCAATAATTAACCCTTTCAAACCTGCCACCCAGGCCAGAGCAGCCTGCTAAATAGGTTTCCCTCTTTCTTCTCAAAAGAATTTTGTAAAATAAACATTATCTGTGTTTTATGGTGGTTCTCTTGTTTTGTACATGTGAACCATTAAACTATAAGGGACTTTTGGAGATATACCAGAAGAGGTTTATTTTAGATCTCCTGATCTAAGAATATATATATATGAGTGTTTAGTCTGCCGTATGTGTGTGCTCCATGTGTGTACCTGGTGCCTGTTGAGTTCAGAAGAGGGTATTGGATCTCCTGGGAGTGGAGTTACAGATGGTTGTGTACTCTTAACCACTGAGCCATTTATCCAGCCCCAGAAGAGATTGTAAAGATTTATTTATTTAGTGTCTTTCTGTCTGTCTGTCTGTCTATATCTATCTATCAGCTATCTGTGTGTGTGTTATTTTTTATCTGTCTCTCTCTTTCTCCTCTCTCTCTCCCTCTCTTTTCTCCCAACCCCTGTGCGTGCACAACGTGTGTGTGTGTGTGTGTGTGTGTGTGTGTGTGTGTACATGCCCCTGCCCCCACAGAGGTTAGAAGAGGGTGTTAGATACCCTGGAATTACAGGTGGTTGTGAGCTGCCATGTGAGTACTGGGAACAGAAACAGGTCCTCTACAAGAATAGTAACTGCTCTTAATCACTGAGCAATCTCCTAACCCTGTAATTTAATAGTTTCAAGTGTTTTATTAAATTTTGTAGAACCTACAAATACCTGATAAATAGTAGAAAATCTGATGTGTTCCACCATTAAATTGAAATGGACTTGAATTATAGACCTTGGCAATAACCTCTTGGCATCAAAAAACATCTTCTATCTGTTAAAATTTCATCAACAATAGGACATAATGAAACTCTATCTGAACTTTTCAAAGAACTAGATGAGGCTTGATACAACTTGATTATGGTGGAATCCAAAATGGATCATTCATTCAGTGGGAACACAGACGAATTATCCTACTGATCTTAAAAGTGCAGATCAGCTGATAACTGGTTTTCTAAGATGTAAAGTTTCTAAAACCTATCAGGGAGTCCTGGTGGTTTAGAAGACTTTAGCAACTGCTGTCCTCATTTAGAATTCAGTAGGTGTCACAAACATGTAACATCATAATTCCACCTATAGACAAAACACATCTCTATTCATTAAAGTTCTTCCATAAATCACTTCCCTTCATCAAATTATTTTTCCACTAAAGAGGATTTTATTCATGGGACTGCAACTGTATGAACTCAGGGTCAGGTATGGTAAAGATGGGCAAATGAGCCCTCATGCGTTCATTCATTCACTTCACGCTTGGCAGTTTCCCTGCAGGGGCCTCTGAGTCTGTTGCCCCTATGTGCATCTGGGCTCTGTATATCCACCTACTGTATGTAATGTATTTTCCATAGGAACTATTTTATAATATGCATCACTACATAGACTATGTGTTTGCTCACAGAATTGTACACCAAAATCATGTTCTGTGTGGCCAATCCAAGGGATTTCAAGAGTACTTTGTCTCTACTCAATTTTTATATGCACACCCACCCTCTGCATTAACCTGACACATGATCCCTATTACAATAAGCTGTTTTGGTGAAGTTTCAGCACCTAAGCTTACAGGCATCACAGCTGTAGTGAAGCCCTGAATCCACAGGTATGTTCATCTGAGGTCTGTTGGAGGGTCTTGAGGAATCACAAAACCCTGGAGAGATACCACAGTGGTGGGCAATGGAGAAAGGTTCCAACATTCTATAGAAAAATAAATGCCAAAAAGTAAATCTGAAACCAGGCATGGTGGCACACACCCTTAATCCCAGCACTCAGGAGGAAGAAGCAGATGGAGGATCCCTGTGAGTCTAAGGCCAGCCTCGTCTACAAAGTAAGTTCCGGGACATGCAGAACTATGTGCAGAGACCCTACCCAAACAAACACAAATCTGACACTAATAACAAAAAAATAACTTGAGGATATTGAAATGATGTAGAAGTCCTTAGGGAAAATTAACTAGGCAGTGTAACTAACAACAATTCATAACAAGGTTAATTAAATTTTTTATCAGGGGCCAATGGGATGGCTCAATAAGTAAAGGTACTTGCGTTCAGTTCCCAGGATTGACATGGTAGAAAGAGAGAACCCAGTTCAGTAAGTGATCCTCTGACCTCTACGCATGCTCCGTGGTACATGCACTCACTAAATAAATATAAATAAGTTTGATACTTTTTTAAATAATCAGACTGGGGTTCTGTTTTGTTTCCTTTTGTGATGCTAGGGAGTGAGGCCACAGCATTACGAGTCCTGAATAGGCACCCACACACACTTAGCTTTTAATGTCTTCGGTGCCCACATTCTGGATGACGTATTCTGTCCCCCCATGATCTCATTCAACGTGTTACTTTCTCTCCGGTATTTTCCATATATTGTTAGCTTGTCCTGTTCAGTGCATTTTAATGTTTCATTAGCATATATTAATTACCATGGGTTTGAATAAGAGATGTAGCGTGAAGGGCAAAGAGGTCAGAACTGTGGCCTTGCTGTCTAGCCATTTGGCTTTTTTGCTTTCTCTATAAAGTGGAGGTTGGACAAGATAACCTCTCACATCACTTACAGAGCTACGGATTCATGTAAACTTAGAATAGGAAGAATTCCATGAAGTTAAAGTTAAAGAGAATAGATTTCTTTTGCTTTTAGCCTAAATGATGTAGTTTTGCGCTAAATCTAACTTTTTTTTTTTTTTTTTTTGGTTTTTCAAGACAGGGTTTCTCTGTGGCTTTGGAGCCTGCGCTGGAACTAGCTCTTGTAGACCAGGCTGGTCTCGAACTCACAAAGATCCACCTGCCTCTGCCTCCCAAATGCTGGGATTA
>JAQHUG010000003.1:14397532-14409219 GCA_028555095.1 Dicrostonyx torquatus | reverse complement strand
GCCCTGAAAGACTGTTAGGAATCCTTACATTTACCCTTGAAGGAACCACCCGTTACATTTTGAGAAATGTATGGTGTGTGTGCACATATACATATACACATGCATGCACGCACATGCATACATGCATGTGTGGAGATCAGAGGACAACTTACAGGAATCAATTTTCTTCTTCCTTGTTATTGAATTCAAGTTGTTAATCTTGGTAGCAAGTACTCTCAGCCGCTGAACCATCTCATAAGTGAGGGACTTCTTGAATAGACTGTGACAGAGCCACACAATGGTGGAATGCATACAAGGAAATGATGAAAACCCCATTTTATTTTATTGTGGAATACTCCTGGTACATAATGTTGAATTTTAAAATAGGCTAAATCATAAAATAATTATTTCTTTTTGCTTGTATTGTGAGATAGGGACCCTCTGTTTAGCCCTGCCTCCCTGGCTGGCTTGGAATCAATCTGGCCTCAAACTCAGACATCTACCTGCTTCTGCCTCCCCGGTGCTGAGATTAAAGGATTCACTACTATGCCTGGAGAATGAATATCTAACAACTCAGAAGATCCCAAACCACCATAGCTGTTTTTAAAATATAAATTACTAAACTATTAAATTCCCCTTTTTAAATGTAATAAGGGGGGATCTCAGCCCGCATTTGCTAACCTAGAGTGGGACCAGGTGCTGTGTTCTGTTCCATTTGACTGTTAAGCTTAAGATTCCACAATTGTCCAGCTAAAGCAAGCTACATTTTGAGGTGCTCCTGGAACTGGCTCGCCAGCTGTCTCACGCTAAGTTGGGACTTGAGAGAACAGTCCTTGCCACTCTCTTGAGGTCCGTTTTACAAGAGAGATAAGGTGTTCACAGTGGCGAGAAGATGGCTGTTATACGTTGTTAGGAAAATGCAACGATTTACTTGAGCTAATGGTAGCTCACCAACTCCAACTGGACTGGGAATGAACAAGCATTGGAACAACCAGGCCCCTCTGAAGGGGATTGACAGCTGGGGCAGACTGAGGGGCCACTGATAGTGACACTGGGATGTGTCTCTACTTGCATATACTGGCTTCATGGGATCCTATTCTCTTTGGATATAAACCTTGCTCAACCTAGACATAGTAGGGAGGGCCTTGGACTTTCCACAGGGTGGGGTGCATGACACTCCCTTAGGGTTGGAGCGGTGGAGGGAGGATCTGTGGAGGGAGAGGGGGGGTACTTGGAGGAAGGGAGGGAGTGGGAATTTGGATTGGTATTTTTTTACATAATAAAAAAATGAAAAAAAGAAAAATACAACGCAAGGGAGCAAGGGAAAGGACATATATCATGTGATATGGGGCTGACAAAACATGCTTTCCAGTTTACACCAGGTCTAAGAAACAGGAACTTATTCTTATTTACAAGTAGAAATCTTAGCTTTCAAAGACTTAATGCAGACAAACGGGAACATAACCTGCAAGGTATATTGTCCCTGTTTTGGTCTCACACGAACAAACAGAGAGGGAGAAATACCCAGTCTGTGGGGTGTGACCAAGATGACAAGGTCAGTTAGCGACTGAGGGGAAGGGCTGCCAGATTTGCCTCTTGCTTTCTCCCCAAGTTGTGCATATGAGGTGTGAGGTACTTGCAGCCAAGCCTGGGAAAATATGGCACCTCTAAAAAACAATACATTTTTAAGATAAATGCTCTCCCTCTAGTTATTAAAATTCCAGGGCCTGCTTGTCCTGTGTGGTAATGCAGGATTAGGATGCAAAGTCTTCAAAAAAAAAAAAAAAAGAGTGGTTTAATCTGGGACAGATGAGCTTCTGATGGCCCCGGTTACCCAGCTGCCTCTCAGAACTCTGTTGCTGTGTAGAGTACACTCCCAGGAGTCTCGACTGAGGGCTCTGAGATTTGAGGTCTCACTGGATGCATCACCCACAGAATGACTGCACCAAAGGGAGCCGGGTCTCCCCGACATTCTGCGGAGCAAGAATAGGCAGGGGGCAAGAATCAAACCCCACTGTCTGAGTGAAAAGGCAGCAAAAATGTCAGACCATCTTCTGTGTCTAATGTCAGTTTCGGGAGAGAGGCAAAAGGAGACAGCAAGCGTCTTCCTTCTCCCTAAGATCACAAAGTCGCAGTCGTTGATTGTGATCCTAACAAATCCTTCCGTCTTGAGTTGGTAGTAATGCCCAATTTGAGAAATCTTGAGCCGCTAGAGAAATACAGCCCTAGTAATCCACATGTTCTTTCACTGGTTATATTAATTATCAGAATAGTGCTAAGGATATGATTCCGTTGAACAAAGTCCCGGGAGGCTTCCGGTTATTTTCCAAAAATTTTATCTCAATGCTGCCACCAAGTGTTCAGTGCCCTCTCTTCTCAACCCTCAGCTTTAAAGTTGAAAGAAAAGATATTTAACCCTTGAGTGGCAGAGGTCAAACTTCTCTGCCTTGGGAAAATATGATGTATTTTTGAGTGGGAAGAAAAAGATACAAAGAGGTATGTATGTTCGCATCCATACACACGGATTATGTGTATGTATGTGTGCAAACTTTTTCATAGTGTCCATCTTAAAAAAAAATGACACAGGGCTGGAAATATGGCTCAGGAATAAAGCACTTGCCAGGCATGGCTTGAGCTCTGGGATCTCAATTCCCAGTACCACATACCGAAGATGATAAACAGGTAGGTAGGTAGGTAGGTAGATAGATAGATAGATAGATAGATAGATAGATAGATAGATAGATAGACAGATAGATGGATAGATGATAGGTGGATGGATAGATAGATAGATAGATAGATAGATAGATAGATAGATAGATAGATAGATAGATAGATTCTCCAAATAATTGGTGATTGCTATCTCTGGTTGATGGGATTTAGAGATATTTTGTTATTTCCTTGCTTCACCCACTGGCTTTCAAGAGCATATATTGGTCACAGATGGTTAGTGTATTCATTTCCGAATAAAAAGCACTACTTAAACCTGGTGTCCTAAAACACACCCCAACTGGATTAACCCACAGTTTGGCAATCACAAGTCGGAAACCGTTCTCACTGGGCTTCTGTGGCCTCTCCATCTTCTAAGCCAGCAAGAGGCAGCTGAGTCTTTCCCACTGGGTTGTACCTGTTTAAAATGATAATTTCAGAGAACCATGCCTGCTGACATTAGGTTGATTCCATAGGTCAACTAAGAGTATTTAGAAGGGGGCTTGCTATTCAGAGTACCCGGTTCTCCTCCCACACGGAGAAGATCCCAGTTTCCTCATTGTCCTCTGAGGGCAAGGTTAGATCCCACACAGCTCTGCATCGTGTGCTGTTTACCATCAGGCCGGGTACACATGGACCTGGCCCCATGGCCCATTTTGTTCAGCTCCTCTTCCAGTTTACAATAGCTTTCCATGTGGGAAGTCTCAAGGGAAGTCATGCTGGGCAGCAGAAGATGGAAGGTGAAGGGCTGTGTGGGACAGAGAAGACAAAGGGAGTGCAGCTTCACATGGAAGGAGGCTATACCAGTTGGGGAAAACCCCAGAGGCCTGGGGTACAGTGCAATGGAAGAGCGCCTAGCCAGTATATGTGTGTCCCTCAGAACAAAGACAAAAAAGCAACCGGGCAAACATGTAACCAACTCCTCAGGCCAGACACACTCTGCTTCCTCATCCAGGGCTTTGTGTGTGCTACGTGAGTCCTCTACCCCTGGGCTCCATCCCCAGTAGATTCTTCAAGCAATAGAAAGAATTGGGTGGGTGGGAAATCCTTTCCATCAGTTTCAAAGTCCTTGCTGCAGGCTGGACAATGGCCAGGAGGCAGAAATTGGTCATGCTGAGAGAGACAACATAAAACTAACATGAAACAGGAAGGCCATAAAACAGAATGTCACTGGTGTTAGAAATATATTTCTTTTCACTGTAAAAAAAAAAAAGAGGCTAATATTCCATTGAGCCAAAAATTGAAATTACACTCTTGGCAGGAAATATTATTGCTATGGCAATAAAGCACAAATAATTATTAATCTACACCAGAGAAGAGATTCCTGGCATCGTGCTTTTAAAGAGAAATGATCGTATTTTTAAAATTCGATAGTTTGCTCTTAAGTGTAAGTCAGTCTGATGATGTAGTAGAATAACCTTATAGCTAACAAGTTTCTAAGGTTTTCTCTTTTTTCTCATTTTTAGTATGGAAGGCACCAGACAGCTGCCCTAGATAAACTGAAACATATCCCCTTTGGAATAGGTTAGCTTAAAGTCATTAAAAATAATCTCCACCCCAGATCTTGCTGTGGACACACTTACACCCTTTGGAAATATCGCTTCTGAAAATGTGGGTTATCTTTATATAAGGTTGTATCCCTGGGGCAGACTAGAGAGCTTGGCATGGATGGGGGTGTGGGTTGTTCTCTTTGAGAACTAAATATTTTATTTTGTTTGACTGGACCCTCAAATCATTCCTTGCTGTCGGACCCTGACTGACACCTTAAGAGAAAAGGTCGAAATTATGTGCACATTAAAAGGTTAAGCTGGAAATGGTGGTGCATAACTATAATCCCAGAATTCCAGGGGATGAAATAGGAAGGTCACAAGATCAAGGTCAGCCTGGGCTACATAAGAAGACCCTTTCTGGGACACAGGGACAGAGGGTGCACTAAGCAGTAGGGTCTCAAAGTGCCCAGGCAAGCCAGCAGGGTTAGACCATTCATTCTGAGCAAATATGCGATTGTGTGGGTCTCAGCCCGGAAAGCAATGGTGTCTTCTGTGAGATGCTAAGAAGACTTTTCCACGGTAAAAGGACATCCTGCAGAGTGACATGCTGTGGCATTGATACAGAACAGAAGTTACACAAAACAAACAAAATCTCTTGAGATTTTTGAGGGCTCATAAAGACCATGAGTTCTGAACTAATTCGACAGTAACGTTAATAAAATGAACATAGTAGAAACATGCTCCTGTTTTATATCATGGCTTATTTTTAATACCACATCCCTCTGAGCTTCCTTTATTTTTGGATATTCTCCTGGGCTCTTGACACCGAAACAACTGGTTATCTCAAGATGACAAGGGAGGTGACAAGCCTGTGAAACTTGAAATAACCGAGGTGTTAGGAAGCAATGTGGTGCCAGATCAGGAGGCTGAGCTGCCACACACAGAGCACAATAGCCCCAGATAGTCCCAAAGGAGCCCTGGCCGGGAACACTCAACTCCTGATGGACATTTTCTTAGTCCTCATTTTCTTTCAGGCCAGGACAATTTCTCTCTTACCCAGACTCAGAAGCAGGAGGCAGAGCCAGGACTCTACATGCTGGTGCTCATGGTGTCTAGCCTGGGCTGTGTGCTCATAGGGCCAGCCTGTGAACTCCAACTCTCTTCCTTTAAACCTTTCAGTGAAGAAGTCTCAGGATTTAATACAGTAGGTACATAAGTGCTTATGGCTGGCACTTTCAAAACTGCCAAAGTCTGGGAGAAATAGCCCAAATCCAAAGCTCAGAGCTCTTTGTATGTATGGTATGCATGTATGTAATCATATATTCAAGTGTGGGGGCAAATGCCCATGCACATGTATGCATAAGCCAAAGGGTGATGCCTGGTATCTTCCTCCACTGCTGTCCACTTTATTTACTTAGGCAGGGTCTCTCACTGAGTCCGGATCTCACACATTATCGGTCTACCTAACCAGCTTGACTTGGGGATTCCCTGTCTCCACTTCTCTACTTCCCTGAGTTACAAGTGGGCCACCATTCTCACCCAGATTTTACTTGGGTTCTGAGGATCCAAACTTACACTAGCATTTTACACACTCTGAGTCATCTCCCAAGTCTCAAACTCAGAGCTTCTTTTCCAGGTTCTTAGGGATTAAGATTACTCTTTAGTAGGCTGGGTACTACCAAATCTAGCATTCTCTTTTTTTTTTTTTTTTTTTTTTTTTTTTTTTTTTTTTGAGACAGGGTTTCTCTGTGGCTTTGGAGCCTGTCCTGGAACTAGCTCTTGTAGATCAGGCTGGCCTCGAACTCACAGAGATCCGCCTGCCTCTGCCTCCCGAGTGCTGGGATTAAAGGTGTGCGCCACCACCGCCCAGCAAAATATGGAATGCTTCACAAATTTGCGTGTCATCCTTGCGCAGGGGCCATGCTAATCTTCTCTGTATCGTTCCAATTTTAGTATACGTGCTGCTGAAGCGAGCACAAGTCTAGCATTCTCAAATGGTTGTATGTGGACACTACTTAACTAAGATGCAACAAGACTTAGTATTCAAGTTCAAATTCCCTTCTTTCTAATAAAACCCTCTGAGTATCTAAATAAGGACTTTTTTTGGCAGCACTGAGTATTGAACCCAGGGTCTTACACATGCTAGGTAAGTGTTCTACCACTAAGCTATGCTTCCAACCCCAAGACTTCAGGGTGTTTTGTTTGCTTGTTTGGAGAAACAGACTGTGTCCCAGTCTGGCCTTGAGCTCATGATCCTCTTGCCTCAGACTCCCAAGTGCTGGGATTATGTAGTAGTTAGGGTTTCAATTGCTGTGAAGAGACACCATGACCAAGGCAACTCTTATAAAGGAGAACATTTACCTGGGGCTGGCTCACGGTTTCGGAGGTTTAGTCCATTATCATCCTGGTTCCCACCATGGACATAGCAGCACACAAACAGACAAGGTGCTGGAGAAGGATCTGTGAGTCCTACATCTTCATCTGCCAGCAGCAACAGGAGTCTAAGACACACTAGCAAGACTTGAGTTCATAAGACCTCAAAGCCCACCTCCACAGTGACATACTTCCTCCATCAAGGTCACACCTACTCCAAAAGGCCACACCTCCTGTAATATTCAAACACATGAGTCTATGGGCGCCATACCTATTCAAATCGCCATAGATTATAAGTGTGTGGCATCAAGCATGGATAATGTTTTTGTTTTGTTTTTTGTTTTTATGTTACAAAACAAACCAAAAAAAGGAAGGAAGGAAGGAAGTAAAAAAAAAAAGAAAGGCATATAGTCTGTTCATTTTTACTTTCTGCCCACATTGCTGGTTTTACTATTTCAACAATGGTAGAAAACACAAGTGTTATAATTTTGCCATGTCAATACATCATGGTAGATTAAAAAGAAAAATAGAGGCCCAGGACTAAGGAGAAGAAGGCCTAAACTTGATAGGGTTGTTTTACTTCTGTAAGTCTTATGACCGAAAGATACATAGAAATGGCTCTTACTTACCCCACCCAAGCATATAGTAGAACTTACATACTATACTCTGTTAAGTTTGAACTGCACATTTGATCTGCTTTGGCCAGTGAAAGATAAAGTGAAACTTGTCAGTCCCGGGTGTTAGGAAGGAACCAGGATGGGTTTTCATGGTCCCTTTTCTTATCCCTTGGCAACTGCATTGGCCTGTGTTCCAGAGGGACAACAACTTGAAGCAGGTTTACCATGGGATGGCATCACAGCCGAATATTAAATCTGTAATTTATTATTGTATTTAAAACAATAAGGTAGTTAGTATTGTTTGTTATGGCAGCGGAACCTAATCCAGATGACTGATACAGCCTCACCTCCTCATGTGTTAGTGGGGATGCAATTTAATATTCTTAAGATATTGTAAAGCTTAAATAAAACATGTTTGAAAAGACACAACACACTACCAGCACATCTGTCTTCTGCAATAATGAAAACTGCAAGAGGGTTGGGGGTGTGGCTCAGTAGAGCACCAGGGTGAAATTCCCAGCACCCCATAAAACCAGGTATGGTGACCCACAGCATTCATAGTGATAAAACTAGCCCCTGGGAAGTGGAGACAGGAGAATCAAGGTGATGTTCAGGAACACAGCAAGCCCAAGGTCAGCCTGAGATGCATGACGCTCTATTACTGTTTTTAATTTGAAAAAAAAATCTCAGCTCATCCAACTTTTTTTATTTTTAAGGTAAGATCTGTGTTGTTAACTGGACAGAATCTAGGATTGTCTGGGAGCCTCTGGGCATGTCTGTGGGATTAGCTTAACTGCATTCATTGAGATGGGAAAGTCCACCCACTATGGGTGGCACCATGCCCTGCCTGGGACCTTGGACTGTAGCGCTGGAGACGGGGCTGGGGAGCAGCAGGCATTCATTCCCCTCTGCTTCTTGACCGGATGTGACAGGACAGCTGCTTCAAGCTCTGGCCACCTTGATTGCTCCACCATGATAGGCTGTACCCAGGAGCCACAAGAGAGAACAGGCCCTTTCTCCTGGAAGTTGCTTTCGTCGGGGTATTCTTCACAGCAACATGAAAAGAAGACAAGATCTTACTATCCATCCAGCCCAGGCTGTCCCCAGACTCACATTCCTTGTGTCTCGGCCTCCCTAGCACACGCATGCACCACCACACTCAGCTTCCCTCGGGTCTGTAATGAAAGAATAAACCTCCCACCCCTCAAGCAGCCGGGAAAATGGTTTTCCTCCACTTAGATCCACAGGTCCTCACACCCAAATACAGTCATTTTCACCAATGTATGTCAACACCAGGGGTCATAATTTCCCTTCTATTTGATTTATCATTTCTCAAAGGCATATGTTCATTCTAATCCTAAGAAATATAGAACCTACTAATCCGGGCTTTGCTTTTTCCCAACAGGAGCAAGTGTGTCCTGAGTAGCTACCAAAATCCTTTATTCTGCCCCATTTCAACTGAGGCTGAGCCTGAGCCTTCTCGGGAGAGATTAATGTGTGCTTAATCATCAGACATTGTCCTGAATGATGACTCGCCCTTTGGTTTTCTAAGCCATAGCACCATTACTATGTAGCCAAATGAAAGCTGTTCTCTCACCAGTCGAGGACCGGCCAGAACAGAGGAGAGACACATGAGCCAATGGATACAGTGTTTATTGTTGTCTGTTTATTAGTTTGCTGTTAGGTTGAGTATTAAAAGAGATTGTTCGAAGTTTTCTCCCCACATTGGGTGTAGCCCAAGGCGTGTCTGAGCCCATTCTGGCTGTCCTAACAAAAATATCCAGGAGCCGGTGGTTTAAAAACAACAGAAGTTGGTTGTTGACAGGTGTGGAGACTGTCTATAGATTGGGTATCCAACAAGAGCCAGCTTCCTGGTGTTTAAATGGCCAGTTTCTCACTGTTTCCGAACAGGCATAAGGAGGAAGGTAACTCCCTGAAGCCTCTTTTATAAAGGTACCAATCCCACTCAGGACTCTGCCATCAGACCTACAGGCCTCCCAAGACTTGTAAACACCTCCAAACCATCACATTAGGGATCAGCTTTCAAACATTCCATCTCTGCCTGCAAGGTCTTGTAATTAAGAGGCTAACAAATTCACGTGAATTGCTAATTAGGTGACTGAATGCAAGGCAGACGGTAGACCTCCAATTCCACGTTTTCACAGTGTCCATTTTTCTAATCTACAATACATGCATCAAGCTGTTGAAAGCACTGGGGAGCCATACTAAAATAGTGCTTCTGTTTAACTGCTCCAGGTTCAAGCCTCATTGCTGAAAAACGGTTTAAATGTGTGTGTATATTACAATACATATGTATGCAAAGTAACCATGGAAAAACACACCCAGCAAGCAAGCAAAATTAACACCCAAGATCAGAGAAGGTAGGACTTCACAAGGAAACTGGCCACACCAGTTCCACACATCTAGAAGTCGTGTCCTGTATGAACTCTGGCCTTTTAACCCGGCAAATCCTGAGCAGCGTCGGGTGACAAAATGACGAGCGCTTGAAACCATCCACACGTGTGTTGACGGTCTCTTGGAGGCAATAAACCTTCAAACAGCCTTTTATATTAGCTCCGTTCTCACCCCCCTTTTCATCTACATTTCCATCCCCATAATTATCTGTGCTTTGAATTGATTGTTAGAAGACAGCACTGATTAAAACAAGGAATAAATTACATGGTAAAGATTTTCACGTTGGGAGACAGAGCCTTATGCTATTAAGCCACACAGGTCAAGACGCTGGAGGGCAGGTGATGGTCGGCCGCTCTGATGAGCTTCATCCTCTAAAGCACCGTTTATGTATGCGGTCAGACTTCGGAATACACCCTCCCTGTGACTTCTGGAGGGCTGTGTGCTCAGCATTACCTAATTTCCTCAAACCTCTTGCTTTTTAATCAGCTAAGTGGCTGTCTGCTGAATTTCTCTCATTTATTGATATATTGTGAGGGCTGATGCTATGCCCAGAAACTAAGTAATTCAGCATGGATGAAATGGCACATCACCATAATTATGATGGAAAAGAGATTCGTGCCCAGGCATACAGAAGGACTTGAGGAGACAAATGTTTACATTAAAGCTTCCTTAAATGGCAGGCGCCAGTGTGCAGAGCAAATGTCACTCCCAAGACCGGCTTTTCCTCAGGGACCTCCCCAGCAGCTCTCGTGTGGCTGGCTCAGCATCTCCTCAGGACAAGATCTTCTCCCTCAGTGTTCACTGCCTGGATTCCATTTGCACCTTAGCCATCAATGGTGAGTTCACTCACTTCCATGCGAGTGAAATGTGTATTCACAACTGTTATCTGGGGGCATTCCCTGCTGAGGACAGTCCTGACAATATACTCTTTAAAACAAGTGCCAGACAGTTAAGGCGGTGTGCATCTTTAATCCCAGCACATGGGGATGCAGAAGCTAGTGGATCTCTGGGAGTTAAAAGTCAGTCATGACTACACAGTGAGACCCTGTCTAAAACAAAACCAAAACCCACCAGGCTAGGGA
This sequence comes from Dicrostonyx torquatus, assembly GCA_028555095.1. NCBI lineage: Eukaryota > Metazoa > Chordata > Mammalia > Rodentia > Cricetidae > Dicrostonyx > Dicrostonyx torquatus. The sequence continues at coordinate 14,398,557 of JAQHUG010000003.1, read as the reverse complement.
AATGGCTCAATGAGTGAAGTATGAACATGAGGACCTGTGTTCAGTCTGAAACTCCCACATAGAAGCTGGGTGTGGCCACAATCGTCTGCAATCTCAAGTCTGGGAGGCAGAGAAAGGCAGATCCTGGGGCTTGAGTGGCCGGGAAATCTAGCTGAAACAATGAGTTCCAGGTTCAGAGAGAAACCCTGTTTCAAAAACCAAGATGGAGAGCAATAGACTCCTGATGTCAGCCTCTGGCCTCTGCTCACAAGGAGGCACACACCGGCAAACAGATCTGCACACAGATGCATACACACCTTCATATTCTCTCTCTCTCCTCCCCCGCTCCTCTCCCCTCTTTCCCTCCTCTTGCCTCCCTCCACAAATACTTTCTTTTAAAAACCCTTTAACAACTTTGAAGCAATATAAAATGAGATTACTGTTACAAGTAGTCCTGGGGATACTACAATTGTTAAAGTGCCACTGGCTGGAAACCCCCCTGATTAAATAGATCTTAATTGGATGTCAGCCACCCTGGTATCAGGGGAGAAACAGTACCTGCCCATCCAAATACAGAATAACAATGGCATCAGCAAAGTCCCTTCTCTGTATAGCGTCACCACAATCTAGCTGTGTATTTCATCCACACGGGGGAGCCAACAAGCAACTCCATACTGTCCAGTAGGTGTTGGGTTTGGAATGAGTCCACAGCTGATGGTGATCTTTTGGGAAGCTCCAGATTCTAGAGTCTAGAATCTAGCTGGCACTGATGGGGATAAAAAGAACAGCAGCCATTAAAATCACATTTTAAAGAGACTGTGGAGAATGAGAGACTTTCATTCAGAACAATTAACACTCACTGTGATCATCCAAAAGTATAAAACTGAAGTTAGAAGATCTGAGTAAATTGGGAGCCTGAGGAACTTGGGAGAGAGTTGGAGGGGAGGGGAGAGGTGGGGAGGGGAGCAGAGAAAAATGTAGAGCTCAATAAAAATCAGTTTAAAAAATGAAGTCAGGCAGTGGTGGCAAAAAAAAAAGAAAGAGGA
>JAQHUG010000003.1:14352492-14393238 GCA_028555095.1 Dicrostonyx torquatus | reverse complement strand
AGCTGAACAGCCGGCTCACTTTCCTTCCATGAGTTTTTAAGTCTTACATCTAGTATTTAGCGAGCTACCCAACACATCAGTGGTGTTTACTGTATTGGGGGGGGGGGGGAGAGGGATGACTCAGAGACCATTAGAGGAAGTTAACGCTATTTAATGTACCCTCAACTTTTTTTCCCTTTGAGACTGAATCTTATGTTACTCAAGCTGGTCTGAACTTCTTGGACTCAGGGAATCCTCCTGCCTCAGTCTCCCAAGTAGCTGAGACTGCACGCTTAGGCCACACTGCTATCGCACCCAGCTCAGTAAACTTTTAAAATCCGAGCTATGAAAGTCATTCCTGCTTTCTAGGAAGTGTGCATGTGACCAGTGGGAAAACGTACATAGTTTTTTCAAAATATGTCCTGCTAGCTTTAGCAATTTTTTTCCAGTGTCCTGAGAAGGTGTCACTTGTTTGAAACAGACTGAGTGAAGGAGGAAGGTCTCCTGAAGCCTTTCCCTACTTGTAATTCCCTTTTCATGTGGATCTGCATGGGAAGTTTCTGGAGACTATTCTATTCAACAGGTACTTGATCAGGAATCAAGACTAGAGATGCCAAGTGTTTAAGAGCTGAAACAGGTTAAGTTTTAAGGAAAATTTAAGCCTCTTTTAAATATTTACTTGAAAAAAGATGACTCAAAGTTATTTTAGGGATTATAATTTTTTAAAGCAGTGGTTTACAAGAAACTACACTTAGGGGACAAGAAGGATGGCTCAGGGCTGAGAGGGCTGGCTGTTTAAACATGGGGCTTAAATTCAGATTCCCAAGACATGTAAAAAAAAAAAAAAACCTAGGTGTGACCAGGCAGTGGTGGCTCATGTCTTTAATCCCAGCATTCGGGAGGCAGAGACAGGCAGATCTCTGCGAGTTCACAGCCAGCCTGGTCTACAGAGTGAGTTCCAGGACAGCCTGAACTACTACACAGGGGAAATCCTGTCTCGAAAAACCAAAAAAATTAAAAAATAAAAATCCAGGTGTAACTCATAAGTCTGTCATCCCATGTCTCAAGAAAATAAGGCACATAGCGTATGTGCCTCTGACCTCTGCACACATATACATGCATGCACAGACACACACAAACTGCATCTAGAACTCTGAAGATCAAGGTAGAGCTGCCCTTTGCTCTCTGAGTCTTCAAATGGCCTTTGACCAAAAGCAATAAAGCCTGATATCAAGGTGAGCTGCTGGACATGAAGGGACATGGTGGTCACCCAATGGCAGTCTCCCACCCAACAACAGTACACATAAAAACACCTCTTCATTTTAACGTTACAAGCAATTAACGAGAAAGTATTTAAGATCTTAGGCTGAAATATTCACGGTTTATGAAACAAAGTATTTGTTATGATTCAAAATATAATGGGTTGTGACAAGTGTACCTTGAACAGAAAGGTTTTATTGTTTTACCTTTATCTCCTCCTGAACGGAAAATAAAAAGCTAAATTACTAATGATAATACAGTTGGTTAAAAAATAGAAAAAGTAGGGCCTGGAAGAAGGTTCAGCAGGTAAAGGTACCTGTAACCCCAGGTCCTAGAAACCTGAGTTCAACCCCGAGACCCACATGATGGGGAGAACTGACTCCCAAAAGTTATCTCCTGACATCTTCAGGTATGCACGTCATAAGAGTGCGTACACACAATAAATAAATAAAATGTAATAATGGGTTTTTTTGTAATAACTTTTTTTGTTTGTTTGTTTTGTTTTTTTGTTTCGTTTTTTGAGACAGGGTTTCTCTGTGGCTTTGGAGCTTGTCCTGGCACTTGCTCTTTAGACCAGGCTGGTCTCGAACTCACAGAGATCCTCCTGCCTCTGCCACCCGAGTGCTGGGATTAAAAGCATGCACCACCACCGCCCGGCATGTTTTTTATTTTTTTATTATTATTATTATTTTGTTTTGTTTTTCGAGGCAGGGTTTCTCTGTAGTTTTGGAGCCTGTCCTGAAACTAGCTCTTGTAGACCAGGCTGGTCTCGAACTCACAGAGATCCACCTGCCTCTGCTGGGATTAAAGGCATGTGCCACCACCGCCCGGCCTGGCATGTTTTTTAAATATAGAGAAAAAAACGAACAGGTGAGGGAGGTCACAGACAGACACTCCCCTAGGCTGGAGTCCCTTACAGAACATCCTTGTCCCTAGAGGGCATTACAGCCTCAGCACCAGAGAGCAACGCCCTCCCTTAGGAGAAAGGTGGCTGCCCTTAACAATTCCCATAGACATAGACATATATGCATACAAAAACAATTAATGAAAGAAGTGGCCATGGATTTGAGGGAGAGTGGGAAGAGGAATATGGGAGGGCTTAAGAGGAGGAAAGGGAAGAAGGAAATATTGCAATTATAATCTCAAAAAGTAAAATCCAAAACTGGGCCTATTGTAAAAGCTACTTCTCTGGCCAGACTGTGGTGGTGCATGCCTTCAAGCCCAGCACTTGGAGGCAGAGGCAAGAGGATCTCTGTGAATTTGAGGCCAATCTGGTCTATCAGACTGAATTCCAGGTCAGGCTCCAAAGCTACAGAGAAACCCTGACTCGGAAAACAAAAGAAAACCAAACAAACAAAACCTACTTCTCTGATTCACTTATTCATTTTAACAATTTTGTGTGATGCTATCAATAATTTATAAACACTTCACCAGTGTTAACTGAGAAATTCCTTCACCAGCAAGTTTTCAGAGACAACAGTTGGCTTCCATCCCATATCACAATGCAGGATTAAAGATTTATACTTGATTCACAGACATTTCTGAGAACCCAGTGAGCTTTATGTATCAATAATTCAGACAAGCATTGTGAGTTCCTGGCTGCTATCTCCTGGGGAGAGAATAAATCAGCCCCAAGGATTCCTGTTTGGATATCTGGAAGGAAGCCAGGTCGGGTAACACAAGTCTGAATTCTACCACACAGAATGTGGAAACAAGGGGATCCTGAGTTCGAGGTCATCCTCTTCTACACAGTGAGCTTGAAGCTAGCCTAGGCTACATGAAATCATATCTCCGAAAACAAAGAAAAACATTACCACCAAAAATGGAACCATTCTAATCACACATGCATGGCAATATGCCCATCTCTCTTGCCCTTCCACCAGCTACTCCAGACCTTTAGTTTGCGAAAGGAGTGAACAGAAACTCTGAGCATACAGCCTAAATTGGATTGTTTTTCAAGGTCAACAGCAGCCCCTGGGACATGCATTAGCATTTCTTACAGCTGGGGTTCTTAACCACACATCAAAGATGGACCCTGCTGTATTATTTCGCCACTTTGATAAGCCTTAGAAGGGCAATTCTTCCTCCGACCAAGTTCTAAGATGTACACAGTAACCAAATGAGTGAAGCCTGTCCAATGAGATTATTGTTAAGAGAAAAATAAAGTTCTCCTTTGAAATCCAGAATCTTCAAGAAACTTGTTTTAGAGCTGGGGATGTATCTCGTTTGGGAGAGTGCTTGCTCAGTACACATGAAGCCCTGGGTCTCATGCCCAGCATGCGTGATGGAACAGAAGTTGAAGGCCGCCCATCCTCAGCTACATAGTGAATCTCGGGCCAACCTAAGATACCTGAGACTCTATCTCAAATAAATAAGTAAACTTGTTTTAAATCCAAAATGTTTTCTTATTTGAACACACTCTATTTCCTTACCTTATACTCAAACAGAAAAAGGCCAAAGAAAAGGCTGTAGAGGTCAGCTGTCAGGATGCCCAGGTTGACGGAAGTGGCGCTGGTCACCTTAATCACCAGCGGCATGAAGCTGTACAGGCAAAACATGCAGAGGGCAAACGCCACAAACAACAGGGCTGTGAAGAAATGGAAGAGACAGCAGAAGGCAATGTGCTTAGAGTTGAACTCGACCCAAAACTCTCTGAGCCTTTGCCAAGCTCTCCACAATGCTTCCCTTTAACAGCCAGCATTCTAAAAAGACTGCAAAGCTTTCTTCAAAAATAATTGTCGAGCCAGGCGGTGGTGGTGCACGCCTTTAATCCCAGCACTCTGGAGGCAGAGGCAGGCAGATCTCTGTGAGTTCGAGACCAGCCTGGTCTACAAGAGCTAGTTCCAGGACTGACTCCAAAGCTGCAGAGAAACCCTGTCTCGAAAAACCAAAAAAAATTAAAAAATTAAAAAAAAATAATAATCGTCGTAAAACAACAGGCTGTGAAGATCCAACAGATGATCAAGGCCATCAAATCTTCCTTCTGGTGTGACAGAGCCAATCAATAGCCTATATCAGCCTGCATCACCTACCCTCCCAAGACAAAAAGTTGGCTGTGAGAGAAAAGCTCAACAAAAGTCAGGTCAGTATCACATGTCAGAAAAAGAAATCCCTCACGGCCTTGTTTGCTTTTATTCGGTTGGTTGGTTGGATGTGGTATGTATGACTGAATTCACAATATAGTATTTTTGGGACATCAAAGATAGACATTAGATCCACTATATTTTATTCAACCCACTGAATTACATGTTCCAAGACAGAACAATATTATTCTCCACTTTAGGACAGTGCTGACCATGCAGATGACTGTAGGAGCAATGTGTCTTATAAGAAATGTTAACCACATCCTATGCTCAACACATACACATACATCCACTCACAAACACACACAGTCACACACACACAGTCACACACACAGTCTCACACACACACACAGTCACACACACAGTCTCTCACACACACACACAGTCACACACACAGTCACACACACAGTCACACACACACACAGTCCACACACACACACACACACACACACACAGAGTCATACACACATACAGTCCACACACACACACACACACACACAGAGTCACACACACAGTCACACACACAGTACACACACACACACAGTCACACACACACACATGCATGCACTTTTGGGACAGCTAAGATATTTAATTTCCCGGCATTATCTAAGCATGGCATACAACCTTCAGCAATGTTTGTGGACTATTTAAGTACTTCCTTACATCATTATGGTTCATACATTGCTATCCTAACACTTTCTGCTTTATTTCTACAAATGTCTGAAGATATCAGAGGAGTGGAGCAGCAGGAGGCAGCCGATAATTACATCCATCCATCGCTTGAGGTTTATGCTACACACACTGCGGGAAGCCCATGATAAACTTTACAAGTTCAAGGACCTAAGATGTAGATGTATCTCCTTGATAGCTAGTGTGACAAAGGTCAATCTTGGTTCTATTCAGAATTCCTAGGAAAGAAAAGCTATTTCTTACACCGATTAAGAACGAATTCTAGAGGCTTATCTACCAACTCTCAGAGCAAGCCACCATCACTGATGTCCGTTCCCAAAGTTATGGAAAATATGGTTAAAATGAAGTGTTCATGTCATGATGTGCATTTTTGTCAGCTAAAGGACAGAATACTGATTAGATTTTAAAAGTCATCATACATACCGATTTTCCAGTCCCAGGGAATCCTGGCAATGTCCTTATATTCCACAATCAATCTAAGATCAAAACAAGAGGCTATGTAAAGATCCACATGTTAATTTTTCTTATTTTGTAGGAAGTTTAGCTGTTGTAATTCAGTAAAGAGTTATGTTGAGTTTTACTTTTTCCTTGGAATGTGGCTGATACTTATAATCCCAGAGCTCAGGAGGCTGAAGCAGAAGGATTGCCATAAAGCTGAGCAACATAGTAACTAGCCTGAGCTACATTGTAAGATCTTGTCTCAAAAACCAAACAAATGTAGTAATAAAAAATAAATAATAGAATCCTCTATTAGATTTTTATCAAGTGACTGATTTCAAATGTGATTTTGGGTTAAACAAATATTAGTAGTTAGAGAAAGTAATCATCTATCAAATATTTTCTCATTAAAAATCATTTTTAGATTCATAATATGTGTATGAGTGTTTAGCCTGCATGTATGTCTGTATACCATGTGTTTGCTAGTGCCCTTGGAGGTCAGAAGAGGGAGTCAAGTCCCCTGGAACTAGAGTTACAGTGGTTATGAGCCATGACGTGGGTGCTAGGAACTGATCTTCTGGGGGCCTCTGGAAAACAGCAAGAGTTCTTAACTGCTGAGCCATTTCTCTAGCCCCTATTTTCTAATTTTAAAAAAATTCAAGTTTTCATGTTAAGTAATGGGTTTCATTTTGCTATTTTATTTTTATTATATTTTATTTCTTTACTGTAGTGTGTATGTGTGTGTGTGCATGCACACACACACACACACACACACATGCCGCAGTGTGCAGTGAAAGTGGGTGCGAGGACAATTTGCAGGAGTTTCCTCTCTCTACCGTGTGTGTGTCCTAGGTTTGAACTCAGGTCATCAGACTTGGCAGCAAGCGTCCTTACTTACTGAGGCATTTTGCTGGCCCTTTGTTTTGACATATTTCACATATGTCATTATGCTTTGCAGTAACTCACCCCCAACTGTCCCCACCCCTACCCCCATACTTGTTCATTTTGTTTTAATGAAAAACTTCAGATTCTCACAGCTGTATGCCACTGATAATTGTTCCAAACAGGCCCACCATTCCTAAAAACTCCTGTCTGCTCAGCTTCTTCACAATGTACTCTTCACACGCATTAGACACAGCGTACAAGGAAGCCCCAAGCAGGACCAAGATGTCACCAATCAGAATATCATTCCCTACAGGCAGTGAGACACAAAAAGAAATGTGTTGTCAACAGGTAAGCCAGGAGTTACCAAACTCTGTTCATTTGAATAAAACTTTATTTAATCCTACTGTCTATAGGCTCTTGTCCTTACTATCTGGCAGAAAACTGCTATGATTTTCACATTCTGACTACCTGAGAGACCAAAAGACTGGAGGATGATGCAGTATACCATCATGAAAGGAAGCCATTCAAAAAAATGACAAGTTCATGGACTGTATTGAAGGTGTTGTTGTTTTTTTTTCTTTTTAGAACTCTAGGAAAGAATGCTTGGTAAGGGGAGTGACAAGAGACACTGAAGTTGCCTCGGAGACTGGATAACTTCAGACCTGGTTTAGCATCCATGTTTTCTATTGAAATATATCAAAGCATTCAGAACAGCAGAATTATTAAAAAAAAGTTTGCAGCCAAGTCTCTTTTTTATAAAAACGAAGCACCATTGAGTGTGGCAATACAGGTGTGTTGTCTCACAGCAACTGGGGGGTAAAGAAGAATCTTGTGTTCAAGGAAAGGAGGAAGGGAGAGAAAGAGGACATGGAAGGAAGAAAAGGATGGAAAAGAAGGAAGGAAGGGGAAGGGAAGGAAAAAGATAAAGAGAGAAGAAACAAAGAAAAAAGGAAGAAAAACAAAAAGAAAGAATGACATAAAAGGGGAGAGAAAAAGAGCTGGCTCAAAAATGCAGGGTTTTGGAGTAACTAATCGAAAACACTTGACGCAAAAGATGATTTCTACAATATATTTAAAATGAAATTTTAGTTAATGCTTAAATGGGAAGATGAATTAAATGGGAAAAAATAATCACCAAACAAAATACTCAGCAGCAAGTGAGCAGCGCACTCCAGGAAGAGCAGCGTGCTTTGAGGAAGCATGTCAGCAAACCCCACTGATGAGAAGCCAGCCCAGCACTTGGGAGCGCACTTGCCCACAGCGTGGACCCTTGCCCTCCTTCAGAAGAGTTCCCCCACCACCCACTTCCTGTCAGTGTAATTTTGCCAGACTGAAAACATGAACGGATACACTGTTGTGGCTGAGCAAGTGACACGTCTCACCTGAATTATCTTCTCTCCCTGCTAATATATCTGCACCAACCATGGTCCCTACACCCAGCAGACAGACAAACACGGCAACGAAGTGGATCACTTTGTATCTCGCGCGGAGAATAAACCAGGAGAGAGCCATCAACACAGGAATCCCAAAGCAATCCAGGAGCTGCAGGGAAGGAAAGCAAGCAGCTTCAAACACCTCGGCAGCTTGAAACAAAGAAGCATAATTGAGTAGTATCAGGAGGACCTACTCACTGAACGTGATCACAGCCAGCCCTGCATACAAGGGCTTTACCTGAGCTAACTCGTTGGATCCTCACAGCAACTCTCAGATTGGAATTGCAAACCTATTTTAGATACACACACAAAACCCCAAAGGCTAAAGATGTCCCAAATCATACAGTAAAAGTCAGGCTGGGGGTGCAGCTCAGTTGGGAGGGTGCTTGCCTAGCAGGCACAGAGCCCTGAGTTTGATCTCTAGTATCACCTAGAACCAGTACTTTAGAGGTAGAGGCGGGAGGATTAAGGAGTTCAAGGTTTTGTTGGCTAGCTAGCTAGTGAACTCTAGACCAGCCTGGGATACATGAGACCGGTCTCAAAACAGAGAGAGACTCACGGGCTGTCTATTCATTTTGTCCAGGAGCCTCAACATTCCCGTCTGTGTTTATTCTTAAATTCAGGAGACAGGGTCTCCTTCCAGTACCTCCATTTACACAGTCAACAGGCATTTACTAAGCATGCTCAGTGTCCTAGACTCTTTAAGAGGGTTTGTGCATTCTGCTCAGTGATAGAGCACTGTGTGTGTGTGTATGTATATGTGTGTCAGAGAGAGAGAGAGTGTGTGTGTCTATCTATGTGTCTGTATGTATGTGTTTGTCTCTGTCGGTGGGTGTGTGTGTGTGCGTACCTATGTGTGTGAGTGTGTGTGAACATGAGTGTGTCTGTGCGTGCAAATGTGTCTGTGTATCTGTATCTGGGTGTGCACATCATAAAAGGAGCTGAGAATATGGCGCTGAACAAAACAGATGTAAGTCCCATCTTGAGGAGCGCACAATAAACTGGATGGAAGTCACAAAGTCTAATATTTAATTGTAACTGAGCAAAGTGCTACCAAGTGCAGGCTACTGTGAAGGAACAAACGGACATCATCTCCCTGATAGACTTCAGTTCTCCATGTGAGATGAGGGCTTGCTCCCAGCATAGATCCCTATTCATCTTTAGCACATGTTCCTCCATCATTTGGGTCCATAAGATACTTGCTATGCCCCTGTATTTAAACTATAACAAATCCAAAATCAATGGTAAGATAAGAAAGAATAGAGAATTCACTTACTCACTTTTTAATCTGACGCGTGTGTGTGAATTCAAAGATAAAATATGCTGAAAATGTGTGTGGGGGGGTAGGTGGGTGTGTAGGCCAGAAGAGGGTGTTGAGTCTCCTGGAGCTGAGTTGCAGGTGATTGTGAGACACCTTCTGTGCACCATGGAAACAATGCCAGCTAGTTGCAGGGGCAGTGAGCGTTCCTAACCACTGAGCCATCTCCCCAACTCCTGAAGGATAATTCTTGATGTATTAAAGTATATTCAGGAATAAAACGTAAATGTATGCCATACACTAATTATAGTCCTGAAACTGCTACTTCGTCGCTCACTCTTCGGGGTTTTCATTTGACCCTGATTTTCTTCACACTCATCAAGTCATGGACAAGTCAGAGCCTTAAACCTCAAGAAGTCTGTGGGTTCCTGACTAAAGCAGTTTGTTGCTTGTTTTCATGGCAATTAGAGGCACTGGACACCAGCATACCTCCATGATGGGCCCTGGCCATGCTTTTGTGAGCCTGCCTGAACAAACCACCAAGCAATGTCCTGAAGACACCAGTGGAATCCAGCCAGGATGGCTTAACACAGTCTAAACTGTATTTCAGAGAGGAGAGAGAGAGAGAGAGAGGAGAAGAAGTAGGAAAAGCCCACTCCAAAAACTATCATGGGAGACTTCCCACCCAAACAGTATATCTTCCCATCACACCTAAATTTAATCTATCTCTAAGAATCCTTGGTGGGACATGACTATGAGGGGGTTGCTTATGTCATGGGAAGAACCAACCCTGTCACTGAGTGATCTCCAGCCAGCCAGTCCCTAAGCCAAAATACAAAATACCAGGCCCAGATCCTATGATATGTATGTCCCACCCACTCTGAAATGCCACTGCATCTTGTCTAACACCTGTCACCTTGGGCCATGTATCTATGGGAACTTTCTTTCTGAATGGTTTCTTGGAGGGAGAGGTGCTTTCCTTTGATGCTTTCAGTCCCAAACATCTCTATCGTATTGTCCTAGTGAAGCGAGTACTTACTACATAAGACCCTTGCCTAGCATATAGCCTTGGCTTCAATCCCTAGCTAGTGCTGCATAAAAGGAATATGGCAGTGTATACCTGTAATCACAGCCCTTGGGAGGTGGAGGCAAGAAGACCAGAAGTTCTGGATCATCCTTAGCTACAACAGAGACCAACCTGCAATACACAAGACCCTGTCTTAAAAAGATTTTTTTGGAAGCTATAGAAACAGTAACTCCCCCCTGTAATCCTAGCACTCGGTGGCAAGCGGCTGACACAGGAGAAGTGTGAGCTCGGTGCACAGTGAATACCAGGCTATCCAGGGCTACACAGCAAGACCCTTTCTTGAGAAACAAACGAGATGCAGAATCGCTGAACTCTGAAGCCTAACTCTGACAGTGGTATATCTCACTTTCGCCTTCAGTTATAGGACATTTGGCTGTCAAGTCAGGACAGTGACATGTCCCATCCTTTGCGAACTCGGTCTTCTCAACCCTACAAGGCTGAGAAGTACGGCTACGAAGGACCATTTCCTTTCGATCCAGCAAGACTAAACCCAACAATGGGCTGGCGAGATGGCCCAATGGGTGGAGGTGTTTGCTGAGCAAGCTTGGAAGCCCAAGTTCAATCCCCAGAACCCATGTGAAGGTGGATGGAAAGGCCTGACTCCACAGAGTGGGCACCTGACCTCCACACACACGAATAAGAACGTATAATTTTTAAATTAAATCTATGAAGAAATAGGGACAAGCGCTTCACCGTTGTTGCCACCTCTCCCTGGTGTGTCCAACAGGCTCCTTCAGTGGCTCCTACGTCCTGATTGGCTTCCAAACCTCCAGCTTTGAAGTGCGGAACCACACTTACTTCTGTCTTTGAGCCAAACACAACAGAACTGTCAGCATCACGACAACAAGTGCCAGCTAAATATTTACCCTCATTTTGCTCGGCACTGTTCTAATCTGCTATAGTGTGAGCAGCCTGGGAAGTGATTAACGTGTATACACTGTCAGCAGTTTCAGGAAATGTGGCTCAGCAGAGCATATGCTGTACTGGAAAACACCTATCATCCACCTGTGTTTAGGGCTTCTTCAAATGCACAGGCTTCCAATAAAACTAGATGAACATATATGAGTACACATTCTCCTCTAGGAAGCATAAAACCTGAAACGTCCAAACTCCCTCTTACCTGGACGCTGGTCAGAGTCGTGTACTGGTATGCTCTGACAATCAGATAATTGGCTTCCACGTCGGCAAGCCCCAGGAGAATGTATTTCCACCATTTTCTTCTCAAAATCTCTAAAAGGTTATCACTGCCTGGTTGGAAGAAAGCTGGGTGAGGACACGGTACACATGACGTGACACATTTCAATCCACAGAGCAGAAAATCAAAGCAAGGGGCTGTGGAGTTTTTCAAGTGTCACTCGTCCTAACCCCAACCACCCAGAGGTCAGACATCGGAACCATCGTCATCAGGTTTGTCTAGTATGAAGCTGGAAACTAGGAAGAGAGCTCGAGACAAACAAACATTCATATGATATTCAGGGCTGGGATACAGCTCAGGTGGTAGAGCGCTTGCCTAGCATGTATACAATCAGGAGGTGGAAAATGAGGACCAGCAGGGCAAGGTCATCCTTGACAGGGAATTTAAGGCCAACATGGGATACATACGGCCCTGCCTCAGACAATAGTAACCAATAACATATCTATTTATGAGGGTTAGGGTTAGGGTTAGGTATGAACATGCCTGAAGCCATTCTGACAAGCCACAGACTGTTCTGGAAAAGTGTCATGTTTTGACAAACTGATTGGTTACTGAACCCCCTAGCATGGGTTTTTTTGCTAGGTCATTCTTAGAAAGAGATGTACCTTTTCTTTTTTTTTTTTTTTTTTTTTTTTTTTTGGTTTTTCGAGACAGGGTTTCTCTGTGGCTTTTTTGGAGCCTGTCCTAGAACTAGCTCTTGTAGACCAGGCTGGTCTCGAACTCACAAAGATCCGCCTGCCTCTGCCTCCCGAGTGCTGGGATTAAAGGCGTGCGCCACCACCGCCCGGCGAGATGTACCTTTCAAGTGCAGTTGAAGCCAGTGATAAGCTTAGGGGACGTTTTTAGGGGCACCATTGACAAATGCTTTCTAACAACCCCCACACAGCACAATTCTACCGCTTTAAATTAACTAGAATTTATTCATCTCTGGATAAACAGGAGGCAAAGAGTTGGCACATATGTTGGGGAGGCTTTGTGGTAAAATAATCTATAAAGAAATATCGGGTATGGTGGTAAAAGCCTTTAAGCCCAGCACTCGGTAGGTAGAGGAGGGTGAGTTCAAAGCCAACTTGGTCTACATGGGGGAGCTCCAAATCAGCCAGGGCTGTATAGTTGAGGCCTGATCTCAAAACAACAGCAACAGAAAGAGAGGAGAGAGGAAGGAAGGGAGGGAGGAAAGGAGGGAGAGAGAAAGAAGGGAGGAAAGAAAGAGAGGGAGGGAGGGAGGAAGGAAGGAAAGCACTGAGAATCACAATTATGGTAGTTAACACTGTTAGCCTGACAAGAACTAGAATCACCTAAGAGACAGACCTCCAGGCTCCATGCCTACCCAACCGTGATAGGCTGTCCCCTTGAACCGTGAGCCAGAGTAAACCTTTCTCCCTTAAGGTACATTTGTCAGACATTTAGTCACAGACATGAAATCCATACCATAGCTGAATAGCTATCGCTTCTTGGCATCCTGGCTAAAATCAAGTACAATAACTAACTTGAGAAGAATAAGGTTTTAAAAAAAGGCCAATTAATAGATATTGGTGTTTTTATTCATTTACTGATTCACTTAAAGCACTGCTATACTGCCTATTGCCAAGCATGACTTTACTTGGTACCTGGAACAGAGTAATCAGGACAAATCGCTGAAACAAAGGTCGTTGCCCTTAACAACCGGCTGACGGGCCATGTACGTTTCTGTAAAACCGTGCTTGCTTCCCTGGCCCACCTTGTGGTTTTAGAGCATAAAATGAGAATACAAACTGGACCCAGCATTGAAGACTTTCAAGAACCATCATGGCTTTGGTCCGCTGGGGACATCTCCTCCCCCTGCCCCCCGAGTGTTTATTCCAGAAAAATTCCCACAACATAGCTATCACTAAAACCCAGTTACCAAGAAAACTCAGAGCTGGTATTCTCAACACATGACAGAAAAGCACGTGACAGCCATGGCTTCGAGGGACCACCCTGATGTATTTGTGAATGACTTCCTGAAGGCAAGGTCCTCCCAGGAAAGCAGAGCCCAGAGCTACCACTTGCTTGCTTACCCCCACCTTGCCCTAGAGATCTTGCCAACTGTGATACCTTAACAAGTTTCTCTGATCTCACAATTGGCTTCTATCTCCTACAGTGGTGATAATAATTAACAGTAATGATGTTAATAGGCAGGTCTGGTGGCTATAATTCCAGCTCCTCAGGGCTGAAAAGAACAACCTGGCAAGATCTTGCCTCGAGATTAAGATTTACAGAGGGCTAGAGAGATGGCCCAGTGGTTAAAGAACTTGCTGCACAATCATGAGGAGCAGAGTTCAGATCTCAGAATCGGTTGAAGAAACTGGCATCTGGCACACATCTATAACCCCAGCTCCAAAGTAAGTGGGGATCTCTGGGGCTTGCTGACTTCCAACCTAGCTGAAAAAAAACAGAGCTGTAAGTTTCGGGAGACCCTGCCTCAAAGAAACAAAAGAGTATTGGAAGAGGACACCCACTACCTTCTTCTGGCCTCTATGCTACCCCAACACACAAGCATACATAAGCTCACATGAACACATACACACGTGTCATAAATAAATAAATAAATTTTTAAATATGCAAAGAGAGGATTGGGGACAACACCATAGGTCAACCCCTAGTACCACAAAACAAAGTTATTAATCTTGCCAGATAGAAACAACACTGATTCCCTTAGGGAGTAACAAGATAGTAGTGGTTTTAAATGATGAAAATAGAAGTCCCGCACTCTCCAGGTCAGTTTAGGTCACGTACACACTTAAACATATCACATGCACACACACGTACCACACATACACATGCAACAAAGGTTTTAAGGAAAATCACGAACATTTATGGAATAGATGGCTCCCACATTTGACATACCAGATCGAAACGCCAGCATCACTGTGTAGACCAGAAAGAGCAGGCAGTAGTTGATGAAGCTCTGAAGCATGGGCGTGTTCACTCGGTACTTTTCCGCCAAATACTGGCTGGTGATGGCTGTGCCACAAATACATAAGGACAGCATCTGACCCAGAGCTATGGTCTTCAAAATATCCCTAGAAAATAAAGGGATAACTCAGGTCAACTTGCAAGAACCTGTAGCTCACACATATGCAAACTTTTTGCTATAAACACAATATGAATTATTCTAAATTTTATTCTAATAAGTATTCTAAATAGTTATTCTTTATATCTTTGTGCATATGTGTACAATGTGTATGTGTGATGTATCTATATGTATATGTGTGTATAATGAGTAATTAATCTTTATTTGTCCATATGTGCATAATGTGTATATGTGATGTGTCTATATGTATGTGTGTATGATGTGTAATTATTATTTATTTCTTTGTGCATATGTGCACAATGTGTATGTGTGACGTATCTGTATGTATATGTGTGTACAATGTGTAATTATTCTTTATTTTTTTTTAAAGATTTATTTATTTATTTATTATGTATCAACATTCTCAGTATTCTGTCTGCATGTATGCCTGCAGGCCAGAAGAGGGCACCAGATCTCATTACAGATGGTTGTGAGCCACCATGTGGATGCTGGGAATTGAACTCAGGACCTTTAGAAGAGCAGGCAGTGCTCTTAACCACTGAGCCATCTCTCCAGCCCCTATTCTTTATTTCTTTGTGCCTCTCTGTACTGTGTGTATGTGTGATGTGTCTATATGCATGTGTGTATAATGTCTAATTAATCTTTATTTATTTGTTCATGTGTACAATGTGTATGTGTGATGTGTCTGTATGTATATATGTGTCTGTAGTCTCGTGTGTGGCAGTCAGAGGACAGCCATGGGTATTCATCTTCCTGTTTCAACTTTGTGAGACAGGGTTGTTTTATTGCTTCACCACTGTGTACTCCCAGTGAACTGGCCTCCAAGCTTCAAAGATTCTCCTGTCTCCAGCTCCCATCTCCCTGCAGAATCACTGGGGCTACATGGGTCTACTGCTGCGCCCAACTTTACAGGGTTCAGATCTTCACACTTGCATAGCCAGCACTTGGCCCACAGAGCCCATTACTCATTTAATTTAGAGACACAGTCTCCCATGGCCCAGGCTGGGCTTGTACTTGTCACGGAGTGGAGAATGACTTTGGACTCATGACCTTGCCGCCACCTTCCTGGGGTTACAGTCATGTCCTATCACACGCAGTTTACGACATACTAGAAATGGAACCCAGAGTGCATCCATGGTGGGTAAGCATTCTACCAACTTATCCCACAAAAGCTCAATTAATAGAGTTTGAAGGATTGTGTTTTTTATTCTCTTTTATTTTTCTCATACTCCACCCCCCATTTCCAAGGAGAGTTACTCTTCCACTCACTGGACATCCAATTAAGGATCATTTTGTTTATTTAGCTCTTCATGTACTGGTGCCGGGTTGGGGTGTATCAGGCATGTGTTCTTATACACACACACTAAATAAATGTGAATTTTTTTAAGAAGTAAAAGAGAGGAGGCGACAGGAAAATGGCTCAACATGTAAAGGTACTTGCAACCAAGTGATGACCTGAGTTCAATTCCCAGGACCCACATGCTGGGAGAGAACCAACCCCTGCGAGTTGTCCTGTGATCTACACACACACACACACACACACACACACACACACACACACACACACTGGGGGGGGGCGTGAGTAGCCCAATGATAGAATCTTACCTAACAATAAATCCTGGGTGTAACCCATATTACCTCAGAAATAAACAATCAATATCACACAAAGATCAAAGGCTCATTTAAAAAAAAAATGCAGCCACAGAGACTCTATAAAAATACAGAAGAATTTTTAAATATTTTATTACATTTATTTATTGTGTTGAGCATGCTCACTTAAACACCTGTGGAGGACAGAGAACAACTCGCAGGAACCCATTCTCTCCTATCCTGTGGGTTCTAGAGCCGCACGCTTTGACAGCAGCTTCACCCTGAGCCCTCAACAGCACCCCTCAATTCTCTTTTACTACTGACTGTTGGGTTCTGGGGACATGGCCCAGTTGTGCGGTGTTCCTGCAAGAGGCTTTGGGAAGCGGTAGCTTTCCTAACTGCTCTTCTGAGGCACCCTCTCTCTCCAAACCCAGTCTCCACACTGCTAGAGTCCCTTTCTAAAGTCTGAGCTAATGGATCATTCCTGTCTAAAGCCTTAAGTGGTTCCCCTCTGCCCTCACTTGAGCGCCCAACTTTAAAATGGCTGATAAGGTCACCCAGTGTCTGACCTCTGTGCCTGGCTCCAGTTAAATCTGGAAATGCTCTTCCTCATAGCTTATTTAATTATCAAATTTTCTTTTTTGTTTTCTATCTCTTTAATTTGCTTGCTCTGAGAAAGGGATGATGCAGCCCAGGCTGACCTCAGATGTACTATACTATACAGGATGTCCTTGAGTTTCCAAACCTGCATCTACTCCACTAGCATGCGGGTTACAGGCAAGCAGCATCTTATGTAGTCCTGTGGATAGAACTCAGGGTTTCGTGAATGCTAAGCAAGCCCTCTAGCAACTGAGCCACATGTGCCCTCAGCCACAACTACTAAAATTTCTTACAGGACATCTACCATATGACAAAGTTGTCCCCAGGGCCTCAGTTCCAGGACCTGCCGCAAAAGTCAAGTTCAACAAAGGCTGAGCACCTTCTGTAAAACAGTGTCATGTTTTCGTATGACGTGTGCACACCCTCCCGTGTGCTACATCACATCCAGATCTATAAAGCCTAGCACAAGGTCGGTGCCGTGTGAGTAACCGCTGGTATGTGCTTCTCAGGGTCTAATGCCAGATCTGCATATGTGCAGCACAAGTGCCATGTTTTCTCTCAGTACTTTTAAACGAAATCAGTTGGCTCCTTAGGGTAAAATGTACAGCTGCTGAGAGCCAAGCTTCTACTTATAACGATATGTACTGCCTACCTGGGGCCTGGAGAAAATATTAGCAACACCAACACTCTTGGTTCTCCCCAGTTATTTTTAGACCTTCCCTGGGGCTGAATACTTTTGAAAACTTGCTATTTATTATTTGCATACATCTCAACCAACATTCATGTTAGTTAGCCATAAATGTTCATTTTCTACCTTGCTGCACGCTGTTTGGGAAAACTCCCCCTACTAACCCTTCGCCTCTGACAGTATTGTGCTGTGCGACTCTATCACACTTTATTCCTCTGCTGATGGATATTTCGGTTAAATTACAGTTTTTTGTTGTTCTTGTTTTTATAAATAATGCCCCTAAAAACATTCTTGCTTAGGTTCCCTAATCACATATCTGTTTTGGTACAATGGGCCACAAACATGCGAAGAGAGCCCTCTTGGGCACTCCAGGGTATCTGGTGAGGCCAGATTTTGCTGCAGCTTCAGTGTCCCAGGGTGACTTACTGCTTGCATCATAGTTTAAAGTAGTTACGGTGAAGAGAGCCTGGTGTTAGGCCCGAAGAACACCCTGCTTCACTAGTTTGCTAGATTCCTCCTCAAAAAGCTATTCTTCCCTGTGGCTCAAGTCTGTTACAGCCCCAAAGAAGGCACCGAAGGGATCCACGCCCATCGAGAAGGAAAATGACGTCACGGACTAGCCAATCAGACTGTTGAAAAGAGTTTTCACCAAGAAGAACATAGGATCAAAACTGGCTCCCAGCAGGTGTGATTGTTTTCCAGACATTTCACCTCTATGGGCCAAGGCCTGAGCAAGACCTGAGGGAGGCTACCTCTCCACCTGGAGCCCCACTCACTGAGGGGGCGTGGTTTGCACTGGGTGCATCTGAGGAGGCCCTACCCAGACAACAGCAACAGGTGAAACTCAAATCCCCTCAGGTCTTACTGTCCCTCCTACAGTAACCCCAACAAGTGAGTCCATCCCACCGGTTAATGTCTTCCCAGATTTGCATCTTCTCCTCACTCTTCCTGGCCCCTCTCTGTGCACGATCCTTCTGTCCACCAGGGTTCTACAACACAGCTTATACTAGAAGACCTCTTCTTCAAAGCCCTACCCTCACCTTGTCATTAGGAAGAAACCCCACCCTGGCCTCTCCCATCACACCCCTTCCTCAAGCAAAACCAACAAGTTCACAGGAGAAAGCACGGAAGATCCAATCAATCCCTGAGAAACCGATCAAACCCAAACTGTGGCTGACTGCCCATCATGGACTTGAAAGCAAAAATAAGTGTGTAATGAGTGAGAATAAGAAATGTGGAGGCCCCGAGCCCTAATCACAAACTGGCAGAACCCCTTCAGCGGGCTCATTTTTGTAGTCTACAAGAACCCAATTAAGCACACTGTCCTCCAAGAGTTAAGTATAACTGCCTCCTCAAAGGGGAGGGGACGTGTGTGTGTTCCAAATTGAATGTGGAGATTTAAAATGACAGAAATGTACTTCTCCTGGCTCCAAATCCTGATGACCTCATCTATAATGGGAGCGGGGAGCAGGGAGGGAGGGAGAGAAAGACGGACAGAGAGAAGCTGGAGTGGGTGGAGGTTTAAGAAAGAAGGGAAATCACAGAAGGCCTCAGAACAACCTCAGGCCCCACATGCATGCCTGCATTTTACCAGAAGGGGGCTAGTGTGAATGAATTCTGAGCAGACAGACTCCACACCATAGACAGCACTCCCTAGCTAAAGGAGGCTTCAGGAAACAGCACGCAGCCCACTGTGGACAATATCCTGACACAGCCTTTCCAAATAGAACCTCCACTGAAGTGAACCTCAAAGGGCCGGGTATGCTCTGCCTGCGAGATGGACTTCCCAGTTTCTGCCTGCTCGCTGGGGAGCAGGGTCACCAGGAACCCAGGCACGGCCCGCCCAGAGTGCAAAGGCAGAAAACGGGCTGAGTACGTTACTCTCTGCTACATTTTCTGTTTGCACATAGCCTATGAATTTGAGAACCTATAAAAATGAAAGAAGAAAAGGCATTTTATTACCCCCTCTTCTTTCTTCCAGGAAAGTCTAAAGTACATAGCTTAATATCTCTTTCACTTCGAAACACAGCTGTGCACTGCTTTTAAGTAAAGTTATACTTTCTTTTATTAATGTGGTAAATTCTTTTAAAGTCTTTTATTAATATGTACCAATCACATGTGACACTGAGTTTCATAATATATTTTGTTCATATTTATCCCCACTACCCTATCTTAACCCCTTTCTCCTCTTAACTGGTCACCTCCTTCTTTCACGCTCATGGGGGGGGGTGAGTCTGTATGAAATAGCTTAATTAGGGTTAATTACAGGAGTATGGGCAACTTGCCAGTGGCTACACCACTGATGAAAATATTTCTCCCTTCCCGAGCAACCGTTAACTGCTTACAGATCCGGGGGGCGGGGGGCTTGGGAGTCCCTTCCCACTTCCATGATGGAATGTTGATAGGCCCAATCATGTTCAGATCTTGTGTAGTCAATCATGGCTGCTAAGAGCTCAAGAGTGCAAGGGCCACATCCTGCCTGAAAGACAGCATTCCGCAACACTTAGCCCCCTCCTCCAGTTTTTAACGTTTTTTTCTGCCTCACTCAGTAAATTTGTCAGTCAGCTCTGGATGTCGGTATGCACCAAACCCAAGGAATTTAGAATTTTTTTCAGTGTACCTATTTCCCAGTCCAGACTCTTTTCACAAGCCCTTTGACTATACTACCCCACAGACTCCTTAAGGCTCACACTCCAACATCCTAGGTTCCAAAAGCGGGGCACTGCAGACTTTGTGTTCAACACAAGGTCTATATGGAAGGAACCTAAGGCATGTTCACTCGTGCTTAGTATCCTGAAGTTCTGTCTCCCTGAGGATCTAGACCCAACCATGCAGAAAGGAAACAATGGGAAGGAGAGAACAAGAGCTGTGCTGGCAGCCAAGGGCCAGGACTTCCTGAAGGAGGTTCCCAAAGGAAGACAGGAGGGGTGCTTCCTGAAAATCTTCAAGGAAAATTAAAGGAAGGTTACCATTTGGTTTTGTGCCTAATTCAAATGCAAACTTTACACAGTATACATAAGAGACAGACACAACGACCCTCAGCCCTGTCTCCAGCACTTCTCACAGTGACCATCACCCCTATTCCTGGCACATGTATTCAAAATGACTATCTTTGATCCTTGTCCCCAAATCTTCTTCACAACGGCCACCAACCCTGTCTCTAGCACTTCTTTAATGCAGCTTCAAGCTGGGCCAGATGTCCTTTACTTAAATATATATTTCAAAATCATCAGAGGCTAAAAAAACAAATAAGAGTACTAGCCAAAACCTCTGCTTAGACCAACTTGATCAGATTCTCGAGGAGTCTAAAGAAACATCAGCGGGTTTACTTAAGCATCTCCTAAGAAGTGTAAGACATGATTAGAAAGGTAACTGCTCAATTGTTCTCTCCTTTTCATTTGATTTTTTTGAAGAGGTCCAAGTGACTGATGAAACAGGTACTTGACTGTGATCCCTGGGTCCCCTCTACTGTATGTCTCAATAAATCTGTGCTGCCAAGTTACATGTTGTCAGCCAAAGACAGTTTTAGGATTAAAGCTGAAAGACTTCTATGAAGTGTATCTACTTTGGGCAGATTCAAAATTCCATCTTGTCTACCACCTCATGGGCAATAATAATTTTCCACACATTTATTTAAAAAAAAAACTGAAGAGAAATACTCATTTAGGCTAAGTCCTCACACTTTACACATAAGCTACCCAGTTCAGTTTCTAGAGCATTTTAATTACATTGTAAACAAACTCAATTAATTCAAGTAGACTTTCTCTACACAGAGTGATGGTTGATCTTCATTGCCAACAAGAATGAATTTAGATTCATCATGAAAGCATACTTTTGGGCGTGGTGGTGGTTTGAAAGAAAATGATCCCCATTAGCCCACAGGGACTGATGCTTTTAGAAGGTGTGGCCTTATTGGAGTAGGTGTGGCTTTGCTGGAGGAAGTGTGTCACTGTGGGGGTGGGCTTTGAGGTCTCAGATGCTCAAACCAGGCCAGTGGCTCAGTCTCTTCCTGCTGCCCTCAGATCTGGATGTAGAACTCTCAGCTATCTCTCCAACACCATGCATGCCTGTGTGCCACCATGCTTCCCGCCATGATGACAATGGACTAAACCTCTGAACTGTAAGCCAGCCCCAATTAAAGGTTTTCCTTTACAAAAGTTGCATGGTCATAGTGTCTCTTAGAAACCATAACCAAGACAGGTGTGTTCATGAGGGTTTTTCTAAAAAGGTTTAAGGGAAGAAGAAAGAGCCACTTTGAATGCAGACAGCACCATCTCAAGGACCAAATAAAAGGGAGAAAGTGAGCATAAAGCCACTTTCATGGCTCTGCTCCCTGACCCTTGATGCCATGTAAGCAGCAGGCTCCTGCTCTTGCCACCATGCCTTCCCTGCCATGACATCCTCAACCTGGGAGCCAGATGAACTTCCTTCAGGCACTTTTGCCAGGCAGTTGTCACAACTTGGTGACTAATGCACACAGTGAATGGCAGCTTTGGCGGCTGCTGTATGCCCATGAACGCTCAGCTAAGGTGGCATTGACAAAAACAGCCCCAGCCCGGTGCTTTTCGATTTTTTATGGGATACAAATCACCTGACACTTCTGAAAAATCACCAGAGTCCTGGGAATCTCTATTTCCAAGAAGCTAAATGCTAAGATCCACTGCCAAAATCAAGGATGTCTGGGAAAATGGCTGATTTCAGAACTGGGTAGGAAGTGAACAAAACAAGCTTGGGCCATCTTATCAAACCAAAACACAAGAGGTCTGAGAAGCAGCTGACAGAACAGGTGTCCTTGGTAACGTAAGGATGCTGCAGTAGGCTGAAATGCATGCAGGTATGGTAAGGATGCTGAAGTTGGCTGAAATGCATGCAGGTATGGTAAGGATGCTGCAGTGGGCTGTAATGCATGCAGGAATGGTAAGGATGCTGCAGTGGGCTGTAATGCATGCAGGTATGGTAAGGATGCTGAAGTTGGCTGAGATGCATGCAAGTACGGTAAGGATGCTGAAGTTGGCTGAGATGCATGCAAGTACGGTAAGGATGCTGAAGTTGGCTGAGATGCACGCAGGTACAGTAAGGATGCTGCAGTGGACCAAAATGCATGCAGGTACAGTAAGGATGCTGAAGTTGGCTGAAATGCATGCACGTACAGTAAGGATGCTGAAGTTGGCTGATATGCATGCAGGTATGGTAAGGATGCTGCAGTGGACAGAGACATAAAATGTTTGTACCTGGGACTTAACAGCAGCACCAACTTGAGAAGGGGCACTCCTTGGCCTTAGAAAGACTTGTTACTTAAGAACTAATAAATGAGAGGAAGCAAAAAACATTATCCTGCTTTTTCTTGTTTTTTTTTTTTAGGGTTTATTCATTTATTTTGTGTATTGTTTTGTCTGCATGTCTGTGTGAGGGTGTCGGATCCCATGGAACTTGATTTACAGACAGTTGTGAGCTACCGTGTGTATGCTGTGAATTGAACCCAGGTCCTCTGGAAGAACAGCCAGTGCTCTTAAACTGCTGAGCCATCTCTCCAGCCCCTCCCCTGCCTTTTCCATCCAAATTATGTACCACGAGGTGACCAAAGTGTGGATGAAGGAGGAGAGTTTGTAGAACTCTGGAAAATTAATGATGATGAAATAACAGACATGATCACTTTATAAGTCATAATTTTTTTAAAAAGGCTATAAGTTATGCATTGTAGGACACACCTTTAACCCCAGAACTTGAGAAGTAAAGGCAAGGTGGATCTCTATGAGTCTGAATGTAGTCTGGTCTACAAAGAGAGCTTCAGGCCAGCAGAGACTACATGGTGGTGGACTCAGTCTTCAAATACACACACACACAATTCTGTATATATGTGTGTGTGTATATGTATATATATGTGTATATATATGTATATATATATAGTCTCATATACCCCAGGCTGACCTCAAATACACACATACACACACACATGCAACTCTGCATATATGTGTGTGTATATGTATACATATATATATTCTCATATTCCCCAGGCTGACCTCAAATACACACATATACCCACACACACAACTCTGTATATGTATGTGTATGTGTGTGTGTGTATATATATATATGTATATATATGAAATAGAGTCTCATATACCCCAAAATGACCTCAAATTCATTATGAGTAATCCTCCCACTTCCACCTCCAGAGTGCCAGCATCATAGTCATGCATCACCATGCCCAGTAACAAGATTTTTCACACACACTGAAACATCACACATGTGTGGTCTCAGTTATAATTATACTGAGTGTGGTAACACTCATTTGCTCTTGCTAAGCAGGAGTTCTAGCGTGCGATTAGTTAAAAGACAGCAACAATAATTTCTTTATTCATAAATGCAAGGATAGGAACAATGTGCAGTAATCTTTCAGAACACAGAATGCCTACATTTCTAACCAAAATAAGAAAGAAAGGCAAAAAGAATTTGCCATGGAGGAAGACCTAAAGTTAAACAGCGTATCTGTTTCTGTCCAGATCCCTGTGCAAGGCTCAGGCCCTAAAAGGCAGCTTCACACTCATCTCTGGCTGGGTGTGAGTCAGTAAGAACTGGCTGAACCACATCAAGGGTAACAGCACAGGGAGAGCTAGGCTTTCCGAAGACTGCATCAGCCCATCCACAGCAAACGGAAGACGGAGCTTACTACGGTGAGTCCTGAGACAAAGCCCCTCTAGAGTGCAACTCAGAAACGTGTTGTTAGGAAGTCTTGCACAAAGGAACACACGGCAAAATTTGAAGTAACTTATCAAAGCAAGTGTGTGCTGAAACCCAAACTGGATGATCAAGCAGAGTTGGCCAAGAGGACTTCTTTCTTTTATCCCTGTTGTAGGCGGTGACTGCATCTTATCCCATTGGTGGCAGCTCAACTTCACAACCTAAAGGCAGTTGATTAATCTGTACAAATGGGAAGGTTTGGGCAATAAGAGCTCTTACTAGGCTAAATATCTCCGATGGGGGAAAAAAGGTTCCTAATAGTGTGGACCCAAAGATAAAAGCAAACATGCATTTAAATATGGTGGTGCCCGGCATGGAAGCCCGTATTTATAATCCAGCACTCGGGAGGCAGAGGCAGGAGGCTAAGGAGTTCAAGGCCATCTGCAAGAATAGCATGGTAGAGGTCAGTCTGGGCTACGTGAAACTCAGGACCAAGAGAGACAGTGGCTTGGTAGCTAAGAGCATAGACATTTGTTGAAACTCTTGCAGAGGATTAAGTTCAATTCCCAGCACCCTTGTCAGCTCAGTCACCAGCTCCAGGGAATCCAATGCTCCCTCTGGCCTTCTTGGGCACCTGAACATACATAACAGATACATACATGTACACACAAATTTAAACAAATAAGTAAATATGATGATGATGATAACAGTAATAATATGGGGCTGAGGTATAATTCAATGGTGGACACAAGGCCCTAGGATTGATCCCTGGCATGGCAAAAATAAAAATACAAAATAAGTTACAACAAACACACAGTGAAATGGAGCAGAGTGGCAGTGATCGGTCCTGCTGGGCAGCATGAGTTCTAGAAAAAGGAAACTTGGCAACTGGGGAGTCTCTTAGTCCATTAGCAAGATTTCTCTCTCTGAATGGAAGACAGAGCCCAAGGGGACAGGATAGAAAGATGAAGAAAAGTATGGGGGTACCAAAAGAAAAGAGAGCCCCTCACCACAGAGTCTGGGTCGGAGCCTCTCAAGCTGAGAACCAAAAGCTCCAATACAGTAAACGACATTTGTCATGAAGGTTGCCAACACAGAAGCATTACATCAAATGTTAAAATAACAATGAGCCCTGCTCAGGTCCCAAGCCTACATGACCTTCAAGTACAGTCTTACTCCTTCCCAGATATTTTCTGGGAATCTCAAAAACAAGACCAAAGCTTTGTTTATGGTCAAAAATAAAATATTCTTAATCTCCCTACAACTCTCGTGAACAAGAGTTTTACCTTATCGACTGCAGTCCTGCCCAATGCATAAGAACCACCTAGGTTGTCATTTAAATTCCTGAGATCCAACTTCAAGAAGCTACCCAATCGGTAAAGACTTGATTGGTGCCCCTTTGAGACGCCCCACACCCATCTCACCGGTGTGTCTTCCTTCCTTCCCACGCACCTGTCTTTCAACTCTTGCACTTTAAAAAACACCTTTCCCTAAACTCATACTCAGGTCTTACTGGCTCATCCTAAAATTCTGTTCTGCCACAGGAGTCCAAGTCCTTAAAAGATAGAAACCTTCAAGGGCTGCTTCAGCTGGCTGCTTTTGACCCTAGGCCTCTGAACTGCAAGAGGAGGAAAAGGTCCCTGAAGTAGAGCTCTGTAACTGGATTCGTCAAGAAACTCCTCGCAGTGGTGTTACAGGCTACCTATCATGCTCGTCCACCATCTGCAGGGCTTCTGGGGATCTGAACTCTGGTCCTCCTGCTTGCACAGCAAGTGATTTAACTGCTGAGCCACGCCTTCAGAGAAGTCATTTAGCAATAGTTTTAGGACCCAAGGGGATCTTAACAGTCTGTCACTCTGAAAACAAAGAGAAGTAGAGACACAGCCCTGACCTCAGGGAATTTACAACACAGCAGAGGAGAGCAGAAAAGAACTTATGGAAAGGGTGGTAAGTGCGCTCAAAGGACAGGTAGCTAGGGTGGGGTTTCATGGAAGACTTTGGTTGTGGCATTTCATAGACTTGAAGAATAAACAGAAGTTATTCAGGTCAAGCGAAGAGCTGTGGGGGGTGAGAAGGAATCTCAGACTGTGTACAAGCATGATGGCCAAGCCTAATCCCCAGAAGACATGTAAAAAGTTGAGCATGGTGACACACATTTCTAACCCCAGCAGTAGGAAGGCAAAGGCGGGCAGATCCCTGGGGCTGGCCTAGCCAAATCAGTTAGCCCCAGGCCAAAGTGAGAGACAGTCTTACAAAGGTGAACAGGGGCCAGAGATGGCTTAGTGTTTAAGAGTATTTGTTGCACAGGGCAGTGGTGGCTCATGCCTTTAATCCCAGCACTTGGGAGGCAGAGGCAGGCGGATCTCAGAATGTGAGGTCAGCCTAGTCTGCAGAGTGAGTTCTGGGACAGCCAGGGCTACACAGAGAAACCTTATAATGAAAAACAAACAAATATATAGTATTTGTTTTTGCAGAGGACATGGATTGAATTCTAGGACAGCCGGTGTTACACAGAGACCTTGTCTCCAAATAAATAAATAAGTGCTTGTTCTTCCAGAGGACGTGGGTTTGGTTCCCAGCACCTACAGGGTGGCTCACCACCAGAATAGCCATCCTGAGGAACAATATTCAAGCTTTTTCTTTGGTGGAGACACCACACATACACACACATGCAAAAACACTCATGTCAGCACACATATGTAGGGCCCATGGGTCCAGCCCTGATCCCGGGGTTCATTCTGGGGACAGTCTCTGGCCAGCCAGCATTTCCTGTTTGTTCCTGTACTCCCTCGGCCCTGCCTGGTGATTAGCCACAGGGCATTTACTCCATCTTGGGTGTGGCAATTTCCCACCTGCCTGGGGGGAATTCCTTGTGTGGCAGCTAGGTATATAAGGTTTTCCCTAAGTTTGAATAAATGGCATTCGGCTGATCTCCTTTCGAATGACCCAGGTTTCTTGTGTGTATTTTCCCATCTCCAGGCCCTTGCCCGGCTCGTGTACGGTACAGTGACACACAAACTACCAAGAGAGTAACGCAGACGCAGGTGTTACACATATACATGAACATACGGGTACACAAGCACACATACAAGGGATGGGTATGGAAAGAGTCCATGGGAACCATCATCCCATCAGATACAAGAGCACTCTCCAGGACCCATGTGGAGGAGTAACTCATCCAAGTCAGCATCTATAAAATCTCTCTCAATCCTGTGGTACCACTAGAAACCAGTCATAGCAGCTCTTGACTGGAAATCGCAAAGAATGAGTATGTGTGGAGAGCTATGTAAGTGAAAAGAACTGAGGAAGATTCCCTGACATAAGTTATTGCTACATTGTTACCACATGCAGACTGCACAAGCTGTCCCAGAGCTTACTACACAGCCCAGACTGACCGCACATTGTTCAGCTCCCCAAATGGTATGATTATAGGGGTGTACATCCACCCTTAAAGTGATGTGTTTTGTTGTAAACATTTTAGATCCTGTGAGTAAATGTGGGTGGGAAGCAAAGGCCATTCCACAAACAGCCACACTCTTCCCCCAAACATGTAAAGAGGACACAGGGTAAGAACCTTGACCTAGTGACACTGTCATTGATTATTACCCAGAATGGTCCAGTAAGGAAGAACTTTTCCCAACTTATCAGATAAAGACAGAACTATAGAAGGATTAGAGATGCCAGCTTGGGAGATGAGAAAGCACCAGACAAGACATGATTTTAGAAGCAGGAAAAAAAAAATAAAGGACTGGATTCTCAACTAGAGCTTATATAAAAGGCTACACCTCTACCAATGCTAATTTTGGCCCAATGAGGCTTCCGTTGGTTGGCCTTCTGAGCCACAAAAGATAATAAAATCACGTTGCTTTGGCCATTAAACTTAATGTAGATGAAATAGCAAAGACTTGATCATTTTATAAGCGATAATTTTAAAAACATGGCTATAGGCTAGGCATTGTGGGGCATGCTTTTAATTTGAGCCCCTGAGGGGCAGAGGCAAGTAGCTTGTTATGGTAGCCACAGATAACTAACAGACAAAACTAATTATGCATGAGCTACTTTAAAACAGTACGAGTCACACTGTTAGAACTACTCACATTCTTCTTAGTAAATTTGCTTAGGAGAACAATAATCACATCAAATAGAGAGTCTATTAAATGGCTGCGGACAAACTCAATCAGGAGCCACTTTGGATTAAAACACTCACGGCTTGTATGGGGGATAAAAACCAGGCCTTCAAGCCAGAAACTGATAAAATAGTTTTACACAAATGAACAAAAATTAAACTTGTAAATCTGGTGATTTCCTTTTGCATCTTAAATTCTGTGTGAACCTCGCAGAGTCAAGAATATAGAGGACATGTTAATATTCTCTCTCTCTCCCCTGTACAGTAAAAGGAACCAAGGGACACACGGGCCACCATACTGAGTTCCCACATCTATTAACTTGTGGATTTCCACACAACAGTAAGAGTAGATATTACCTCCTCAAAAGCTTTTGTTGCCTAACCAAGTTCAAATGTTAAATCAAAATAGGAACACTAAAGTCCAAAGACAATGTTAGAGGCTGTCGGTGTTCTTTCCATTCTGCCAGACTTGGAAGATAAAATAAGGGAAAAGAGAGAATGTAAGAAAGATATGGGGGCTGGCAAGCTGGCTCGGTGGGTAAAGGCATTTGCTGCTAAGCCTAACTATCTGAGTGCATGCCTGGGACCTGCATGGAAGGAGGAGAGAACTGACTACAGTGGCTTGTCACCTTGCTTTCACACATACACCATGACATGCACACACACACACACGCACACACGTACACACACACACACACACACAAAGGAAAAGGGCCCAGTACCAGAATGTCAACCTATAAATTCCCATTTTGTTTTGATTCTAATCTTCCTAATCCCATTTTCTACGTTGACGCTATACACTGCATTTATTTTACTGGTCTGTAAACGCAGACACTATCATGGCTATTCTGTCGGCTTCCCCCGTATCTACAGTCACATAAACCATCTAGTGATAACAGTAAGCGTAAAGACGGTGCCTGAGTGCACACGACAGAGCCCTGGTCTACGGATTTCACATCCCTACTTCACTTTTAACCCAGCAGCCTATGAGGGAGGCGCTATCATTGTTCCTATTATCCTATCCATGGACAAAGACACAGAGATGTGAAGTTGTGCTGAAAAAGAACAACCTCTGTCTCTGAGGATCCGAAGAAGGATTAATAATAACCTTCATATCCTAACAGACGTGAGAGTGTAATGAAAATACCTGTGGGCCAGATATCACATTAAACACCATTTTGCATCACTAAAATCTGAGGAAAACTCTTACAAGACAGGGACTCTGGGAATAGTTACATAAGCAAGAGACTGAGCTTCAGCCACTCAGAGAAATAACTTGCCTAAGTCAGGGAATTATTAAGTCTGTCTTTTTCCTGCTTTGCACACTATCCCTTATAATCATAATAAAATACGATATTGAGGCTTGAGATGCCACACAGAGACCAGCTGATATGAATTACCCCACATCTCTAACAACAGGCACTGATGCACAGCCCACTTGAGGACATGTTTCACAAATGCATGGTATTTTGGTGAAAATAAGGGAGAAGGCATAAAATCTATCCTGAAAGGAGCTGAGGGTAGGATGAAGAGGCGCAAAATTGGCCTGGGGTGGCATCGACATGGCTGATTCAAGCCTGACCTGAAAGAGTTTCCGCCCTCAGACAATCCACAAGGCAGGCTCTGCCCAGCACCTGGCAGAAGAACTAAGGGCAGACTAACCCTGTGCTCAACAGGAAGCCAGGAAGCCACAGCCCATAAAACACAGAGCTCTTAATGCTGCCTGCCAGGCGAGACTTCATAGAAAGTTCTGAAAGACTATTTTTTTTCAACATCTGGGTTTACCTGTTTGTGGATTAGCAAAACAAAAGTCATTTTCCCTCTGGTCGTTGGTGTGGCTTACACTGTAGAAAGCCTGCAGAGAGAAACAAGGAGCCCACAGTGAAGGCAGAGCACAGAGTGGAGCCCTGGTGTGGTTTGGGTTGCTGGTTCCAGTTGCCTCCAGGCTGTGGTTTGGCAGTTCTGCACTCCTTGACTCTGTAAAACAATATATCCTTTCCCATACCAGTGATGAGCTGGATTTCCCCAAGAGCACATCTACCACACTCATCAATTGCCAGCCAGTCCTCTGAGGACAGAAGTGAGAAACAGATCTCAGAGCTCCTGGGGACAGGGCCCAGTGAGAGACCAGGGAGGGGAGGTGTTTGGGGAAACTTCCTGTGAGTCACTGGGTTCTTTGCCGTCTTCCCACACCCACCAGCTTCAAACCAGAAAGACTGTTACTCTCCTCCTTGAGTAGGCTCCCTTAAGTGGGCTGGCACTGATTTCAGCCAGTCCACTCGCCCTCAGAGCTCTCAAACTTTTTAAGAGAACTTCCACTACCAGACCAGAGGGAAACAGCATCAATGGAAAGCTGGTGCGCACGCACACGCACACTCACACACACAAGCTTTTCAGTCATAGAAACCTCTACAGCACATAGATGTATTATGTCATGGCTATAAAAATGGCTTAGCCATTACGAATGTTCACTGTACAACCGTGAAGATCAGAGTTGGGACTCCAGTACACACAACATAACAAGCTGGTCATCTTGCAAGTGCCTGTAACTACAGCTCCATCTACACCCTCTCTGGTTCTCTGCATGTGCACAGGCACACACCACACAGGCATGTGCACATACACTCACAGACAGCATGCATAAACAAAATAAAATTTTAAGTGCATATGCTACAGCACTCCACTTAGTGTAAGAATGATGTTATTAGAAGCTAAGTAAGAATAATATTGTGCAAAAAATCCACCACATTCTACAGAAGTAGAAAGACAGGCAGCAAATAACCACACCCAGGGTCCACTTCATGAGCTAGATGCAGTCCCTTGCTCCTGGAATCCCAGTCTAACTTCAGGCTAGCTTGGTCCTCATATCAAATCCCAGACTAGTCTGGACCAAAAAGTGAGACCCTTTGTATTTTATTCTCAGATCAAAAACAATTAGTCTGAGGAAATGATTCAGGTAGCATAATTAAGTTTTTTTTCCTTTTAAAGATTTATTTATATTTATTAGGTATACAGTGTTCTGTTTGCATGTACATCTGCAGGTCAGAAGAGGGCACCAGATCTCATTACAGATGGCTGTGAACCATCATATGGTTGCTGGGAATTGAACTCAGGACCTCTGGAAGAACAGCCAGTACTCTTAACTACTGAGCCATCTTTCCAGCCCCATGATTAAGTTTTAACCTTGCAAACACAAGAACATGAGTTCAATCCTCAAAATCCATACCCCCCCCAAAAAAAAAAAAAAACTAAAGCCAAACGTGGTGGCTCATGATTCTAATCCTTGTGCTGGGAAGGTGGGAAACAGGCAGCTCCCTGAGGCTCCAGGTCCAGCCAGTCTAGCCTACTGACTGAATTCCAAGCCTGTGAGAGGAATGATACCCAAGGTGATCCTTTGATATCCAGAGGCACTCTTGTATGTATGAATACACAAAGGACACACACACAGATGCACACACGCTAGTAATCAAATCTGTGAATTAAGAGACTTACATTTGTGTGGCTGTTGAAAATGCCAAGTCTCACAATAGCGAGTGTGAGAAAGGACCTGGTTCCACAAGGTTTCTCGTGTGTGTAAGAGTGTACCTGGCAGGGTGTAAATCAGTACAACGTTGGAAACCAGTTTGATACCGTCTTACAAAGCTCAAATTTCACAGCCCGCAAACCAGCAATTCCTTTCCTAGGCGAATGCATATTTAAACATGTAAATCTACTAGCTAACGTGTAAATATAGGAAAAAATAAAGATGCTGGGAGGTGAAGGGAAGGCGCTTCAGTTCACTGAGACTGAGCCCCTGCAGTCACAGAGGCTAAGTTCATTCTCATGTGTCTGAGTCTTCATATCACGGACCCGCGAAAACCCACACATCCGCGCCGAATTATTTGGGACAATAATCTCTTAAGAATACCTTTTAGGCCTGGTGCAGCGGTGCACACCTTTAATCCCAGCATTCTGGAGGCAGAGACAGAAAGAAGTGAAGGCCAGCCTGGTCTACAGAGCAAGTTCCAGGACAACTAAGGCTACACAGAGAAACCTTGTCTCAAAATACCAAAATAAAATAAAAACCTTTCAGATATACATCCAGATATTTCCCACTGTGGTATACAGCTGAAAACCCACAACACTAAGGAGGAGCAGACAGGAGAATGAGGAAGTTCAAGGTTGTCCTTGGTTATATATGGAATACAAGGCTCATCCTCAGATAGCTGAGAACCAGCATGAAAGAACTGGGCGCTGAACCATGCCTAATTAATCCAAGCACTCAGGAGGCAAAGGCAGGCAGATCTCTATGAATTAGATGCCGGCCTGGTCTATAGAGTGAGTTACAAGCCGGGCAAGGTTACATAGTGAGACCCTTTTCAAAAGAGAGATAGGGGAGTGGAGGGAAGAGAAAGTCATACAAAAACAGATAAAAACTATATTTAATGGCATAAGAAAAGACAGGAGGACCAATAGAACCAAATAGAAGACTCGGATATCAATCCACATATCTTCAAACACCTGATATTTGATAAAGAAGCAAAAAATATCAAATGGAAAAAAAGAAAGCATATTTAACAAGTGGTGCTGGCATAACTGGATATCAACATGTAGAAAAATGAAAATAGACCCATATCTATCACCATGCACAAAACTCAAGTCCAAATGGATCAAAGACCTCAAACATAAAGCCAGCCACACTGAACCTTACAGAAGAGAAAGTGGGAAGTACACTTGAACACATTGGCACAAGGAACCACTTCCTAAATAGAAACCCAGCAGCACAGACACTGAGAGAAACAATTAATAAATGTGACCTCCTGAAACCGAAAAGCTTCTGTAAAGCAAAGGACACGGTCAACAAGACACAATGACAGCCTACAGAATGGGAAAAGATCTTCACTAACCCCACATCAGACAGAGGTCTGATCTCTAAAATATACAAAGAACTCATGAAATTGAACACCAAACGATCACATAATCCATTAAAAAAAAAATGGGGTACAGACCTAAACAGAGAACTCTCAACAGAGAAATCTAAAATGGCTGAAAGACACTTAAGGAAATGCTCAACATTCATCAGAGAAATGCAAATCAAAACAACTCTGAGATTCCATCTTACACCTGTAAGAATGGCCAAGATCAAAAACACTGATGACAACTTATGCTGGAGAGGTTGTGGGGAAAAGGGAACACTTCTGCATTGCTGGTGGGAATGCAAGGTGGTACAACCCCTTTGGATGTCAGTGTGACAATTTCTCAGAAAATTAGGAAACAACCTTCCTCAAGACCCAGTAATACCACTTTTGGGTATATATGCAAAGGATGCTCAATCGTGCCACAAGGACATGTGCTCAACTATGTTCATAGCAGCATTGTTTGTCATAGCCAGAACGTGGAAACAACCTAAATGCCCCTCGATCGAAGAATAGATAAAAAAAAAAAAAATGTGGTACATTTCCACAATGGAGTACTACACAGCAGAAAACAATAACAGCAGCTTGAATTTTGCAGGAAAATGGATAGAGCTAGAAAACATTATTTTGAGTGAGATAACCCAGACACAGAAAGACGATTACCACTCATAGGTGGTTTTTAAACATAAAGCAAAGAAAGCCAGCCTACAAACCATAATCACAGAGAACTTAGACAACAATGAGGACACTAAGAGAGACATAGATCTAATCTACGTGGGAAGTAGAAAGTAGAAAAAGACAAGATCTCCTGAGTAAATTAGGAGCCTGGGGACCTTGGGGAGGATTGAAGGGAGGAGGGAAGAGGCAGGGAGGGGAGCAGAGAAAATGTAAAGCTCAATAAATATCAATAATATATATAAACTATATTTAAAATATACACACATATATGTTTTATATATATGAAAGCAAGCGAATGATGACAGGAAGATTCAGGTGGTGCCTATCCATAATTACCTGTAGTCAGAGCAGGGAATGACTACTGGGTGCATAGAAATTCTAGTTTAGGAATAGCAGCGGTTTTGGGGGAATGCATTACATTAAAAAATTAATAGAGCCACTCATGTGCCTACACTGAGAGTATATCATGAGCCAGAAATTAAGATTAATCTGCTTAGTGTAACTGGGGTCTAAAGAAATAAGCTAAACGATGTTTCAAGAAGATATTTATCTTGAGGTTTATGTACTGTCAGGCATGCCTGGAGATACAAATGGCTCAGTGGAAGGTTGTCAAAGGTCTATTTCGGGTGAGTGGGTTGTTTGCTTGCTTGCTTTTATCATCTGTTTCACAAGATGCAAGAAAATACCCAAGGCTAGCAGCACAGAAGGCTGGGCCACATTGCCTGACTGGAAGGGAGCTCGGTTGGTTCCAGGTACAACTCAGGAGGTGGAAGCCGAAGATTGAAGAGTTGAAGTGAGCCTGAGACCCTGTTACTAAAAATCAAGGCAAAACAAACAAGACATTCTTTAAGGTGGGTGTAGTGGCTCACACCTTTAATCCCAACGTGCAGGAGGTTAAGACCAACTGATTCAAAATGAGTTCCAGGCCATCCCACATCACAGAGGAAAAGAAGTTAGCAGAAGGATGACATGAACTAACTAATGAACCCTGAAGCCCTGGACTAGTACACAATGAGCCATGCTCAGCAAAGTTCAGCTCTTCCTGTTTAGAGCTCACACCCAACAATCTCCATGAAAACCAGGAGTGCTGGAAACAAAGTTGCACACCTCTAATCCTAGCCACAGGGAGACAAGAAGCAGCAAGGTTGTCAAAAGTTCAAGGCTAGCCTGGTCTACTTGGAAAGACCTTATCTCGTTGCACTCCACCCCTCCACAGAAGCTTAAGAATTACTCTTTCCAAACACATTCTAAATTCTTCTAAATCAGGAATGTCTCCAGAGTGCTCTAGGCAGATCAATTTCACCATGCACAAACCCAACCTCAAGTTCTCAGTGGGGACGCAGACTGGGGAAACTGAGTCAAATTCTCTCTTAAATATTCTGGTTTTAAAGAAATAACTAGCCAGGAGATGATGATGCACTCGGGAGGGAGAGGCAGGAGGATCTCTGTGTGTTCAAGGCCAGGTTGATCTACAAAACGAGTTCCAGGATAGCCAGAGCTAAACAGTGAAACCCTGTTTCGAAAAACCAAAACCAAAACCAAAAAACTAGCCAGGTGGTGGTAGCACACAGCTTTATTCCCAACACTTAGGAAGTAGAGACGAGACAGGAGAATCTACAAGTTTAAGGCCAGCCTAGTCTGCAGAGTGAGTTCTAGAATGGCCAGGAGAAGAAAAAACCCAAAAACCAAAAATGAAAGAAAGAAAGAGAGAACAAATGAACTAGAAAGGAGTTTTGGACTTCACTGTGATCTTTCATGGAAGCTGGTTCACATCATTAGCATAATAGCTAACTTGTCCAATTGTTTTAATTACCGTAGACTCATATAACCATTCAAAACAAACATCCCAAATCTGTGAATCAAGTCCTTTCATAAACCAGGCATGGTGGTGTGTGCTTGCTTGCAATCCCAACATTCAGGTGGAGGCAAGAGGATTAAAAATTCAAGCCATCCTTGGCTATGTAGTGAGTTCAAGGCCAGCCTGGACTACAAGAGATAATCTGTTATAACGCATTAAAATCAAAACCGCTGCAGTCTTCATGCAGGCCTGTTCCTACTTTGCCTGCAAGTAGTTCTAAGACACTAAGCCGTTTGGTTCCTGGAGGGTTTAACAGGTAGAAATGATAATTTTAAAGGAACACAGGTTTCCAGAGATCTGCTTGATAACTCAGGAAAAAAGCCACGTGTGACCACGTAGGAGTGGAAGTAGATGAAAAAAGACAAATAATTCACTTAGATGCCCCAGAGCACATTCTTATTGCTCAGCAGAATGAGCTGAGCCCACAGGGATGAAAGCAGTGCCAGGACGAAGGCACTGGGTTATGGAAAGGAGCGTGTTCTCGGGTTGCATGCGTGCAGTGAAGAGTTTAGCTGTACCTCTTGGGGCTAGAAGGATGGCTCGGTGGTTATGAGAACTTGCTGTACAACTGGAAGGACCAGAGTTCAAATCCTAGCATCCATGTGGCAAGCTAGGGATCCTGAGTGTTCCTGTAACCCCAGCTCCAAACGGAATGGAGACAGGGAATTTTAGGGCTTACTGGGTTCCAACCAATTCAAGAAAACCTTGAGTCCTGGGCTCAGGGAGAGATTCTGTCTCAAAGGAATGGGCAGATAGTGACAGAGGAGGGCACTCAAATAAACTTTTTGGAAAAAAAAAAAAAGTATCTCCAGCTGTCCTAAAACTCATTATGTAGCCCAAGCTGGCCTTGAACTCACAGCAATCCTCCTGCCTCAGTCTCTCATTGGTGGGACTTCAAAAGTGTACCATGATGCCCAATTAAGAATTTCAAATAAAGGTGTTTTTTTTTTCTTGCCAAAATCTCTAGGATTAGCAGCAAATGGGCCTCCTAAGTAATTAAATGGATTGACCTACCCTAGAGAGTTGTCCAGGACCAGCCAAGTCAATATTGGAGAATAGCTGCCAAAAATTCTGTATAGATAAATTAGCCGAAGTGAGAGATCATTACACAAGGAGTGCCATTCGGTTCGATTTTTAAGTAAAGTTCGTGTTTAGAAGAGAGAGCTTAAAGCTTTCTGCACAACCAACCTGTTTGAAATAAATAATAGAAGGAAATCACTCTAGCTTTTTTGTGTGAGGGGCGAGGATAAAGGGTGTTTGTTATAAAAATATAACTGTTTGGTTGTGGTTGTTTTGAGACAGGGTCTCCTGTAGCCCTGATAGGCCAGGAGATGGTCAAGGCTGGATTGACCTTGAACTCCTGATTCTTCTCCTGGGAAGAGCTGTGCACCACCATCCCAGTTTAGGAAGTGCTGTGGAGTTGAACCCAGGTCCTTTGGTGTGCTGGGCCAGTGCTTTACACACTGAGCTACGGCCTCAATGTCTAACTTTTAAATGAGTTTACCAAAACACTCATCAAAACAGTTTCCAGGCTTGGCGACTCACATTGTCTGCCCACGTAGCCACCTTCTAAACATCTCTGAAAGCTGCCCTTCAGAAAGCACCTACTTTTACTCCAGTCCTAGCTCTTACATCTTATTTATCACATCAAATAAAAGGAGGGGACCACACATAAATCTCAATACCGGGTATGGGCTAGCTCCCTCTGAGCTACTGGTCAGGGAAGTCCCACAGGCCCCCCAAACAACCCAGGCTACTGTCATAGCCACTAGAACCAGGTAGGAAGACTCAAGCACTGAAGAGACAATACACTTTAGGTGCAAGACAGAGGAGCCAAGCTGTAAGTGACCTGAAAACGTCCTCTGATGACTAGCTTCCAAAGTGCCAGAAGATGCTATGTAGACACCAATGGTACCCATGCAGCCAACCCTCTACGCTGCAATACCACCCTGAAAGGTAAAACGTGTCCGGTAATGTAATCGTGGCATGAATGGCATGGGGGCAAGCAACTGCTTTCAGATTGAATTTGAGACCAGCTTCACGGGAAGGAATTCATGGCTGGTACTATATATAAGCTTGGTCAAAAGCCCATGGCTCCAGGGAGGTCCCAAGGCCCAAGAGGAACCTACTCCTGTTATTTTGCTAAACAACACTGCTTCCTAAATATTCATGCTTACACTTATAGATGAGCATTTTCCTCAGCTTTGGCCAGAAAATCTCTCTGCAGTGGTCAGCAGTTAATACAGAGATTCGTCACTAGCCAAGTGCTGAGAATAAGTGTCTATTGAGTGCTTTGCCCTAAATGGGACATCTGTAACAATCCCTGTTCATCCTTCAGTCTCAGGAAAGAGGTGGGGGAAATGTAGGAAGGAACTGGGGATGCAGAAGAGTGTGTGAAATTCTCTCTTTGGGTCATGATATGGCCGTTGCACCTATAAACTCAATATATCTATAGGTAGCTGTACAAGCTCAAGTCTATAAGCTCAGCCAGCAGACATCAGGCTCAGAGACATTAACAACAAAACCAGAGAGGATACAAGGGGGAAGGGAGGTGCGGGGAGTTTCTGAGGGAGCTGGTGGTGCAAGTAATCAGCAAGCGTTATTTACATGTATGAAGCTGCCAAAGATAATAAGTAAAGATAATAATTTTTAAAAATAGGGTTGTTTTTGTTTTGTTTTGTTTTGTTTTTTTACTGTTTTCACAGAACTGTCCTATCTCCAGAATGGGAAGCACAGCTACCATTTTGGATTTGTGCCAAGGGCAAAGTACTATAGGAGCTACAAGGTGAGCTACAGCCTCTGCCCTAAGGTACGTTCCAGGGCTAGTGGTAATCATTGTCAAATTCAACAGTAAGCACAGTGCGGGTTGGAGACATATATCTTACAGATAGAGAAGAGGGGCCTCCAACCAAGATGTGTATGGGGCCAGGTTGGAAAGAGTCACACATCCCAGCTTGGTACTGTCTACAAAACTCTTTAAGCCTCCACAAGAAGGAGGCAGCAAGCAGTGAGGAGGGAGCCACAGGAAAAAGGCTGGGTGGTCACAAGGGAAGCATGTACGTCTCTATCGCTGAAGTGATCAGCCTTGTGGTAGGTAAACCAGGAGTGGGAAGTGTGCAGGTGACAAATACAGTGTGAGTCCAGGCCATCACCAGGCGGCATCTAGAGAAGTCAGATTCACAGACGAAGTAGACAGGGGTTGGCAATATGGCAAAGCAGGTAAAGGTACTTACTGCCAAGCCTGATGACCTGAGTTTAATCCCCAGAGCCCGCATGGTGGAAGAAGAGAATGACTGCTACACTCCACTCCTGTGGCATGAGCATTCCCACATATATACACAGATGAATATAATAAATACACAGATAAGTTTAAAGGCAAGGAAGGAAGGAGGGAAGGGAGGAAAGGAAAAAAGAAAGGAAGGTATGAAGATTGAAGACAGGGGCGGGTGCTGCCAGGGCCAAGAAGGCAGGGGATAGTTTGGTTTGTTTGTTTTTGTTTGTGGTTTGTTTGGAATTAGGAACACATTCTGCAAGAGGTCAGCAATGAAAGCTACACTGTCTAATGATGCCTGCCTCTGATGTCTGCGAAGAGCACACACAGAAGTAGCTAAAAAGGAAAAGTTCAAACTATGGGCATTTCAGCGTCATTTTTAAAACTCTGAAATCAACTATTATGAACAGATAAAAAGGAAGAAGAGAGAAATGAAGAAGGGAGGAGGGAGGCTGTCGGGAGAGGGACATGCAGTCATGTGACCTCTACCAGGCCACCAGTGGCTCTCAGACTTGTGTTAGCTGTAGCTTTCTACAAACACAGATGATAAACTGAACGCTGCTACCCTCCCCCAAGTTCTTGTGTTGGAATCTCATCCCCAAGCTGACTGTATCTGGAGGCATAGCTTTGGGAGGTGCTTAGGTCGTGAGGATGTGTGCTGGTTATTTTTGTCAACTTGACATAAACGAGTAACCAGAGAAGATGAAAACATGGAACCTCAACTGAGGAACTCTCTCCATCAAACTAACCTAAAGGCAAGTCTGTGGGACATTTTCTTGATTAATGATTGATATGAGAAAGCCACACCACCTCTGCCAGTGCCATCCCTGGGCAGGTCCTGAGTTATATAAGAAAACTGGCTGAATGGAGCCATAGGGAGTAAGCCAGTAAGCAGTGTTCCTCCCTGACCTCTGCTTCGCTTCCTGACTTGAGTTCCTTCCTTGGTTTCCCTGCATAACTGATGAAAATAACAATGAAATAAAACCCTTTCCTCCCCAGTTTGCTTTTGAGCGCAGTGTTTTTCACAATAGATAAAGTAACTGGGACAGGGTTCATCTTTATGACTGGGATTGGCACACAGAAGAGAGTGCTCTCTAACCCCTTCTGCCGTGAGAAGATGGCTATCCATGCGGCAGTAAATATGCTTACACCAGATACCAAGTCTGCAAGAGCCTCAACCTCAGACACCCCACTCTCCAGCGACAAGAAATGAATTTCTGCCTTCTCCAAGTCACCCAGCCTGGACAACTGCTATTAATAATCTGGACGTCTTGCATAAAATCCCAGTTATACGAAACAGCAATAGCAATGTGTCTGTGGATGCCAGAGACCAGCTGAGAAACTCACCAGGTCCCATTCTTCACTTGCTCCCCAGGGTAACCTCTGGGGAACCTCCAGGAACTCCCAAGATACATCTTAGTTCGTATACCATCAGTGCAGGTGAAGGGCGGCATCCTACAGCCTCGGCTTTCAGATATGATGTGATGAAGCTTCCAAACTAGTAAAGCAGGTTCACTTTGGAATCAACCATAACTATCTCTCTCTGCTGCTCGCCAGCTATGTGACCCAAGCAAGTTACTCATCCGATCTGTCAAATGAGAAACCAAACTGTGTAGGTGTGTCACAGGACTGATGAAATGCAAGCATGGTATTCTCGCTTGATGACAGCTGTTGCTACCCTTTTGTTTTATCTGACACCTCTCTGACTGTGTGAAGCCCTGGATGGAAGCCACGAGAATCTGGATGAGAGATGGTAAAGGTTTACTCTGAAGTCAGGACTGTAAGGGCTGAAGGGGAGATGGGCTCTAGGAATAGTCTAGAAATGATATAAAGATGAGGAACAAAGCCGGGCGGTGGTGGCTCACGCCTTTAATCCCAGCACTCGGGAGGCAGAGGCAGGGGGATCTCTGTGAGTTCGAGACCAGCCTGGTCTACAAGAGCTAGTTCCAGGACGGGCTC
This sequence comes from Dicrostonyx torquatus, assembly GCA_028555095.1. Lineage (NCBI taxonomy): Eukaryota > Metazoa > Chordata > Mammalia > Rodentia > Cricetidae > Dicrostonyx > Dicrostonyx torquatus. The sequence continues at coordinate 14,352,529 of JAQHUG010000003.1, read as the reverse complement.
CAAAGCCACAGAGAAACCCTGTCTCGAAAAACCAAAA
>JAQHUG010000003.1:14316995-14331737 GCA_028555095.1 Dicrostonyx torquatus | reverse complement strand
AGAATAAGTCTCCATGTATTTATTTGGGATCTGGATGGTCAGCCCCCAAAAGACGAATAAAACCAACTATATAAATCTGCTCAGATGGCTGAACTCACAGCCTCAACCAGAGCGTGCCATTTAGTAGGAAACAGAAGAGCCAGAATGTATACAGCATTCACCATGTATGTGGAGTGGTATGTGACTTCAGCAGTCTGTGATGGCAAAGGTGGATTTATGACTTCCTTCGGCCAATGTATTTGAAACACTCACCAAATCTCCGAATCACTGGATGCGATCCATCTGGTCAGTGGCTCCTGGATTGAGGTGTGTTCAGCTCAGATGAGAAAAGTTTATTAAAACTTTTTTCAGTTTTGTAAACTGAATGGCATTCATTGTAGGTTTCTTTTTCTTTCTTTGGAGAAAGATGAGTCCATGTGTTTTCTCAGACATCCATATTGTTATTTTACCTCCCCCCTTCTGTTTTTACCTTCCTCCCTCTTCTCCTCCAAGGAGCCCCCTTCCCCATCAGATAAGTTGTATCCGACCATTCCCCTTTACCATCTTCACACCTTCCTCTGTATTTACCTCCCTCTCCTTCCCCAGGGAGCCCCACCTCTTCCCATTTCCCTAACCAGGTCCTTGTAACCTGTTATTTTCCCTCTCTGTTACTCCCACACCCCTATCCTGGCCATGGTCCCATTTTACTTTCCTGGTTTCTGTAGTTTCTGCGGGCTCACATCTGAAGATTTGGAGCCAGGAGCCTCCAATAAGAGAGAACAAGCCACGTTTGATTTATGGTCTGGGTTACCTCATTCAATATGATCTTTTCTAGTTCCGTCCAATCACCTGCAAGGTTGACGATTTTGTTTTTCTTTACTACTAAATAGTATTCCACTGTGTATATGGACCACATTCTCATTACCCACCGTTGGTTGTAGGACAGTTAGGGTGTTGCCATTTCCTAGCTACTGTTAGTAGAGCAGCAACGAACATGGCCGAGCAAGCGTTTGTGGAGTAGGATGTGGAATCCTTTTGCGCATGTGCCCAGGAGTGTACATCTGGGTCGTATGGTAGATTCATTTTTAGCTTTTTGAGGATTCTTCATACTGATTTCCATAGTGGTTGCACCAGTTTGCAATCTCACCAACAGTGACTGATGGTTCTCTTTCCCGATCTCAATAGTCTTCATTATGCCTGTTTGCTTCTAACCCTCCCATCTTACCAGAACAAAATGTTCATGCTTTGAAAAATACGATTCTTCACTACCTCCAAGAGAGAATTCAGTATAATTTGGATAAAGAAAGTTTCCAGGTTTTGAACTCATGGAGTTCTAATTTAAATCTGCCTAAAGGAATTTCCTTTGTGGGTTATCTCTACTTTAGGGCCACAACCCCTATCTCCAAAGAGATAAAAAGTTTTCCCACTAAGAAAGAGGGAAGAAATCTATCTGGGTCCAACCAATCAGAATGCTGTGTTGCTGCTGATATTGATGATGTTAATGCACAACAGATTCCCGGATATAGTGGTCAATCTATTACAGATGCCTATGTTTCCTACTGCAGCATAGCCTGCCCTACTGAGCATTTGCCCTGGATGTACAGCTGGATGAACCACGATATCTATCAACCACCAAATCTCCAACTCATGGAGCAACATGGTGAACTCAATCAAATGCCAGATAATGTAAATACTACTGTCGGAACAACATGTGGGAAGTCTCATGCACACCCAGGAATAACCTCTACATCATTGATTCTTATATGGAATTTTCAGAGATTTGGGGGTGTCTCTTTTTATCCAAATTGTGCAAAAGGTATCAGTCACCAGTGGCAATGGTACTCATGATTTATTAATCAAGAGGCCAGCCCCACACACCAACTGTGATACTTGGCCAGCAGTGGGAGCTGTGAGCAAGAATTCCTGGGAATGAGCTGCATCTGCAGAGGCTCATGGACAGTGTGGAGAGGGTAGAATGCTTCAGCTCCACAGCCTAATTACAATTTATCTTGGGCTAGCTTTAGCCCCTAAGTAGCCATTTCTTCCTTGCCCATCCCTGTGTCAAACTTGTGTTAGTCATCCTGTGACTAACAGATAAAAATCCTCTGGAACGTATGGACAGACCCCTTGGTGACCACCAACCAAAGGGTTAAGTGTGCTGTACAACTGCATCTAAGGCCTACGGCAGTTTTCTATGCTTTGCTGTAACCCACCTACCAGATGTACCCACCAATTATTAGGAAAGTGTCTTGATGCATGGCTTTCTTTGTTTATGAAATCGCTATCCTATTAGAACACTGTGTTTGGGGAGACATAAGTCTGTGTTCCCAGGCCACTCGTCGCTCATATTTGGATCCAGAATAAACCATTTCTTCCATTTTTTTGAGGTGGGAGCTGCTTTTCTCATCGGCAGTCCCAGCCCAAATTTCTGTTAGCAATCCCAATAAAAACTCATTAGTTCACAAAGCTAGACTTTGGTCTGTTGGGTGTTCCCTTTATAGACTGAGCAGATGTGTGTGTTGCCCATCCCCAAGGACAGCCTTGAGATTGTGATGTTCTTGCCTTAGCCAAAAACAAAACTGAAAGCTACCTATGTTCAGCCAACTGAATTTGAGCAAAGGTGCTAAGGATATATATGGAAGTCAGTCATGGTTGTCATGTCTGCAGTTCCAGTGCTCAGGGTGCAGAGTCAGGAGGATCTCAGCAAGCATGAAGTCAGCCTAGTCTACATAGTGAGTTCCATAACAGCACGGTCTGCAGAGACCACATTGAAGGACACAACAGTGAAAGAACATGCAGGGCAGTCTTTGAGAAATAGTTCAGAAAGGTCGGTTATTCACTGGGTAGAGAATGAAATTTATTTATTTTGCCTTTTGAGACAGGGTTTCTCTGTAGCTTTGTAGCCTGTCTTGGAACTAGCTGTTGTAGACCAGGCTGAACTTGAACTCACCAAGATCCGCTTGCCTCTGCCTCCCGAGTACTGGGATTAAAGGCGTGTGCCACCACCACCCGGCTGGAGCATGAAATTAGACACCTCTCACTGGGTACAAAAATAAACTCAAAAATACCTTAAAGATTTTAAGCATAAAACCTGAAAATAAGAAAATTCTAGGAAAATGCATAATAGGAAAAGTACTTCAGGATAATGGAATAGGAAGGATTTTAGGAAGGCCCCTAAAGCAAAAGAAATAGGAAAAAATAGACAAATAGAAACACAGCAAACTAAAAATTTCCTGCCAAAAACACAAGAGGGAGTCGACAGGATCCAGTGACAGCGCACAAGATGGAAGAGACTGTCTGCAAAGCGTACATGCGACAATCCAGATGACATAATGCATTCACAAAGCTCAGAAGCCAAGAAACTGAGTAATTCCATTTAAAGTTGGCAGTGGATCTAAGCAGGCATTTGCAAGAGGGTTCGTTCAAACAGGAACAAGTGTGTGAGAAATAACCAATATTGCTAATCATCAGGGAAAAGCAAATAAAAACCCCAGTGAGATTCCCTCTCATCGTGGTAAGCATAGCTACTATTGAAAAATCTAGAGACAACCACTGCCAGTGGGGGCTGAAGACAAGGGACTTCCCTCATACCCCTCATGGGAATAAAAAAACACAACCATTATGGAAAATACCAGAGAGATTCCCCAAAGTTAAGGAGGACTATTAGATGATCCAGTGACCCTACTATAGGACATATTCAGAAGAAAAACAATCAGAATCTCAAACAGACATTCATACCTCCATGTTACTATAGCGCAGCTCATAACAGCCAGGAAATGGAAGCAATCTACATGCCCATCAACTGACGGATGGATACAAAGAGGAAATGGGGTGCATAGACCCAATCAGATTCTAGCACTAGGAAAAAAAAATGAAGTCCTGCTATTTGCAGCAATAGGTATGGACCTGGAGGCAATTTTTTTTTTTTTCGAAACAGGGTTTCTCTGTGGCTTTGGAGCCTGCGCTGGAACTAGCTCTTGTAGACCAGGCTGGTCTCGAACTGACAAAGATCCGCCTGCCTCTGCCTCCCAAGTGCTGGGATTAAAGGCGTGCGCCATCACCACCCGGCTTGGAGGCAATTATGTGAAATAAGTCAGGCACAGAATGATGGGTCCCACATAGCCTCACTTAGCTCTGAAGTCAAGAGTTGACCTCCAGAAGTTGAGAATGGTATAGGTTTCCAAAGATGGGGTAAAGTCGTGATGAGAGAGGAGTGGGGATAGGTTCTAAATGTGTATAAAATTATAATTTGGCAAGACCAAGGAATCCTAATGTGCTTTTACACGAGTCACTAAAACAAGAACAACTTCACACGAGTCTAAAAGTTACAAGAGTGCTAGGAACTTAGCACAAAAGAAGGGTGCTTGCCTGAAATGTTGGAGCCATTATGTCTAACCTCGAGCGCTACAAAACCAGTCACGATAAACATGAGTAAACAAAGCTAGAAGGGTACTTTGAAAGTTTCACCATAAATAAATGACAATTGTTTGAGGAAATCAGTGTTTCACCTGATTTAAACATTGTGCAGTATATGTTAGTCACGTCTCATTTCTGTGACACATACCTGACAGAGGCAGCTACAGGAAGGAATTGCCTTGGCTCATGGTCTAAGATGAGATGCAGTTCATCCTGGTAAAAAGAACATGGCTGTGGGAGCATGAAGTGGATGGTCACGTGTCCACAGTCAGGAAGCAGAGGGAGGTAAATGCTGGAATTCAGTCATTTCCTTCTTCCCCCACTTTTTTTTATTAAGTTCAAGGCTCCAGCCAAGTTAGGTCTTCCCTCAGTTACACCTTTCTGGGAACCCATTCAGAAGTGTGTCTCCTGGGCAACTCCAAATTCAATCAAGTTGGCAAGAAGACAAACCCTCACGGTCTACATCAAAACATCACATGGGATCCCATTAATATGCTTGATAATTATGTTTTGTATCAGTTAATAAATGAATAACATATTAAAAGCAAAAACCAATTAGACTTATAATCTTGGACCAAAGTGTTATATAATGTATTTTTCATAAATTTAATGAGAACTTTCTAAATATAATCTATCAAAATCTATATTAAAGGCCTCATTAAAACTCAAAGCCTGATTTTGAAGAGTTTTATTTGTAATATCCAATAAAATGCATTTATTGAAAGTACCACTGAATCTTCCAGAAACAGACAGCCCTTTCATCCCAGCTAGGCTTCCTCATCTTCTCCTCCAGGATCTAAGAATCTCCGTCAGTGCCACAACAATGCTAAGCTGTCTTTGATTTGAAGGGTAGCAAAAAGTCAGAATTATCTATCATTCCAAAGAGTGGATCAATAGTGCTCTATGCTTGGATGGCCACTCTGGAGAGCTCACATCCTTACAATTAGCTTAGCATAAAATAATCAAAAAATCAATCAGCCCAATATCAGTTCAGTGTAAACCAAGTGCAGACTACAGTTCCAGTGTGATCTGTGATGTTCTAGTGATGAATTCAAGGCACTTTTACCCAACATGCTTCCCTGCACCAACGTTTTTAGATCATCTGCTATGCTGAGACATAGGGACAAAACAGTAAAACATTTTGATTTACCCTCAAACTATTTACAGGTTTTTTTGGGTTTCAAGACAGGGTTTCTCTGTAGCTTTGGTGCCTGTCCTAGAACTAGCTCTTGTAGACCAGGCTGGCCTCAAACTCATAGAGATCCGCCTGCCTTTGCCTCCCGAGTGCTGGGATTAAAGGTGTGTGCCGCCACCACCTGGCTTCAGTTTAATACATAAATAGACTTGTATGCAAGACCAAATGATCTTACCATTTAAAGAGGAAAGACACTAGAAGATAGATTTTCCCCTCATTATTCATGACTTCCACTCAGCCCCACTTCACCCTTTCTTGCCCATCCACAGTCCTAAAAGACTTCTCTTCACCTCTCTCCCAGATGTGGTCTGAACATCTCTTCCTAAGGCCAGAAAACTCCTGAAATAAACAGTGAAGAAATGAGAAAAAGACAACTTTCCAGGAGGTGGTGGCGCACGTTCTTGGGAGGCAGAGGCAGATGGATCTCAGTGAGACTGAGGCCAACCTGGTCTACAAAGTGAGTTCCAGGACAGTCAAGACTGTTACAAAGAGAGACTTGTTTGAAAAAAACAAAAGAAGAAGAAGAAGGGGAAGAGGAAAAGGAAGTGGAGAAGAAGAAGAAAACTGGCATAGACAGAATAGTCATCAAAAAATGAGTTTAATGATGCACACATATGAAAATGTTATGATGAGCTGGGCAGTGCTGGTGCAGGCCTTTCATCCCAGCACTCAGGAGGCAGAGGCAGGAGGATCTCTGTGAGTCTGAGGCCAGCCTGGTCTACAAGAGCTAGTTCCAGGACAGCCAAGGCTACATAGAGGAACCCCGTCTCAAAAAACTAGAAAAAAAATGCCATGAGGAAGCGTAACACCTTGCTTGTATAACCTAAAAACCTAATAAAACATCTTTTAAAGACAGAAAATCACCTGAAGAGGTTTTTAATTTTATGTTCATCCACTGATTCTCCTTATTGTCTAACCCAATGGTCTTAAATATCAGCCATGGACTGGCAATTCCAGAGTTTTTTCCAGTTTATTCTATTACCAGTTTTAAAACAATATCAAGAAATTTGTTTTATCCAAAACATTGCTTTGGGGTGTGACTTCTCTGTTCACAACAAGAAGAATATGGGGCCATTGTAATAAAAAGGCACACACAGCACCGTGTCCTCTCTGTGAGTAGATCTTCTGCATGGGAAAAGCAAACAAACAAATCAAAACAACAACAGCAAAACATTGCTTTACATTTTGTTCTTATGAAGTATTCCATTATTCTTGATTAATTGATGTTATCATGCAACTTACATGGGTAATTTAAAAGTATTTCTGTAACAGGTCCCCACAAAACTGACACCCTGTTGGAAGTGCCAAGGCACCAATCTGACCTAAGAGCCCAGCTTGCAGACCCCCAAAACCGGCTAAAACAAGAAACAAAGACCTAGTCCACTTCCTGCGAAAGTTCCTAAATGTACTAACCTTGATTTTTGGCTTCTGTAACCCTGCTTATTGTTAACTGTTCTTGCTCATTGAAGTGTGTCAGTCAAGATATAGCTTTTGTGCCTAAAAGCCAAGAACAGTAAGGTTTGGGTCTACCCAATTTGGGTAAGTTCCCCAGGTATCCCGCAGACTGATGAATGAGCACTTTCTATTAGTTTTGAGTTCACGTGTTCTCTAAAGGATTTATTGCACAATAATTTCTTATTTTTACTTTATGTGTATGGGTGTTTTGCCTTCATGAGTCTATGCACTGTGTGCATGCAATGCCTGCAGAGGCCAAAAGATGGCAACAGATACTCCTGAAATGAAGTTACATATAGTTGTTAGCCACCATGTGATGCTAGAAAGTGACTCCTAGTTCTTCTGGAAGAGCTCTTATCCACTGAGCCATCTCTCCAGCCCTATGTGGATAATTTTACAGGATACCTAATATCTCTCGTCTACCATATGTTTTATTCTGGCCAGATACTCGGGGGCTGGAAATGGCCCTAGTGATTAAGAACACAGACTGCTCCTGCAGAAGATCCAATTTTGGGACCCAGCACCCATGTTATGTCAGCTCACAAATGCATAAAACTCAAATTTCATGGGACAGGATGCCCTCTTGTGGCCTTTGCTGATACACATACATAGACATAATTAGAAATATATTTTAAAAATGTATTTCACCAGATACATAGTTTTTTTTAACCATATACCAACACTAAATAAAGCAGCGACCAAACAGATATCCTCTGAACTACTATTTTCTCCTTTCAGACATTGCTCTAGGGGCTGGAGAGATGGCTCAGTGGTTGCAAGCAATTGCTGCTCTTGCAGAGGAGCAGAATTTGGTTCCTAGCACTCACATGATATCTTAAAACCATCCATAACTCTGGTTTCCAGAGATCCTATACCCTCTTCTGGCCTCCAAGGGCACCAGGAAAACATGCAGTGCACTTACATACATGCAGGAGAAATGCTCATACACATAAAAATTAATTTTTTTTTTTTTTGGTTTTTCGAGACAGGGTTTCTCTGCAGCTTTGGAGCCTGTCCTGGAACTAGCTCTTGTAGACCAGGCTGGTCTCGAACTCACAGAGATCCACCTGCCTCTGCCTCCCGAGTGCTGGGATTAAAGGCGTGCGCCACCACCGCCCGGCTATAAAAATTAATTTAAAAATTTACTATGGCAGCCAAGCAGTGGTGGAGCACACCTTTAATCCCAGCACTTGGGAAGCAGAGGCAGGTGGATTTCTGTGAGTTCAAGGCCAGCCTGATCTACAAAGTGAGTTCCAGGACAAGCCAGGACTGTTTCACAGAGAAACCCTGTTTCAAAAACAAAACAAGACAAAAAACAATTTACTTTGGCTATTACTTAAGTATTTACATACAATGTTTACCCCTTTTGAGCTTCTGATAAGTACAAGCGATAATTCTGTTTCTGAGGCATTTCCTTGTGTGGCAGTTTGAATGTCCCCAGTTGGTAAGGATTAGAAAGTGTGACCTTGTCAGAGGAGGTGTGTCACTGGGGATGGGCTTTGAGGTTTCAAAAGACTCACACCATTTCCAGTGTCCCCCTCTGCCTTCTGCTTGCAGATCAAGATGTGAGTTCCCAGCTGTTCTTTCCTCCATGCCTTTGTTCCGCCATTATGAACTCCAAGCCTTCTGAAGCCATAAGCCCATTAGGCCTAAATGGTCTCTTTTATAAGTTGCCTTGGCCATGGTGTGTGTTATCACAGCAATAGAAAAGTGCCTAATAGACCTGGTATACTATGAGTGCACAGAAAAGAGATGATAAACATTTAGGCTATGACGGTTCCTTTTTAGTACCTATGTATAATTAAAGAAAGTACAGAAAGTCAGTGCTATGCTCACATGTGAAGTCTTTTTTAGAAAATAAAATTTTTTTGAGGAGAAGAAAACTTTTATTGTACAAGGGTCGAAATGATGGCAAAGTATAGATGTAGCAGGCAATCACTGCCCTGATTAGCATCGTATGCCCATTCCGATGGCCATGAATGTACCAAAGGTGCCGCCACTCGCATCATGGTTTTCCCAATGCTGTCCATCAGTTCCCGACCCCACATTCTGAACCTGAGACAGGAGAAGGTGCTGAACAGCGTCCCGGCCGCCATGCCCACAGTGCAACCCATGGCAAAGCCTATCTTCAACGGTCGAAGCAGCTGGGCTGGGACTGCCTGTAGGGACCCATGGCCACCGGCATCTCGTTCGCGGCTGCATTTGCTCGGCTTTATGTCTCATACCGAAAGCTAAGCAGAAATAAAATTATTTTTTAAAGTGCAAATGAGAGCAAACAGCTTGCATACAGGTAGTGCATAATATTTAATATAAATCTAGACCACTAAGAACAACTGCTGACAGTGTCTTCTGGGCATTAACCAATACCGCCAATTTTTTTAGATGCATTCTTTCCTCCCAAGTAGTCAAAGATGCAACAGACATTATTTTAACTTCTCAAAGACTTCAGAAATAGATTAGTCCACTGCCATTTGTTTTTCACAAATTCAAAGAACAAAGAATTACCGTTACCTGTTTGTTGCCAATTAAGAACCAGTCGTGGGGCTAGAAGGATGACTCGGAGGGTTAGAGCACTTGCTAGACAAACACAAGGACCAGAATTCAGATCCCAGCACCCTCAAAGTAAGCCATGTGTGGGCCCAGGCCAGAGCATAACTCCAGCAAGGTGGGGGGAGGGCAGTGACAGGAGGATTGCTGGGACTTTCTGGCTATCAGCCCAGACAAAAGAAACCACAGAAAAAAGCCCAGTTGCCCATGGAAGGACCCCCAAGTCTAATCCTCTCCTCTGGGTTGTGCTGTTGGCCATAGAAGAGCGGGGGCTTATAGGCCCCTGTAATGAATAGAGAGAGATTGACAGAGGCATGGTCCAATCCTTTACCTCTTCTTCCCCTGCTAAAGGAATTCTTCTAGACCTGTATGGTGCTGTAACAGGAGATTCTGGCTCAATAAATTGCTGTTGGAGGTGGCATCTGCTGTGCGGTTTCCAGTGCATGGTGGCATTGCACGGAAAAACCCTCCAAGGCCAGTGGGCTGCCTGGTCTGGAAGACTGAACTGTAAGCTCACTGAACTGAGCAATGCTGAAGTTGAGGAGACCTCTACGGCAAGACGGAAAAGGTTCTTGCCTTCATTTCATTCACGTGCTGTGATAAAATGCAGTGAATTCATGTCCAGAAGCCAAGAACCCAGGGACTGGTAGCATCCACTTTTAGGTCCAGGTCTTCCCATACCAATAAAGCAGTCAAGACAATCCCTTATTGAGAGACAGCCCTTCCCTCATTAAGTCTCCTCTCAGGTGATTCTAGAATATGTCCTTGACAGCTGGAATTAAGCATTGACATAATATTGAAAGAGTTGCATTTGTAGGTACAACACATGCAGGGTTGTGAGGGCCTGCACCTTTGGCAGTTATGTGTGAAGAGGGATTCTGAAGAGACATGTTACAGAGGGAAGGTTGGTCATGGATGAGACAGTTCCTCCTCCGTCATTCTGATAAGACTTTTGAGTGATATCAAAGGTACCAAAGCCAAAGTCATCCTCTGATTGTTAAGAAATGTGGTCAGACTTTGGACAACATAATCTTTAAGAAATAACTACTGTGCTTTGCCTTGCCTATAGATGCCATAAATGTTCTGCCATCTTACACCACACCGTTGACAGACCGTAAGGCTCTAAGTGCATCTTCTGACGGGATCCAGGCTCCACAAGCACTGGCACTGGCCCCGGAGAGCCCCACAGGAAGTGCTATTGTGGATGATGACTTTACAGGCTTTACCAAACGTCCCTCAAGGATTTTGGCCATTTGAAAACCTCCAGTTCACTCAGTACAAAAACAGACAAACAACAGAGAAAGATTTCTTGGACCAGGGCTGGAGAGATGGCTCAGCGGTTAAGAGCACTGACCGCTCTTCCAGAGGACCCGGGTTCAACTCCCAGCACCCACATGGCAGCTCACACCTGTCTGTAACTCCAGTTCCAGGGCAATCCAACACCCTCACACAGACATACACACAGGCAAAACATCAATAAACATAGAAAAGAAAAAAAAAAAAAAGAGAGAGACCATGATGTGTTGTTGTGGACTAGATGGAGGGTTTAAAAAAAAAAAAAAAAAAAAAAGATTTCTTGGACCACTCATTAGCCAAGTGTGAACCATGTTCTGCATTCTCTCATTTTGTCTGTTTTTTTTTTTCTTGTTCTTTATCCTCAGTGTGAATTTAGTGCCAACAAAATAGGTACAACAGGAAAAGTTGCCACTATGCAAGGAGGACATTCCCCTGGGCCAGCCTTTGCGTTGGGACTGAAGTAAACAGCAGAACTAGTTTATAATGACTAAGAGAGAAGGATATTCAGCACTGAGATTTAAAAAGCGGAACTTTGAAGACAGTCTGAGGGCAGCATTCCATTATGGCGGGGAAGGTGTGACAGCAGGAACAGGAGACTGGCCGGCCATAACACATCCATAATCAAGAAGCAGGGGGAGAGAAATCTCAAGTTTGTTCTACAGGATAGGCTTCCTCTGAGCTGTAGCTTCTCTGAATGTCCTCCAGGAAAGTGTGTTGTTGAGGAATATTATTTTAAGATGGGTTACATTCATTTATGCAGTGGAATATTTGTTTAATGATGCAAAGATGTGTTGCATTCTTTTCTGTTGCATTTGTTTAACTATGCAAAGCTGTGTTACTTTGCCTGTCTAAAACACCTGATTGATCTAATAAATGGCTAATAGCTATACAGGAGGAAGGATAGGTAGGGCTGGCAGGCAGAGAGAATAAATAGGAGGAAAGGGAGGAACAAGAAAAAGAGAAGGAGAGGAGGGCATCAGAGGCAGCCACCCAGCTACACAACCAGCAATGGAGTAAGAAGGAAAGAAGAGTATATAAAATAGAGAAAGACAAAAGCACAGAGGCAGAAGATAGATGGGATAATTTAAAAAAAAAACTGGCTGGAAACAAGCCTAGCTAAGGTCAGATATTTGTAAGAAATAATAAGCCTCTGTGTGTGCATTTATTTGGGAGCTGGTTGGCGAGCACCCAATAAACAAAGAGTTAAGCATAAAAAGTAACCAACTAGCCGGGTGGTGGTGGTGGCAGACGTCTTTAATCCCAACACTTGGGAGGCAGAGGCAGGTGAATCTCTGTGAGTTCGAGGTCAGCCTGATCTACAAGAACTAGTTTCAGGACAACTAGAACTGTTACACAGAGAAACCCTGTCTTGAAAAACAAAACAAGCAAACAAAAAACCCAACGTGTGTGTGTGTGTGTTGTGTTGTGTGTGTTTGAGAGAGAGAGAGAACAGAGAGCACCGAAACTAGAAGAAGGGATAAGGTAAATGTCCCTCCAGTAGTTTTAAACTTCAGTTTCCAGATTCATGAAAAAATAAAAAGTAAACATCTGTGTTGTAAGTCAATTTGTGAAACACGGCTATAGCAGACCTGGAAATGACTATATTATAAACTGAAGAAGGCATGAAAGAAATGTCTGAGGTACTAGAAGTGACTTGTGTCCTGTCCACTAGCTCCATGCTACGTCCAATTCTAAAAACTGAAAGGAAAATAAAAATGTAGTAATAAAATATAACTCGGGAGAGATACAAGAGACAATCACTTTTAGGGCTCGTCTTAATTTTAGAGCTCTTGCTCCATATATGAATCTTGTACTTTTCTAAACGTTTATAAAATACCCACAGCAGGAGAAGAGGAAGAGGAGCAGGAGGGAAAGTGGGAGTCGTACAAAACAGTAGGGGAAATCTAACGTTTAGCGCTCTGGCCTTTGGAAAGAGGGAATGCTCGCTAGGAGAACTGAGAGGGAAAGTGGGCGCTAAGCAGGATATTAGCACACAAGTGGACCACAGCAGCCCCGTCCACAGAGGAATCTGTATCCCCAGTAACCGGGATCTCGATGGCCATGAAATACAGTGTCTCTCTCACTTTTCTTCTGTGGGCTTTTTCTTCATTTTCTTAGAAAAGGTCTCACTCTGCAGCCCACGCTGCTCTCAGCGCCACAGCAATCCTCCTGCCTCAGCCTCCTGTGTGTTAAAGATTTAACTTTCTGGGCTATTTTTTTTTTTACCAGCCTCAGAATTGTATCTTGGTCCCAGTGTTCATTAGCAATGCATCATCTTAGAGTGGCCGTTCCTGAGGGATGCTATCCACTCTGAGAGATAATGAATGTATTTTTAGTTTTCCTCTCAGGGCCAACAAATTCTGGGAATGCCTTAATGTAGCTTTCTTTGCTAAACTCCTCCTCACTTAGGAATATGTTCAATAGCACCTATTCAAAATATCAAAGAGGGAAAAGGCAAAACGGAAAATGCATAAGGAAGCTAGTCTCGATTGCCTGGAGTTGTTGCATATTTGAAAGCTGCAGTGGACTTTATTACATCACTATGCAAATACAAAAGTGCTTTGAAAATTTTCCAAACACAAGCGGAAAAAAAAAAAGATCTTTGAAGGTTTGGATGTAATGGAGCATCATCGCCAAGTGCGGCTGTTAGTAGAGAAGCACTTGAAGCATCTGGGCATGCAGCACCGAGTGGACATAAAGATGGTCTTTTAAGCTACAGACTTGAACGTATTGAACTACTGACAGTTTTGAAAAGTATTAGAGAAACTAGAGCGGCACAAAGAACTCAGAAGACAAACGCAGCGTCATCGTAACACAGCGTCATCCTCGCGCAGGGTCGTCAGCCTGGCGCAGCGTCAGCCTCGCTCAGCGTCGTCCTGTATCAGTCACGTGCGAAGCATCCTTTAATGTTCCTTACAATTATCCTCATCAGCTCAGACCACTTGTCAGCAAAAATTAAATGGCAGGGCTATTGTGATCTTAGCGCCCGCCTTTAACAAACACTCTTCAAGACATTTACTAATGCACTGCTGTGTGTTGTTATAAATAATTAAAACGAAATAAATTCAGTATCGTTAAATAATTTAAACACCTGTCGAAATAAATCGGCTAAGAATATTCTGAGGTTTAATGTATTTTATTTTCAGACTTTGATCTACTAGTTTTCTTCTTAGATCAGAAAAAAAGTTAAACTTTGAATTCACATGTAGTAGATATCGTCATCTTTGCTACTCCGTCCATGAAAACACATTGCGAGCAGTGAGATGACTCAGGAGATGAAGGCACCTCGTGCCAAGCCTGGGGACCCTAGTTCAATCTCTGGGACCCACGTGGTGGAAGCAGAGAACTGACTCCCCCAACAAGTTGTTCTCCGGCTTTGACAAGTATGTTGTGACATGTGAGTGCATGAGCATGCAGAGAGAGAGAGATTGGAAAGCAAATTTAAATCAACAAATAAGAACTTAAAGGCCATTTAAGAGGTGCTGGAGAGATGGTTCAGTGGTTAAGAGAGTGGGTTGCTTTTCCAGGGGATCTGGGTTCAATTCCCAGCACCCATGTGGTGGCTCACAATCATCTATAACATCAGTTCTAAGGGAACCAGGGATCCATCACTGTCTTCTGGGCTCCACAGACACCAGGTATGCACATGATGCATAAGCATACATGTGGGGAAAACACTCATATAAAGTGAAAATAAATCTTTGTTTGTTTTTGTTTTTTTCAAGACAGGGTTTCTCTGTAGCTTTGGAGCCTGTCCTGAAACTTGCTCTTGTAGACCAGGTTGGCCTCGAACTCACAGAGATCCTCCTGCCTCTGCCTCCTGAGTGCTGGGATTAAAGGCATGTGCCACCACC
>JAQHUG010000003.1:14281922-14296320 GCA_028555095.1 Dicrostonyx torquatus | reverse complement strand
GGGTGCAGGCGACCAGCGGCGGCTGGGGAACATACAACCCGCACCTCTCCTCTCCCCTCATTTACAACACCAGGGGATCTGACACCTTTTCTGACCTCTGTGAGCACCTGGAATGTACATGGGGCCATACATAAATGAAGGCAAGGCAGTCATACACATAAAATTAAATAAATCTAAAATATATACCATAGGACAAACAGCATGTATTCTATCAATTATCATCTTCTGGCTAGGTTGTAGATGAAATCACACATAGCCTATCTCCAGCACTCCAGCACACACAATACACTCATCACCCTCAGCTCCACCCACATTGGTGTTAGAGGTATATGCATGCTGTCATACCCATCTGAAAGTCCAAACTCAGGTCCTTATTCAAGAAACAAGCACTTACCCACTGAGCCATCTCACTGGCTTCACCACAACTGTCTTTGAAGTCATGTCCCCTGGTGACCTAAAGACCTTCTATCACCTCCTAGCAGTGCCAAGCTAGGGACCAAAACTTTAATATATGGAGTTCTGAGGTTCATCAAAGGTCAAATTATAGCATGTATGAACACCTACCTGTTCTGGACCAAACCAACTAAATTATTTCTATAGAGAAATCGAAATCAGTCTGTGTCAAGACGCTTATCAGTACAGCAGCACCTAATGCTTTTCAGATGCCAGCAGCATTCCTACAGGTGGATTCTGCTGGAAGAATAAGGAGCAGCAATAAAAGAGGAAGAGGAAGAAAAGATAAACTTCTTTATCTTTTCTCTTTGGTATAAGCATATTCATCTTTTTATCACCCTCTGAAGTTTGTTTCTAAGAATATCAACTAACACAAATGTATTGAGTCTGAAACATGTATTCAACATCTACGGTGAGATTGTAAACACAGGTCTGAGTTTAGACCAGAGGTTAAGGGAGGTCATATGGTTTGGGTAAGGGAGTAGCTGAAAACGCTGGGAGTGGATGCAGTTGCCAGAAAAAGCCCGAAGAGATGTAGGAGGAAAGTGGAGAAGGGGAGGAGATGAGAGGTGAAGCTCTTGGGGGTCAGTGAAAGAAGAGTGAGGGAAGAAGGCTGAAGGGACCAAAATGAGGAGACAGTGAGTGATCCGCTTCTACTAAAGAAATCCAGCTAGCCAGACAGAGTTCAAGACCATCCTGTTCTGCATAGTGAGTTCTAGGACAGCCAGGGTTGCATAATAGAGAGATCCTGTCTCATAAATGGAAGGAAGAAAGGGGGGAACAAATGAAGGAAAGAAGGTAGAAAGAAAGAAAAAAGAAATAAAGAAACAAAGAAAGAAGAGGAAAGAAAGGAAGACCATTCACCAATAGTTTAATGGGTATTGATTTATTTGTCTATAACAGAGCTGGCACCATAGATCAACAGTCACCTGGTGACAAGTATCTTTCTCACTTCCCACTACCATCTTTAGCATCTAGACCTTCATCTTGAAAATTACAAGATGGCTGTTATAATGCATTCCAGGTAGGAGGAAAAAGGAAAGAAGAATGAAAGACAAGCAGCTATGGAGATGGCTCAGTGGTTCAAGCACTGGCCCCTCTTCCAGATGACCCGGGTTCAATACCCAGCACCCATATGGCGGCTCCCAATCTGCTTTTTCTTTTCTTTTCTTTTCTTTTTTTGAGACAGGGTTCCTCTGTGTAACGGCCCCAGCTGTCCTGGAACTAGCTCTGTAGACCAGGCTGGCCTCCAACTCAGAGATCTGCCTGCCTTTGCCTCCAGAGTGCTGGGATTAAAGGTGTGCACCACCACCACCTGTCTCTGTTACACTCCTCTTACCTCTGCCTACACCAAGCCCCCAATGGTGCACAGACATAATGCAAACAAAACACCCATATTCATGAAGAAGATGAGGAGGAGGAGAAAAATACACACAAAAAAGGTTGTCATGCCCTCACATAAAGAAAAATATCTTTATTTAAAAACCACTTTTTAAAAAAACAATTTAAAAACCACTCTTATGTCTCAGAGGCCATAAATGTCACTTGGCTAACCTTAAATGGAGAGGTCTTGGAGAAGTCAGGAAAAATGATGGGGTCTGAGCTGAGGATGGTGGGGAAGGAGAGTTGGGTTTTATAATTATGGGGTCTTAGGCAGACGTATCTGAAGCAATAGTTTCATGAGCATATGAGGCATGAGTGTATGAAGGCTTGTTCAAGTTGGCCTTGTGGGCAAAAAATGAGGATAGATTGCTCTTCGGATATGTGAAAAAGAGAGCAATGGAGGAGAAAAGCTAAAGGAGCATCACGGAGAGGGTTCTGGTTAGTTTCAGGACTGCAAATACTCGCACGCATTTGGACCGAGGAGAGGAAAAAACGGTAGAAGGAGAGACAAGATAAACACCACATAAAATTAAGATCCACTAATGGGGGTGAAATTCCCTGAAAGATGCACGGAAGAGAAACGAAAGCTTCTTTGAAAGTGACACTTCTTTGTCCAAAACAAGAAGACAAGTAAGGATGAGAAGCAATTGTTAGAAGCGGGCAAGAAAAGAGCCAAATTGAGGATCTTACCTAAGGTTTCATGCATGCTGGGCAAGAACGCTGCCACTGAGCTATAGAGAGAGAGCTCTAGTCACAAACTTTGGTTTAATAAATGCACACCTTAAAGCTGTTGAACTTTGATTTGACCTTTAAAAGCTAAATCGGCCTATAGCTCACTGTGTAGCATAGGATAATCTTAAACTCCGAGTCTCGTGCTGGAATTGTAACTGCAGGCCACCACGCCTGGTTTATATGGAGCTGGGAGACTGTATTCAGGGACATGGCTAAACAACTCTACCAACTGAGCTACATACCCCCAGGCAAGAAGAGAACTTTTAAATTAGCTATCATTAAATTTGAAGAAAGGGATGAGAGCATGATAAGATATCACCTAAATTTAAGTTCTATTTCGTTTTAGTAGACCACGGGCCATGTGCAAGTGGAGAGCTGTCAACCGAGAAGAGTGATGACTTGGACGCGCTTCTCAACGTTTCAACTTTTTCCCAGGCTGGAGGGCCCCACATGGCTAGAACTGGCCCCGTTTCTCTTACTTGTCTAATCCTGAAAACGCTGTGGCAAAGTAACAGACAGTCCTTAACAGAAACAATCAGAACTAGTTCTGTAAATCCATTTCCTTCAGCAGAAAACCGTCAACTGGTCTATTCCGAAAAACACACGGACAATACGAATACACACACAGAAACACATTAGCGCCTGGCGGACTTCCGAGATCAGAGTCCTAATATGGGGAACCCACCAAGACACTTGAGAGAAAATGACTCTCACTTCCCATTGGCTGAACTTTCTCGGAGTTTAACCCTCTAATACATTTTTATTGGTTGTTTTTGCTGTCACGTCTTTTCACTTCCTGGTCCGCTACCAGCAACTGCAGGACTAAAGTGCTGTTCTGAGTCTGGGGGTCTCCAATATCCCCTGTATCCTAGGCGGAGGCTCTCGCCACGCCCCCCAGTCCAGACCCCACCCCAGCCCCGTATGCCCGAGGGCCCGCCCCCAGAACGTCAGTTCCCTCCCCTTATAGTTGGGGCCCCGTCCTCAGCCCAAGACACCGCCTCTGGAAAATAGATCCCCGCCTCGAGCCCGCGAGCACACCCCTTACCTGGGATCTCGCCCTGACTTGTAGCCCCGCCCTCATCCTCAAGCCCCGCCTCAGGCAGTACAGGTCCACGCCCCCTGCCCACGGTCCCGCCTTCCCTCCCCAGAGGGCGGCGACCAGGCGGCGGCCGCAGCCGCAGGAAGATGCTGGAAGCGGGCGGGCGCGCACCGCGGAGGTGCTGAAGGGACAGTTCCCCGGCAGAACTTGCCCCTGAGCGCGAGGGGCACCAAAGCGATGGAGACTATCTGGATCTACCAGTTCCGCCTCATCGTGATCGGGGACTCCACGGTGGGCAAGTCGTGCCTTCTGCACCGCTTCACCCAGGGCCGCTTCCCAGGGTTGCGCTCCCCCGCCTGCGACCCCACGGTTGGCGTCGACTTCTTCTCGCGCCTACTGGAAATTGAGCCCGGCAAGAGAATCAAGCTGCAGCTCTGGGACACTGCGGGGCAAGAGCGCTTCAGGTAGGGAGTCACCCACTCCGAGCTCTCGAAAGTGCTAGCGCTCGGTGCTCGCTTCCCCTTCGCCCCTCCCCTTCCAGGGGCTACTTCCTCCTCCGCAGTTTCTTCTTTCTTTAGCGCGGATTCCTGCGCCCCCTTTCTGTCTCCTTTCCCGTCCTAACCAGGGTTGCCTGGTCTTTCCCAGCTCTTTCTGCTCCTCTAGGCATGTGGGTCCCTTTGGCTCCACCGCTGGCTTCTCCCCAAACTCCACTTCGCACATACGCCCTGACTCAACGACCTTCCTCCTAGCGTCCCCTCTTAAGGGGAGGTAGAAATGCCTAGTGGGGTTCCCTGAACTGTGAAAAATCTTTAGTTCTCAGCAAGCAGAACTCCAGCCAGGGTTATGGCCTGGGCTCTATTGGAACGGTTCATGGTGAGATGCATGCCGTTAATTGATTTGAAAAGCACCAAATGTGGTCACCAGAAACTACTGGGCCATGACCCTAGGGAGTAGGTCCTGGAAAACAACTAAATGCAACATCAGAGTCACCGACACAACTGAGGGTGTGTGTGTGTTTGTGTTTAAAGGGTGGAGTTGCCTTTAAAAGTTTGTCATCTTTGGTGAAAAACGTAATATTGAGGTTTGTCTGCAACTTTCCTTTTATTTCATTGATTCGTACTTAACGTTCCGGAGTGATAACAAGAGAAAAGACTTTTTTAAATGGGGAAAAAGGCTCTCAAGTAAATAGTCTCATTCTAAATGTTTACTGGGGAACCTGAGAGATTGTAAAAAGACTGACTGACGTTACAGAAATAAGAGGAACCAAAACTGAATTCCTTGGATATTTGAGATCAAATCATATCTAAAGCCTATTTCCAGTTGTTTTGGATGGAACAGTACTTTGGTAAAGAAGCTGGTAATTTACTGTTTTGTTTCTTTAAAATCACATGATCAATCGGAACTCCCCTAGGCAAACATTGTTACAGCTCTCAGCAAGTGCTCTGCTTATGAACTAAAGAACTCCATTTAGGAACTTCCAAACATGGCTCCCCCTCACTCCCAACCAGCATCCCTTCCGAATGAGTGCAGCCTACATCTGTAGAATGGCCAACACTGAAATCTTGGCTTTCATTTCTGGGTCTGACACTAATTCACGAAGATAATAAGGGAACTGCCTTGCTTGCTTGTACATTAGTTTTCTTACTTTTATGTGTGATGTACAGAAATGGTAAGGCCAGCTTTCAGAGGTGTTAAAGGGCATTAGTTTTGTTTAGAATTCCATGAAGACATTTTTGTTCCCTTTTCAATCAGCCTCCTTTGATTGAAACAGTTTTTAAAACTTGTGACTCATCTGTAAAATGAAGATATCGTCATGATTTCTAAGATTCCTTCCGGTTCAACCATTCTTGAGATCTGTTACCAATTCTTCATTTGTGGTCTTAGGTTGAACTCTGAGTTATTTCGGGGTCAGAAAAAAAAAAGCATTTACTTAGTGCTTGCTCTGCCCTTTAAAGGTAGTAAAATCTTCCTGTGTCTATTTGCTTAAAAGTAATTCCTCAACCTATTGACAGGAAAATAAAAGATAATTAATCTGTTAGAATGTAAAGACCTTTACTAGTTGACGGTTTTGCAATACCTTGGAGAAGAATGTAAATAGCAATTCATTTTATATATACATTATTTAAACAACCCAGTAACTGCCCCGTAATAATGCAAGGACAGTTAGAGAATGTTTACAATGAGTCATACTTTTCTGTTTTGCTTGGCCCTTTACCAATGATATATTCATAAATCCATACATATTTCAGTAGCTACCTACAATATTTGCCTTTCTAGCATATAGCAGAATGCTTCACCATAAAACTGCATTCAAAACAATTGCTGTTAAATCATCCCGCATCTTCTAGAAGATAGAGATATTTGTTTTGAACCATGGGTCTCCTGGCACGTTTTATTACATTCAAGTGTGCTTGGAGATATATGCCTGTCACTACAATCATACCCTGAGGAATTTGTGGGAAATATCGTATTAGGAGGTTTATTGGTGATTAGACATAAAGCAAAAAAGGAACTTAGAGAGCTCATGATGTAGTTTGAAAGCATAAACAAATATATTACAGGACAATGAAATGACCAGCTGGTAATTATCATGACTAGTTCAGAATTTAAGTTAACATTCTAGTAGAATTTAACTACTTGCATAACAAAAAGGAACACGATGAGTTGGCGTGGTGAAATTGCCTGTATTCAAAGATTGAACCAGGAGGATCTTGTATAGTCATTCATACCAGGCTCCACAGCACAGGGCATGGTGGTACAAGCCTTTAATGCCAGCATTTGGGAAGTAGAGGTAAACAAGTCTCTGAGTTCTAGGCCAGTCTCATCTACATAGAGAGTTGTGGGCCAACTAAGTGCTACATAATGAGACATTGTCAAAAAAATAAAAGAAGAATGAAATCAGGGAATATTGATTTGGTTTATATAATACTTAGGATTCCATGAAGAACCTTAGTTCAATAAGGGCCACCATGTGTCTAGAAGTGGGGAAGGGGAGTCTAGGATTATGAATGGTTAGAGAAGAACTAGAAATCACCACTTCTATAGCTCAGTAAAAACAATAAAAAAGAAAAATGTCACTTTTTATAACTTCTAATTAGTGGGGAAGTTTAGCAGTAAAAGAAATAAAAAGAATGCTTAGTGCAGTGTCTGAGATAATCTCTGTCTCTATCTCTCTGGGAATCCACTAGACCAGGCTGGCCTTGAACTCAAGAGGGCCAGTTGCCTCTGCTTCCCCAAGGGCTGGGACTGAAGGCGTTTACCACCAACCAGGGGCACAGTGTTAGTAAGTTTATAGGAAAAGTTAAAAATATAAAAGGTGTTAAGTTAAAGAACCAGTTTCCTCTAGCTCCACCAGTGTAATTGGTAAGAGGTGTTCGTAAAGTTATTGGGTCATTGGATACATCATCTTCGGGAGAGACCCAAGTAATTTCTCATGGAGGGTCTGCAAGATGGCTCTGTGGGTAAAGGAATGTGTTGCTAAACCTGGTAAACTGAGTTTGATTCCTGGGATCACATGGTATAGAGAGGACAATGGCTCTTACCTCTGTGTGTGTACTATGGTGTGCCCCCACCCATAAATAAATTCATAAAATAAAATTTTAAAGAAAATTTTAACATAGAGAATTTTAAAAAGTCATTTCTCATGGAACCCCAATTAGCTTCATGAAAGTAAGTTCTTACAATAGACTGAGCCCGACCCCTCCCACCCTTCTGGGACCTTGTCTGGCTGTAGGATGTCTTCCTCTCAAGCATGCTGCCACCAGGAGGTCACCTACCAGTTAAGGGGGGCCCACCAAACCTAGTGTCCTGCTGTTTGAACTGTCAGCTCCCAAAACTGAGCTGGATGAACTCTTTCCTTTATTCTGTATCCAGCCTCAGATATTTTGTTATAGTATCAGACTGTGGTCTGGTGTATACAGTGGGAAAGCCCAGCAGCAATGTTGAACACACACATACCATGAAACTTCCAGATTTCAAACCAAATTTGGTCATTTTTTTCTTTTTTTTCTTTTCTTTTTTCTTTTTCTTTTTTTCTTTTTTTTTTTTTTTTTGGTTTTTCGAGACAGGGTTTCTCTGTGGCTTTGGAGCCTGCACTGGAACTAGCTCTTGTAGACCAGGCTGGCCTCAAACTCACAGAGATCTGCCTGCCTCTGCCTCCTGAGTGCTGGGATTAAAGGCGTGCCCGCCTGCCTCTGCCTCCTGAGAGCAGGGATTAAAGGTATGCACCACCACCACCCAGCTATAGCCACTAATTATAACGCACACAGAATAGTGCCTTCTTCCCCCAGTGCTCCCAAGATGAGCTCTGTAGAACGTTTGTCCCTTAGGATATTTTCAAAGGATAATTTGTATAGCCATGTGTGTTTAGAAATCTCTATCCATGTAACATCCCCCAAAGCCCCTTATCAAAGCCTTTAAGAAGCCAGGAATAATGGTGTATGCCTATGATCTAAACACCTGGAAGCAGAGGCAAGATTGTAAATTTGAAGCCAGCGTAGGCTACATATTAAGACTTTGTCTCAAAATACCTAGGACTAAAGCTGTAGTTCTTTAGTGGCAGAGTACTTGTTTACCGTTCCCAAGGCAGTCCCAGCACTGGAGGAAGAAAGCTGCTAAGAAATAGTGCAGCAAAGAAATGTGTTTAACTTTGATTAAATTAGCAGATTTACTTGGGCTATTTCCAAAATACCCAATTAGGTATAACTGATGTGCAAGGAGTAAGCTTTGGGAAAGGCTCCTTTGATAAGTTGCTTTCATCTTTCTCAGATTTGAAGCAATAGCAGACCCATATAAATGAGTTAGCTGGCTAATTAACTTAGCAAAAGGCTGTCAGCTGTAAGGATTAGTTAACTACTGGGCTCCTGTCTCTCTCAGTGCTGAGGTTACAGGCGCACATTGCCACACCTGACTTTTTTACATAGGTGCTGGAGACCCAAATTCAGCTCCTCATACTTGCTCCTCCACTGAGGAATTTCCCTGCACTATTTTTCTGATTCTTTTTTTTTTTTTTGGCTTTTCGAGACAGGGTTTCTCTGTAGCTTTGGAGCCTGCACTGGAACTAGCTCTTGTAGACCAGGCTGGTCCCGAACTCACAAAGATCCGCCTGTCTCTGCCTCCCGAGTGCTGGGATTAAAGGCGTGTGCCATCACCGCCCGGCTATTTTTCTGATTCTTTAGCCCCTCCCAGTGCATCCCTTTCTAAAGGATTTAGTGTGATATGGATGTAGGTGCTTGACTCAGATATACGGAGTATAGTAAGAGATCCAAACTGAAACCAAGTGAGATCAAGAGAATGCTATAAAGGGGAGTTAGGTGGCTCCTAAGAACCTCCCTAGTTGTAAAAAAAAAAAAAAAAAAAAAAAGGCATTATGAGGAAAGATTATAGATTCTCAAATTATAGGTATTGCCCACCACTTTTCCTTGAAATAGTATTCAATGTGAAAGTCTTTTCTTTTTTATTAAACTAAATTTATAATATTTTAATTGGGAAATGGTCTCGTGAAATCAGGCGGCTCAAACTCACTTTGTAGTTATTCCCTTAAAACTGAACTCCTTGGGATGTAGAGATGGCTCAGAGGTTAAGAGCACCGGCTGCTCTTCCAGAGGTCCTAAATTCAATTCCCAGCAACATGGTGGCTCACAATCATCTATATAAGATCTGGTGTCCTCTTCTGTCATGCAGACAGAGCACTGTATACATAATAAATAAATATTTAAAGAAAACTGAACTCCTGATCCTCCTGTCTTAACTTCTCAAATGCCAATTTTGTTTGTTTTTGTTTTTCAAGACAGGCTTTCTCTGTGAAACAGTCCTGGCTGTCCTGGACCGCACTCTGTAGATGGCCTGCCTCCTGAGTGCTGGGATTAAAGGGTTGTGCTCCCACTGCCCGGCTTCAAATGCCATTTTCTAAGTCGTATAATTAATGTATAGAGAGTCTTTTACTTGCCCAAGATATTATAGCTTATAACTGGTTTTCTCAAAAACTCAGTTCTTGTTGGACAATGGTGGCACACACCTTTAATCCCAGCACTTGAGAGGCAGAGGCAGATATATCTCTGTGAGTTTGAGGCCAGCCTGGTCTACAGAGTTGCAAGCCAGCCAGAGCTACACAGAGAAACCTATCTCAAAAAAAAAAAAAACAAAAACAAAAACAAGGGGGCTGGAGAGATGGCTCAGGGGTTAAGAGCACTGACTGCTCTTCCAGAGGTCCTGAGTTCAATTTCCAGCAACCACATGGTGGCTCACAACCATCTGTAATGGGGTCTGGTGCCCTCTTCTGGCCTACAGGCAGGATACTGCATAAATAAATAAATAAATAAATCTTAAAGAAAAACAAAACAAAACAAACAAAAAACCCTCAGTTCTCTTTCACTCAATTATTTTTTATTATATATACCGTGTTCTGCCTGCATGTTTGCCTGCAGACCAGAAGAGGGCACCAGATCTCATTATAAATGGTTGTGAGCTACTATGTGGTTGCTGGGAATTGAACTCAGGACTTCTAGAAGAGCTGCCAGTGCTCTTAACCACTGAGTCATCTATCTCTCCAGCCCTGATTTTATATTTATTCCATGTGTATATATGCCAGTGTACCACATGTACACTGTGTACCTGTGGAGGCCAGAAGAGGGCATCAGATGCCCTGGGACGGGAGTTAGAGGTGGAAATGAGCCACCATGTGGGTGCTTAGAATTGATCCTGAGTGCTCTGGAAGAGCAGCCAGTGTTCTTTATCTCTGAGCCATTCCCCAGCACCCCCAGGTCTCTCAACATTGTATTTAGTGCTCTTTCTATGCCAGACTTCTTGTTATGGTTGAAGCAAACTGCAATGGCATGCACAATTTCTATCCTGGAAAGTCTTTGTTTCCAGACAACACCACACCCATCCCAGTGGACCCAAACTCATCCATTCAAATCATTATCTTACTTACTGGTATATGCAGGAAACAAAGGGGGAAATTGCTTTACATAGTGGTTGCAATACCAAAATGACAACACACATCTGTGGCAGCAGTGAGTGACAGCCTTCCTCTGTGCAGCCCTTGCTGACCACACTGCTACACATACTAATAACAGTGAGCCCTTACACCGAAGTGGGAGTCAGTTCTCTCTTTCCATCGTGTAGGTCCCAAGGACTGAGCTCAAGTCATTAGGGTTTGACGGCAAGTTCCTTTACCTCCTGAGCCATCTTACTGGCCACCCTGACTCTGAAGTGTTCTGTTTGTTTAAATAAGGAGAGGTCTTAGAGAACACATCTGGGTATGGTCTTTAAAAGTTTCATCAGTACTATGAAATACTTTTCAGTCCTTATATGTTGTCTTCCTCTGCCCGAACCCCGAGAAAGCATGATGACTTACTTGTGAAAAATCCCCATTAGTTCCAATGATTTCTAAATGAAAACAGTAATTTTAGAAGCAGGCTGAAATAATGAAAGGATAAATAATGAGAGTAATAAATTTCAGGACATGAAATCATGAAACAAAGAGTACAGAAAAATGTAGCAGACTTTCTCAGACCACCAGCTCCCAAATCATGACACAGAGACTTATTAGTTATGAGTGCTCAGCCTTATCTATGCTCGTCCCACTAGCTCTGATAACATAATTTAACCTGTTTCTCTTCATCTACATTTTGCCTCAGGGCTTTTTACCTTTTCTTTTTCATTCTGCATGTCCTACTCTTCCCACTTCTTGCATATTTGACTAACTGGCCCTGGATGTCTCCTTCTCTTTTTTCTTCTCTTCAGCTTAGATTCCTTCTCCTCTTTATTCTCTCTGCACACCAGCCCAGCCTATCCTTCTACTGCCTAGCTATTGGCCATTCAGCTTTCGATTAGACCAATCAGGTGCCTTAGGCAGGCAAGGTAGAACAGCAACACATCTTTATATCATTAAATAAAGGCAGCATAAACAAATGCAGCACATCTTTACATAGTTAAACAAAAGCAACACACCTTTACATAGTTAAAGTAATATTCCACAACAGAGAAGCACATGGGAGTAGACTAGAGACACAGAAATGATAGGAGAACTCTAAACCAAAAACGTTTATTCTTTGCTTATACTGGGTAGTTTTTTTGTTTTTTTGTTTTTTTTTTGTTTTTTTTGTTTTTTCGAGACAGGGTTTCTCTGTGGCTTTGGAGCCTGCGCTGGAACTAGCTCTTGTAGACCAGGCTGGTCTCAAACTCACAGAGATCCGCCTGCCTCTGCCTCCTGAGTGCTGGGATTAAAGGCGTGCGCCACCACCGCCCGGCTACTGGGTAGTATTTAATTATCTCTGATTGGTCCCTTTTTATTATGTGAAAAGTAAAGTGATATTGAGAAGCTGTACATTACTCTCTGCAGAAGATACCAGAAGGCATTGGAATAGGGCCTAGTAATGGCTCAGTGAGGAAAGACCTTGCTGTTCAAGGTTGAGGACCTGAGTTCAGATCCCAGCACTCATGTGCAACCGCATGTGTCTGTATGTTTGTGCATGACCTTAGTACATTGCCAAGGGTGGCTTTGAACTCATGATCCTCCTGCCTCAGCCTCTCAGTTTTGGGATTATAGCCATACACCACCATGACTAGCTCTGTTGTAGACCTTATTTTATAATAGGGGCAGGGAGCGGGATATATTCAAGTAAGTTGAAAATGATATAGAATGTCGGAATTGGCCGGGCAGTGGTGGCGCACGCCTTTAATCCCAGCACTCGGGAGGCAGAGTCAGGTGGATCTCTGTGAGTTCGAGACCAGCCTGGTCTACAAGAGCTAGTTCCAGGACAGGCTCCAAAGCTACAGAGAAACCCTGTCTTGAAAAACCAAAAAAAAAACAAAAACAATAGAATGTCGGAATGTATTAATTGCTGTGGAGAATAAGGACAAAAATGGCAAATAGAGCATTGGGGATAGCAAGAAGCCCTGGCAGCATTGAGGATGTATCATGAAAGGGAGATAAAAGACGCCCACAGGGGAGTTACATGTTCAAAGAGAAAATGGGCTCCATTAGTTCCTTGTCAGTATTCCTTGGAGTCTCTGTAACCACAGCCTGATTTTTTTTAAATGGGAAGATGCTGGAATTATTAATGTTTAGGTAAAGAAAGACTATCCTAAGTTCACAGTGTGAGAATTCTTGGTAAGGGAGGGACTGAGTCCTGATAAAATGAGAGGGGAGACTTTTGTTGTAAGCTCCTGAAGACGTCCTAAGGCTAGCATCACAAGGCAGAAGAAGCCGGTGAGTGAAGCATCAACACAATGCCTACTCCCACAAGGGCTGTCAGAACGTCCAGCCCTGGCTGCAGGAGAGGCTAATGCATTTGTGGGCTACTAGCTGCCAACAGTCTTCAGAATCAAAGCACTTTTGTCTTCTAAATACCTATTTTACAGTTGGCAATGCCATAGGAAGGTATTTCCAGGTGGAGTATCTAATTCATTTAACCTCAGCCAGCAAGTGCCCAGTGATTGTAAGAGTCTGGTGCCTGCCTAGCAAGGTCCATGATGACATGCAAACACTCTATAATCTTACCACTTACATTTAAATATTTAGGTATGTCACTGCTATAAATCCTGAGCTCACCAGGGCTTATGGAACGTTGTCCTCCATATAGTAATAGCATCTCGTTTTCAGTGTCTGCCAGAAAACTAAGTAGTTGCCTGAGATATCATTGATATGTTTTTAGAACCTCAATAATTGTTTTTGTGCCAAAAGACTTCAAATTCCCCACAGCAGTTTGCTCCCAGTTCGTTATATTAATCATATATTAAGCAAGTTTTTGTAAATGTCGGTGAGAGTTGAGGTTGCCAGCAATCACTCACGAATATGTTATCTCTGGGCGAGGAGCGGGGAGAAAAACTCAACAGCTAAAACTTTTTATGTGGCCATGCTGGGCATGGTGGCACACACCTATAATCTCAGCACTCAGAAGGTTAAGGCTAACTATGAGATTGAGGCCAGGCTGGGCTTTACAGTGAGGTCTGAGAAAGAGACAAAGAGACAGAGAGCTGTTGGAAGACAGATAATGCACAATTCCACTATTAAAGCATTTAACTTTTCAAACCTAAAGGAACAGGAAATAGAATAATGGTCAGGAGAGATCTAGATTTGGATACCTGGAGGTCTGAGGTCCTTCAAATTAACAGTACTGTACCATACGCTTTAAAATTATAGAGGTGTGGTGAGTTGAGTCTTGAGATGTCAGCCAAAGCTTGTATGAAAGGGTCTTGGTTGCCAGCCAATGGGTTTGGGAGAAGTAACTGAATTCTGACCTAACTGATGATAGATTAGTCCCCAATGGTGTCACAATATGATGGCAATGTGAAGAGCTGAAGTGTGGTTGAGAGAAACATCACCGAAAAATATGCCTTGTCCCTGGAATGTATGTGTTCTTCCTCTCCCTCCACATCCCTCCACGTCCGCTTTGCTCTCCCTCCTATCCTTGCTTCCTCTTCCTCCACATCCCTCCATGTCCGCTTTGCTCTCCCTCCTATCCTTGCAGCCCTCTCCTTCCCTCTCCTCTACTTCTCACTGGCTCCAGCCCTACCACCCTGAGGCGAGTACTTCTGCTCACATACCCTGACTGCCGTGATGCCTCTGAAACCATGAGCAAAAATAAATCCCCCCCCCCTTAAATTGCTTTTCTCAGGTATTTGTCATAGTGACATATAGTCTGACTGACTCACATGGAGAAGGATCTCCCATTGGTTTTCGTTTCTCTGTAATTTATTAGATTTGTTTATTGGTAATACAAACAAAATTGTACATGTTTATAGGGGTGCTGTGACATTTTTATATACATATTTATTTATTTATTT